>JANRMT010062798.1:3721599-3764352 GCA_026402145.1 Polypterus bichir lapradei
GGTGGCCCTGGAACAAGGTGGGTCTTACCAGGCCTCATTAGACACACGTTCTTATATGGCGGCCCTGGAACAAAGTGGGTCCTAGCAGGTCCTACAGGGCTCATTGATTATACGTTCTTATATGGTGGCCCTGGAACAAAGTGGGTCCTAGCAGGTCCTACTGGGCCTCATTGGTCATACATTCTTATATGGTGGCCCTGGAACAAGGTGGGTCTTACCAGGCCTCATTAGCCACATGTTCTTTTATAATGGCCCTGAAACAAGGCAGGTCCCACCAGGCCTCATTGGCCACATATTATTAACCGTCTATAGTAGCCCTGACACAAGAGCAGTGAAGAGCACTGATGTGCTTGGCACTTGAAGTGGATTGGAGCTGATCGCTCAAATAAAACAACAACCTAATACAATAAACAAGCTAACTGTTAGTATATTGCTTTTCATGAATACTTTCATAAAGCAACTTAGAATAAAATAATCAGTTTGACCACAAAAACTAATTCAAAACAATATTTCTGTGTGAATAACAATACAGAATTCTCATTTACAGAGAATCCATATTTCGCTTTGGAGAGCCAGTAGTAAGGACATACTCCACACAGCTCACGATCCCCATTTAGAGTCCCCCCAATAGCTTACCCTCAACTGAGTGGCTCTTGGCGTAGGCTTCATCTTCAACAGCAAGGACGAGCATGTCACAAGCCACTCTCGGACTCCCTCTATCTTGGCTTTCACAGCATCCCGCTCCTGCATGTCTGTCTGCAGCACCTGCCGGGCATTTGCCACTTTCTGCTTCAAGCTTCCAAGGAATTTAGAGCATCAGACAATCAAAATTGTGAACAGAAGCATGAAGTTTCAAAAACACAAAAATACAGTCCAGCAACTTACACAGTAGTACGGAGCTGCTACTCTGTGCGAGACCCCTCAAGAATGCAGCATGCTGTCAACTACCAGCATGTTTGCCAAAACTGGCAAAATAATTGGGGTAAAAGACTCACCCCGCTGACTGGGCCATGCAAGGAGGGCAGCCAGAGTTCACAGAAAACACCCAAACAACAGTCTGTTATAGCCCAGGACAAGTGTATGATGGGCACTAAAGTGAGGTTATAAGCGGGCACTGAGAATGACTGGCACTAATCTGAGTTAAGGACAATTCACACTAACAGTTACCAATGAAAATTTTCAATGGCATGAACTTTGTCTTCTACAAGTAAGCAACATGCTAAAGGTGAAAAAGTGATGGATTGATTTTAAACCTTTAGGTCAGTAGAGCTGACACCAAAATAAACCCCCAAAGTGTGCATTCACTCTTTCTAGTTCTAAACATTGGTAATATGAGAAAGCCTAAAAAATCAGGCATGGATGGCACTCCTCCAAGATCATCAGAGTGGACATGACTTTGTGCAGCTTTAATACCATAAAAGTGGATATAAACTGCAAAAGCTGACGTGTCTGACACTCCTTAAAATCACAAGAGTGGATAAGAGTGGCACAAGTTTAAAAGTGAAAGATGGTTAAAGGTGCAGACACTACAAGCCCTAAACACTTTCATGGCTGGCACTTCTTTATAGTTCTAAATTTAGATATGATGGCTTCAAATTGCATTTGTGCATATGGGCAATCAAAATCCCTTAAGCGTACCTGGCTGGCACCAAGGTTATCATCATAAACTGAAGACTAAAAATATTAATGAAGAAACAATTTCATAAACTAAAATAAAATAACCTGGTTCTGCTACAGCCTCAATACAAACCAAGAGTGAGGGCGCTACCTACAACCACACGCTCATTCAGGAAGTGGTCCCCTGAGGCAGAGCAGGCTCTGAGAGACTGCTTTGGAACTACAGACTGGGATATATTCCTGGGGTCACATAGTGAGAACATTGAAGAGGCTGTTGAATGCACAACTGATTACATCAACTTCTGTATGGACATTGTAGTTCCAGTAAGAACAGTACGCTGCTATGCTAACAACAAGCCATGGGTTACAAGTGACATCAAGGGCCTTTTGAACCAGAAGAAAAGGGCTTTTAAAGGTGGTGATCAGCATGAGCTCAAGCGCGTGCAGAAGGAACTCCGAGTCCAACTCAGGGCGGCGAAAGAGCAGTACAGGAGAAAGCTGGAGCAGAAGTTGCAGAACAACAGCATGAAGGAAGTGTGGGATGGGATGAAGATTATCACTGGCTGCAGCTCGAAGCGGGGTGCCGCCATCGAGACAGACGTGGAGAGAGCAAACCAAATGAACAACTTCTTTAATAGGTTTGATCACCCTAACCCACTATCACCTCGAAGTACTGCATCCTCCAACCATCCTTCTGCTGGTACCAGCATAGGTGAGACATCCCCACCCACAATTACAGCAGCCCATGTGAGCAGAGAGTTGAAAAGACTTCGTGCCAGCAAAGCAGCGGGTCCAGATGGTGTATCGCCACGACTGCTGAAGGCCTGTGCGTTGGAACTGGGGAGTCCTCTACAGCGCATCTTCAACCTGAGCCTGGATCAGGGGAGAGTCCCAAGGCTTTGGAAAACAAAAACATCTTGTATCACCCCTGTCCCAAAGGTATCACGACCTAGTGAGATGAATGACTTCCGGCCTGTTGCTCTGACATCACATCTGATGAAGACCATGGAGCGGCTGCTGCTTCACCACCTGAGGCCACAGGTCCGCCACGCCCTCGACCCTCTGCAGTTCGCATACCAGGAGAAGGTGGGAGCGGAGGATGCCATCATCTATATGCTACACCGATCCCTCTCCCACCTGGACAGAGGCAGTGGTGCTGTAAGAATTATGTTTTTGGACTTCTCTAGCGCCTTTAACACCATCCAACCTCTGCTCCTTAGAGACAAGCTGACTGAGATGGGAGTAGACTCACACCTGGTGGCATGGATTGTGGACTATCTTACAGACAGACCTCAATATGTGCGTCTTGGGAACTGCAGGTCTGACATTGTGTTCAGCAATACAGGGGCACCGCAGGGGACTGTACTTTCTCCGGTCCTGTTCAATCTATATACATCAGACTTCCAATATGACTCAGAGTCCTGTCACGTGCAAAAGTTCGCTGATGACACTGCTATTGTGGGCTGCATCAGGAGTGGGCAGGAGGAGGAGTACAGGAAGCTAATCAAAGACTTTGTTAAATGGTGCGACTCAAACCACTTACATCTTAACACCAACAAAACCAAGGAACTGGTGGTGGATTTTAGGAGGCCCAGGCCCCTCATGGACCCTGTGATCATCAGAGGTGACTGTGTGCAGAGGGTGCAGACCTATAAATACCTGGGAGTGCAGCTGGATGACAAATTGGACTGGACTGCCAATACTGATGCTCTATGTAAGAAAGGTCAGAGCAGACTATACTTTCTGAGAAGGTTGGCATCGTTCAACATCTGCAGTAAGATGCTGCAGATGTTCTACCAGACGGTTGTGGCGAGTGTCCTCTTCTACGCGGTGGTGTGCTGGGGTGGCAGCATAAAGATGAAAGACGCCTCACGCCTGGACAAACTTGTTAAGAAGGCAGGCTCTATTGTAGGAGTAAAGTTGGACAGTTTAACATCTGTGGCAGAGCAACGGGCACTAAGCAAACTCCTGTCAATCATGAATAATACACTGCATCCACTGAACAGTGTCATCTCCAGGCAGAGGAGTAGCTTCAGTGACAGACTTTTGTCACTGTCCTGCTCCACTGACAGACTGAGGAGATCGTTCCTCCCCCACACTATGCGGCTCTTCAATTCCACCCGGGGGAGTAAATGCTAACTTTTTTTCATTTTTATTACTATTTAATTTAATATTGTTTCTTTGTATCAGTATACTGCTGCTGGATTATGTGAATTTCCCCTTGGGATTAATAAAGTATCTATCTATCTATCTATCTATCTATCTAAAATAATTAATAAAATCAGGATGAGAAACTAAAACAATATGAAACTTTTTCAATAGCTGAAAAGATTAACTGAAATAAAACAATAAACTGCGTAAATATTTTCAGTTTTTGTGATCAGATCTATAAGAACATGGCAGAATCAATTTTTGCATTTTTTGTAAAATTCCGGGCCTGCCATGTAGGTGGTGAAATTCACGACAAAATGTTTCTTTGACTAAAGTGGCATCAGTGATTAACAAGGCCGGTAGAAAACGTCAAAGTGCTGCATGGGAAATTTTTGGAATATAACAGTCGGCGCGTTTATATACACACACGTAACCAGGTTAAGAAGAATAGCCCGATTAAGGGTGAAATTTTATTTTTTAATAATCCGCGTTCACATGCACAAGTAATCTTCTGGAGTTCTCCATTGGCAAAACACTCCAATGTCATTAAACCACACAAAAAAAAGAGTTAAACATCATCATCAGCCACCATGAATCAAAAAATAAGCACAAGGCCTGTGATCATTTTTTTTGTGTGTTTTATACAAATGTTTAGTCAAAGTGATGCTTTATTAACTTTCTTTTACTGGATCAGATGCTGCTGACTCTTTTCTACTTGGTGGAGTGACTAAGCCCTGCAAAGGACCAAACCTGGTGCTATTAGAATAATAATAATAATAATAATAATAATAATAATAATAATAATGCAGGCATTTTTACTTTAATACGGTATGCGTTAGGTTACTCATTGCTTTAAAAAGTAATCAAACTACGTAACACATGTCACTTTTAACATGATATCCTACTTCTCTTGAGATTGTGTTGCTGAGTTTAGCATACTGTATGTTCAGTTCATCAACACAAATTTAGCGAAATTTCCGAAATATTGAGACAGATTATTACAGACAGGAAAATAAATGATGTGATCACCCACTGGAAATGATCTTTTATGGACACTTCTATGCATGGCTGCTGGAAGCGTGTGTGAAGTAAATACAGGCGCAGGCTGACAGAGTGCAGTGGGCACACGCAGACTACAAAATCCTTAAAAGTCACCTGATGAAGGAGTTGCATGGCCACATACAGTAAATGGAGAATTCGTGGAGAAATCGAAGTCTGTTAACCAGGTTTTTCAGAGGCCAATAACCCAAATTCTCTTTTAGATGGCATTTTAGAAATCAGATTTCTGTGAATACTCAGGTTATCAAAGTGGATGTAAGCGCATTAATTGAAAGTGACAGTACTAAGTGCATGGTACATGTGTGCTGTGCAGATTAAGGGTAGAAATCCTACAAACCTTAAAGTTCACTTAAATAGCCATTACAAATTCTGGGTAGAGAAACAGAAAAGGTAAAAAGTGTGAACAAACTGAGCACATGTGGAAGTTCAAGTCCGCAAAATGCAAGCCAGCAAACCTTAACGCCATGTTTGTAGACAGCAGCAGGTCGGGAAGCAAACTCAGTAAAACACCAAAAACGTGCAGAGGCCCAAGTAAACCTGCTGATTGAAACTGGAATTTCACATTGCAAATAAATTGGATAACGCAATGCAGCACATTAAAGAAACTACCAAACAAGTGTATACGAATGGAGTAAAAAGGGTCTGACGTTTTTGTTTTTGGGAATTCTATGTGCGCAGTATGCTTTGTTACATTTGTGTCAAAATGTCATCTGCATACAGGAGACGATTTGGCAAAGGCCATCGATTGAAATTTGGATGAATGGGACATACCAAAGGTCAAGGTAATGATAATAGTGACAGAATATGAAGCAAACATAGTACATGCTGTATACATGTCAGAAAGTACAGAAGTGAGAAAAACTATTGTAATTGACAAATGAGATAAATATGTTCATTTGAGATTTAGAAATAGGAGTGAGAAGTGCAGACATCAAGGAGGACCGTCCGCTTTTAAAGGAGCCAGTTAAGGTGGTTTGGGTATGCTGCCTGGACGTCTCCCTGTAGGTGTTTTATAAGCTTGGAGGAGACCCCGGGGAAGACCCATGGCTCACTGAGAGGATTATATCTCCTAGATGACCTGGAAACACCTTGGGATCCCACAGAGTTGGCAATTGTGGCTGGGGAAAAGGACGTATGGGCCGCACTACTAAGACTGTTACCCCTGTGACCTTGCATCAGATAAGTGGTGGAAAATAAATGAATGTTATATTGACTACTTTATAGGTCAATCCTTTATATCACAAAATATGTGTGCATTTTTAATGTAAAATAAAAAAAACCTCTGTGTATAAAAGAGACTATCCTAATAAATTCCTTTCAAAATTCACATAGGTGTTTGGTTAGATCACGGGTGTTAAACTCCAAGCCTGGAGGGCCGCAGTGGCTGCAGGTTTTCATTCTAACCCTTCTCCTAATCAGTGACCAGTTTTCACTGCGAATTAATTTCTTTTCCCTTTAATTTAATAACCCTGATTTTAAGGATTCAGTCCTCTGAATTGATTCCTTTCTTCAGTAAATGACAGCCAAACAGAAGTGAGACGACAGATGACCAGCTAAATTGGGCCTTCCAATTTCAACCAATTTCACTCCAACCAATCTCTTAATGAGAAGCCAATTATTCTTGCTGTTAATTAAACCCGTTATTTAATTCCACGGCTTGTTGCTGCTCTCATTCTGCCACAGCAGACATTTCCAAAACTGTTGATTTTCTGTTTTTCCTAAGAACACCGTTAAAATGTTTTGGTGACCTGATGGATCAACCTTACTGAGACCTTCACCTTTCTTTATTTTCAGATATTGTGTGATGGGCACTGGTGAGCTGGTCATATGGCGGCTCGTTTTGTGTCTCATTATTGTTTGGCTACTAATTACGGGAAAAAAAAAAACAACAACTAAGGAGCTTGAGTCAAGTTAATTAAAACTAAGGCAAAAGAAGTTGATTAGAAGATGATTAGAATGAAAAACTGCAGCCACTGTGGCCCTCCAGGACCAGATTTCAACACCCATGGGTTAGATAGAAGAAGAATAGAATGTTCATTTTTCATAATCTATATGAGCAATGAAAGGTTTTATTTTTATTCTCTATAAATTGGCATGCTAATAAAATATTTTGCACACTGTTAAAAATTATGATGTGTAAGGTACAAATGTACAGATTACTGAAATAATTTAAGGGACTTTATGAAGGAAGAGATAAAAACAGAGTGTTTTGCGTGAATTACTTGTTAGCCTGAGATATACTGCAATTACTGTCACTTTGCAAATGGTATACTTCCCGAGATTAAACAGAAAAGGAAGAAATGTACACATACCTGAGCAAATATTTTGTATAAGAAAATTGAAAATTGGAACACGGAGACTAGGTGTTTTTGCTAATTTGACATTTGACACCACAGATGTTCACAAATACAACTTCTTAGCAAATAAAATAATTAAGCTAAACCAGCCTTGGCCATTTCAAAGTGCTCCAGGTCATTAGGCACATTGTACAGTTTCAGAAACTGAAACACTTTAACTTTGCTTTAAGAAAGACAAACAATGGGCTGAACTAGCAGCAGGAGGAAGAACATAGTCACAGGGAGATCCTCAAACCATCAGACGTCTAAGCTACAGCGTTCCATGAGCACAAGGGATGAGAAGATGATACTATTACACATTGGGTGCTTCGGCCAGCATGGTTCTTGACAGATGCTAAACATTTAGGTTGTATGGTGTGATTGTCATACTCATTTGCTTTGCTTCTGCTTTTGGCATATTAAGTAACATTAAAGTTTATAATGACTGTATAAAGTACCTAAACCTGCTTCTCTACTTGTTTTGTTGATCGATAAAAGAGGTGCCCCCTTGAGTAAACAACTCAGAGTAACAGTTGGACCAAAGTCCCCGGTCAGAGTGCATTGCCACTGCAGGCTGTGACTACAGATAAAAAGGAGGGGGGCAATACTTCCTAGTGAAGGAAGAGTCAGAGTAGCAGTTAACTCTGGGTGAACTCTGACCATAGTCCCAAGTGCAGGGGCATTCTGGCTGCAGGCTGTGTCTTCTTTTAAACTGGCAAGTGCAGGAATTGAGAATAGACGGTGAAGAAGACAATATACCACCGTTGGCCTACTTAATTGAGAGAAGGAATTTTACACTTTCCACAACAAAACACATTGCCTAGCACAAACAGCCTTACTTGGTATAGCGATCTTGCATTTCTTGCAGCTCCTGGAAGAGGCAACTAGATGGCAACTCTGGGCAGTTCTCAGAGATTCCAACAATCCCCTTCACTTGCCATATAAGTGTAGACAGGGCAGCCTGTCCGCTGCTGAGCTGGCTGTCATACTCATTCACGTATGTGAGTAGGTCTAAGAGCTCGGCCGTTGTGGTTTCTCCTGTTGGAGTCCCCGGAAGGTCATGTTGCAATGTGTCCAACAGCACAGAGGCTTTTTCAACCTGCAGAGTGAAAGGTATGGTATTGAACACGGTCTTGTAGACATGCAGACGTATACTGTTCTAACAGTTTGCTTTTTGTTGTATGCTCATGCAAGTCATTTGATCAGAACACACTGCTTGCTTCTGCTGACAGTTACATTCAATGCATTGCCTCACTTCTGTTATGCTACACGGTGAACTCATTTATGCATTTTACAAAGGGACTTCCAAATTACTTTCAAATATTTCCATATTTCTTTACTTGGAATCCTTTTAGGTCATGCAACTCATTTAGTGATCATTATGTAATGCACTATAAAAAATAAAATTGACTGAAATTTTGCTACTCTGAAGAATGGCAATGCAAATCAAAATGGAGCACACGACAAATACTGCTACATCTCTGATTAAAAAAACTTCCCCCATAAAAACCCTAATGAGTCCTGACAGCTCCCAGTGAGCCCTTTTGTCGGAGCCTCCTTACTGACCTTCTCGTTCACGGCTTTCCAGGCTTCAGTCTGCTCTTCGCAGAGGGCCAGCTGTTCCCTCACAGTCTGACTCAGTTGGATGTGCAAGCATGAAAGAGTGGCAAACCCTTGTACACATTCAGAGACACTCCATTCCTTCTGCAGCCCCTGGGCCAACTCTTTGAGGCACACCAAACCATCTTCAGCTTGGTCCACACTGTCTGACACAGACTTTGAAAACAAAAGAAGAATGTAGTGAGAGGGGGAAGCCTATCTGGGACTCATCCAAGGTTTCCAGCTCTCCACCCTCACATTCCCTACTTGAAGGTTTTCATGTTATCACTCCCTGCTTCTCTTAATAATTTAAATCTGAGTCTCTGGTGTTCAAGTTCAAGTCATTAGATTAGCTGCGCCATGTAAGGGAAATTTCATTACCTTTAGATCTGATGTCTTGCATGATTATGATTATTGCATAGCCATAGCTGTGGTGCTAATGTACTGTGTGCGCATGGACAGCTGCCCTTTTTAGTGTCACGTATTGGGTTTCAGTTATACGTATTTTGAGTTTTATTGTTGTTTTTGTTAATTTTGAACAATTAGTTCTCATGTCTTTATTTTATATGTGATGTTATGATTATATTCCATTTCTGTAAATATACAGACATTCCATGTTCTTTGTGGGTGGAGTCCCAGGAGGCGGGGCCAACCTGATATCACCACTCCAGGGCCCTCCTTCAGGCTATTTATACTAAGTGCAAAGGCCTGGGGGTGGCAACTATTGTCGTAGTCTAAGGAGTTTGTAAGTATTGTGTTTAATATCTTTGATTTGATATTTTAGTGAAATCAAGCCAAAGGTTGATAGTTACTCTTGCTAGTTCTTCAATTTTGGGCCTGTTCCAGCAGTCACCAACAGGTTGCATTGGGGCCTGAGTAAAGTTGACGTTGCCTCTGCTGGGCACATCAGGTAGGTTTCTGGCTTGCCTACCATCTTACTTTGAAAGCCTAGCACTTATTTTGCTCTGGAGAAAACTTCATGCAAAAAATTTAGAAGGATTAAAGTTTTTAATACAGGGATTGTCAAACTCGGTCCCGGGGGCCTACTGCGGCTGCAGGTTTTTGTCCCAAACAACTTTTATATATATATATATATATATATATATATATATTATAATCTACTAAGCAGTTATATGGGATTACTGTATTTTTTTTCTTTTTAACAATATTTTCATCTTGATTTTCTTTCTACTTCTCCAGGCGCTCTAATTGTTTAATTAATTCATTATTTAGTCATTAGTGGGTCTGATGCTAAAGTAGTTGCAGCCTTTCGTGATTCAGTGTTGTTTGCCTGTAAATGTTTCCTGTAGTGAGGTGGCATCACCATTATGATTGGTTGGTTCCTCTAGATGTCCTGTTGTCCTACTAGGATGCCCTTTTTTGTCATTAGCATATGAACTCTAGTATTACCATTGTTTCATTCTTTGCATGGTATACCAAGTCTGCCTGTCAAACCGGCTTTTAAAACATGCAAGTTTGATCATGGGAAGTAGCACACAGACTCCCAGACAAGCTCCCATTTCAGTACCTTTAATTTATCCAGGCGTTGGAGGCACTCCTGATAGGACTCTGCTTGTGCAGACAAGGCACCTGCCAGAAGGCTCTGTGCTTCATGAAGCTGGGCAGACAGCTTGTCTTCTCCATGTTTGTACTGCTGGTATTCTTCTGCACACCTTTCCAAAAGCACAAAACAGAATATTAAACTTAAGTCTGTTCTACTTATTGTCCTTTTTCATCATTATTATACATAGATCAAAAATACAGCAGACTTTACAACAAAATAGTGCAGCAGACATAAAGCAATACCAATACACATTGCAATAAATATGAATAAATATGCAACACTCTCAAAAATTCTACCAACGAAAAGTCATGTGACCCATCTCTTAGCCAATTATCAACACCAATGGTAATCTTTTTTTTATCATTAATTTTATTGTAATCATTCCATACAAATCGATCAATTTTTACAAAAAATAGGATTAAGAACAAGTCGACCCCCACCCCTGAGAGAGAGAGCATGGCCAAAGGAGTAAAGCTTAAGGCTTGCAAGCATACGTAAATTGATGAGTTTGATAGGCCAATAGAGATGAATGCAGAAGATAAAGAAATGCGGAAATAATTGCTTCCTCTGTGCTTTGTCAATGGTAATCTAATCAGTAATAAAACATGGAAGTTGGAAAGGTGGTGTGTGCACTGCACCGATCTGCTTAATTGACCTAGTGATCCTGTCTCTGAAGAACTAATAGCAGCTGCATGATTGGCCACCATTGATCCAAACAAGTCAACGGTCCAGGAGGTCACCAAATGCTTGAACAAACTGAAAAATGGCAAAGCTCCAGGCATTTGCAATACCATTTCTGATGATAATAAAAGCTGACAGCTGCTCAGCTAACTAACAATTTTAAAAACGGCTAGAAATTGGGAAACATTCTATCTGTGAAGATCTGCATGGTCAAGATGCTTCAGGTATGTAGGGAAAGAGGAACAATGAAGCATTGGACGCTCAGAGGTGACACAGTATCCACCCAGCAAGTAGCAAACAGACCCAGGTTACCTTTGAAGAAGCTGCCGTCGGATCTCGAGTTGCCCTCCTAACACCACTTTTCTTGTTAACAGGTCACTGAGCACAATGGCATGCTGCACCTTCGGGTCTGCGTTTGGCAAGGATTGTAGCAAAGAGGAGAAGTTCTGGATGTCAGCAATACGGTGCTCAAACTCATCTTCATTTGCCACAAGATCGTCCTCGATTTGATGGAGGAGCTGCTCACAGCTGCTTGGATGGACAGGGGAAGACAGCAGTTTGGCTTCAGTCTCATCCAGCAAGACAAATGCTTCCTTGACAGCAGCATCATAGCGCCTGACCATTTCCTGGGCTTTCATGAGCATTTCCTGAATGAGAGAAACATAGAAAGAGAAAGGTGAAATGGAAATACAAAGCCCATAGACTGTGCTTGTGGTGGTCTTTTAAAGGAGGCTATGGAAGAGTCTGGCATTCAGGATTTAACACCAGTCGGGCTTTCAGCCCTGACCAGCAAGTGCGTAAATGGTAAAGGAGCAAAGGAGAAATTCAAATGGAAGATCAAGAGGCGTACAACTCTAGAACTAAATTTGACTGCACTCCTAAAATACAAAGGGTGATGAAGGTACTGAATTCAGAGCCAACTAGATCTCCAGTTCCTATGCTTTGCTTGGGGGTAATTGATTGCATTGAATGCAGGTGTCCCATCACACAGGTGCCCAAAGTGGTTGGTATCCTGTTGTTGGACATGCAATCCTTGATCATCCCAGCAGGATATGAGCCACGATAAATGGATGACATAGGAAGTTTGGGTCTAAATTGTGAACAGTGTGCTTTGAAACCCAGAATTTTAAATTATGATTATAAGAAAACAGGGATATAGTGGGTTGGAAAATGACTGACTGACAAAAAAGTATAACAAGAATGGACCTTGTGAAGGACAGCCGGGTCCAATGCCCAGCAGGGACGCCCCTGCTGCTTATGTTCCGGGGGAGCCACCATGGGCAGTCCAGTACCTCCCCCGGGACACTTGGTGGCAGCCTCCATGGCTGACGGTGATTCCCCAACCACCCGCAGGGCTCCATGGAAGATGGAGTCCTCCACAGCCTGGTTGGGGGCTCGGATGGCCGCTAGGGGGAGCTGCATGGACTCAGCAGCCTGGCTGGACAAATCTTCAGCCCCACCCGGAGGTGCAATTAGGAGCAGGTGGTCAAGCACCTGGAACACTTCCGGGTGGGTTATAAAAAGGGCCAGTCACCACTATTCGAGGAGCCAGGGTCGGGAGGAGGAGGACTACGCTTGTGAAGGAGTGGTGGTAGAGGAAGAAAAGTGTGTTGGGCAATAGTGTTTGTGCTTTGGGACTGTGTTTGGGCTGTGTGGCACGGGGAAGTCGTGTCCCACAGTTGAAGAGAAAAATAAACTCTTTGTGTTTTTATATGTGCCTCCGTGTCTTTCTGTGTCGGGTCAGACGCCTATATAGCGCCTTTGTTACAACCTTTAATCCAATATAACCCCAATACCACATTCACCTACAATGTGCAAGTCATGATTTGAGGGTTTCCAATGCCCTTAATGCACTTTGATCACACTTCTTGGTAAAACCTTTCCATCTACCTATGGTTTTCTTATTGAAGAGATATATTCTTAACATTTGTGCAAAGTGGACCAATAATCAGCTTTCTGCCCCAATGTTCTTGTTGAAGAACTCATTTTAACGTTAACAGCTGGGATCCACTCTACTAAGTCATTTCACATTTCTTTAAAACATGCATAGCGTTTTCCACTCTATATAATCCAGTTCACATTTGCGGGGCTGAAATCCAATATGGAAGCATCAGGGGTAAGACAGTATACAGCCCTAGACAAGGTGCCAATCCATCATAAAGCCCACTTAAATAACAGCTATTTAGAATCACCAATTAACTTACACGGCTACAGAAGGCCGTGTTTGATCGCTGTATGTGTGTTGTTAGCACCTTCATGTTCTTTGTGGGTTTTTCTCCTGTTGCTTTGGTTTCCTAACCAAATCTCAAAGATATGCAGGCTGAAATTCTGAAAGCTTGGTTATACTTTGTGTGTCTGTGTGATGTAAATTTAATCAGCAGTCGGTACATTAGTTACCGTGTGGTTCGCGTGTCTGTGTGGTACTGAGCACTCCTGTACATGTCGATTGCATATGTGCTAGACAACAAAATATATGGACGTTTTCAAAGAAGGCCAGTGTGAATGCATGGAATGATTGTGATTCAACATAGTGCCATGCAGACATGATTGTACTATAAACAGAACGGAGTGTGCATCCGCAGCGGTCTGCATCCAGTCAGGTTTAGAGAATATCGAGTGAGAGTGTGTACATGAATGTAGTGCTTGGGCCTAAAGCTGTCAGGATAAACTCTGGCCTCTGTGACCCTAAGTAAAATTAGGAAGGTCAAAAAATGGACAGATGGTGGACAATTTTTCATACGCCATCAAACTACAAGTTTCTGATATCTATTGGCTTGAGCATGGGAAAGATGCCATATAAATAAAATATATTCATTTTTCTGCCACATATTAAACTAACTGGTCTGTAGTTACTAGTTCTGGTCTTGTAATCTTTACTGTAAAACAAAAAGACGTTTGCTAGCTTACCATCTTTAGCGATCTCCCTAATATTGTTGTGAACTTGAAGTCCCAAAGCACATAAATTCCAATAAGCTCCAAAAGCACTTCCAAATAATATCCACTAGAGGGGGATATCACCATCAAACCCTGGCTTGTTGTAAGGGCAAACACTAAATCTTTATAAAATGATTTATGTCTCAAAATGTTTGGAAAATACATCAAGCTCCGTAGAGCACACTAGGCAACTAGGAAGGGAAATTAAAGGCGAACAAGTTCCAAAACAGAAATTCAAGGCAAAGTCAAAAACAAAGAAAACAGGCTGAAAATCCAGAAGTTCACAAAAGGCACAGAAAAGAGCACAAGAACTCACCAACCTCAGAGTGCATTCACAATGAACTGCCAGGAACTGAGAAACTAATTTATTTATAAAGTTATCCAAAGTATGTGTAAGAACATTAAAAATAGCAAATACTTCACTGCCATCATCATTTTTTTAAAAGTCACCATGCTTTTTATACAGTGGGATGCAAAAGTTTGGGCAACCTTGTTTATAGTCATTATTTTCCTGTATAAATCGTTGGTTGTTACGATAAAAAATGTCAGTTAAATATATCATATAGGAGACACACACAGTGATATTTGAGGAGTGAAATGAAGTTTATTGGATTTACAGAAAGTGTGCAATAATTGTGCAAACAAAATCAGGCAGGTGCATAAATTTGGGCACCGTTGTCATTTTATTGATTCCAAAACTTTTAGAACTGCTTATTGGAACTCAAATTGGCTTGGTAAGCTCAGTGACCCCTGACCTACATACACAGGTGAATCCTATAATGAGAAAGAGTATTTAAGGGGGTCAATTGTAAGTTTCCCTCCTCCTTTAATTTTCTCTGAAGAGTAGCAACATGGGGGTCACAAAACAACTCTCAAATGACCTGAAGACAAAGATTGTTCACCATCATGGTTTAGGGGAAGGATACAGAAAGCTGTCCCAGAGATTTAAGCTGTCTGTTTCCACAGTTAGGAACATATTGAGGAAATGGAAGACCACAGGCTCAGTTCAAGTTAAGGCTCGAAGTGGCAGACCAAGAAAGATTTCGGATAGACAGAAGCGACGAATGGTGAGAACAGTCAGAGTCAACCCACAGACCAGCACCAAAGACCTACAACATCATCTTGCAGCAGATGGAGTCACTGTGCATCGTTCAACCATTCGGCGCACTTTACACAAGGAGATGCTGTATGCGAGAGTGATGCAGAGGAACCCTTTTCTCCACCCACAGCACAAACAGAGCCGCTTGAGGTATGCTCAAGCACATTTGGACAAGCCAGCTTCATTTTGGAAAAAGGTGCTGTGGACTGATGAAACTAAAATTGAGTTATTTGGGCATAACAAGGGGCATTATGCATGGAGGAAAAAGAACACAGCATTCCAAGAAAAACACCTGCTACCTTCAGTAAAATATGGTGGTGGTTCCATCATGCTGTGGGGGTGTGTGGCCAGTGCAGGGACTGGGAATCTTGTCAAAGTTGAGGGACGCATGGATTCCACTCAGTATCAGCAGATTCTGGAGACCAATGTCCAGGAATCAGTGACAAAGCTGAAGCTGCGCCGGGGCTGGAACTTTCACCAAGACAACGACCCGAAACACTGCTCAAAATCCACTAAGACATTCATGCAGAGGAACAAGTACAACATTCTGGAATGGCCATCTCAGTCCCCCCCCACCTAATTGAAAATCTGTGGTGTGAGTTAAAGAGAGCTGTCCATGCTCGGAAGCCATCAAACCTGAATGAACTAGAGATGTTTTGTAAAGAGGAATGGTCCAAAATACCTTCAACCACAATCCAGACTCTCATTGGAACCTACAGGAAGCATTTAGAGGCCGTAATTTCTGCAAAAGGCGGATCTACTAAATATTGATTTCATTTCTTTTTTGTGGTGCCCAAATTTATGCACCTGCCTGATTTTGTTTGAACAATTATTGCACACTTTCTGTAAATCCAATAAACTTCATTTCACTTCTCAAATATCACTGTGTGTGTCTCCCATATGATATATTTAACTGACATTTTTTATCGTAACAACCAACGATTTATACAGGAAAATAATGACTATTAACAAGGTTGCCCAAACTTTTGCATCCCACTGTATGTTACTGTGCTTTAATATGCAGAAATGTGCAGTGTGAGACATCACCTGCGTGACACTTCAAAAGGTCAGTGTTGTGCACTTCTTGATTATTCCAGTTTGCTGATAAAAGCAAAAAAAATCTCTTCATTAGTGTGTGCTTTTCTAAAAAAAAATCTGATTTCAATCCTAATGCTTTGACTTTTCAACCAAAGGCCATGTCACATTAGATAATTTTTCCAGAGATTTTTAGTTGTAGCCTTCATATCCATAATTTTAGTGAGTTGGAGGTAGTCAGCGGCTCACTCCCGTGAAGCCATTAGCTAACTATGACATGTCCAGTGACTCACTCAGCTAAGCTAAATCAAACAGGTTTGAGTCATAGGGGTGGGCTCTGTGTGCATGAGAGATGACAGCCAGTGAATGCTCATTCCCAAATACAGTACAATGTATAGAATGTGGTGACAAGGAATAAGAAACACGGGGTTCTTTGAACTTCACAAACAGAAGAGAAGCTTATGTGTCTGATGCCTTATGTTTTACATACTATGACAGAATGGAAAGAAGAAAAAAAGGGCCAAGATTGTGGCTGAACTCACCATTGATGTCAACCCTTGTTGTACAGCACCAGCGCCATCAGGCAGTGTTAGGGAATCCATTAATCGGGAGCCTGGGATTCCCGGACATTTTTCATTCTCGCAAACCAGGAACGGCCAAGCTTGCATATATAGCATGTAAAAGTGTAAAAATCGATCACAAAATCACAGAGTTATAGTTAAAAATAATTAAGTGGCATGGTTTTTTGGCTCACGGTGTAGTGTGTTGCCGATTAATTTAGTCAACAACAGACCAGCAGCAGTCAGTCTCCCGGCTCTCACTAAGACTGAGCACAGTGGACTGTGAAAAGTCTGCATTCTGCAGCTCACTAATGCCGGGACGGGGCAGACTTCATTGACATCTGTCAGACAACAGCTTTGAACAGCAACTTGAAATTGCAATGCGTCAGTCTGTTGCATTATCCGCATTATCTGTGCCAAGAAACTTGCCATCACAGAATGATGACAAGAAACTGGATGCATGAATAATAGCTGAAATGGCGGGGTTTCAGAGCAACGGCAAGCGCGGGCGTTGTTTAGAACAAGTGGATCAGTATCTGATAACTGTGCCGCCTACTTCAGTGGAGGCAGAGTGTGCTTTCTCAGCGGCTGGCGTACTCTGCATGAATGTGCGCTCTCGCCTGGATGACCGTACGCTGGACACGTTGTGCTTTCTATGCTCTTATTACCGCAACTAACTAGATACATGTACTTACATGACAGCATGAACTGCTTGTAGATAAGGTTAGTCTTTTATTGGTGTCAACATATTTCAGTAGTTTTATTAAAAAATAAGTGTCGGTTGTTCTAAAACCGTTCACATGTGAGATGCCCATGCACTATGTCATCCCCGGGTGCCCGGGATTCGCGGGAATGACATGCGGGATTCCCAAATTCCCGGGAATGGATAAACCCATCTGGGAATAGACTCCCTAGGCAGCGTGCTATTAGCTGCCATAAAAAGGAGCAAACACAACTGTGCGGTACAGTCAGCATACAGTTGGTGAATGTGACATGGTCAGCGATGTTCAGTCGTGCAAACTGATATGGGTCCAGGGGTGAGATCAGCAAGTGAATCTGGTAAATCTGACAAACCCAATAACTAGATGACACATAATGTGACATCATCTTAAGATTTCTGGTTAGTGTTTTGAGTTCAGAAGAAAGACGGGACTGATTTTTTGATTTAGAACTTTGCCTGGCTATTGACTGCATCTATTTTTGGGTCACTACTATTCTATTTAGCTGCCTCCTCAAGATGGTACAACAGTTTGGAAGTTTCAACGCTTTAGAGATTTATTAAATGAAATGAATACATCATTTTGCTTATTTGGTTCAAGGCTGTTTGTGCTCCCTGTCTCACTTGTAGTGATTTTGTAGGCCTCTGGACTTTTTGAGAATGTTAACCTTAGGATTTCTTTGTAATTTCCAGGCATTTTTTTTTTTTGGAAGCCAAAATTCATAACACTCAGGAGCTCTGTTAAGGTTCCTATGACATATAAATGATGCTCAAAATTAGCTTTGCATGAAAAAATACCTTAAATGCATCTCATATCACCGGAAAAGCCTTCACATGTGAAAGTCTGTTATATCAGCATTCTCCATTTTAATATGGAACTCAACCGTTTCAGTTTTTGCAAGTATACCTGACCAAAACACAGTAAGCTATAATAACTGGATATTAATGGCTCAGCCATTCTTGCTTCTGCCTCCCTGTATGATGAACTGCTTTTGAATCAGAAGTTAACCGCGGTTTCTTGGGATTTTGTTGTCTAGGTCTGCAACACTGCTCAATTGATGACCTACCATGCGTAAGAGGCAGTCTTCCCTAATTTCTTCTTCCAGTTCTTCCAGCTCAGAGACATTTTCATCTGGGGACGAGTCAACTTCAGGCCTGCGCTTCTTGATGCTCTGGGCTCTGGCGACGTACCCCAGACTGTCAAGTTGACTCTGTAGAGCTTCACACTTGTGAAGTTCCTGTTCGATCACAGAGGGGTCTAGTGATACACACAAAGGCTGCTGCATTTCCAGTTTCTTTTGCCTCAAGAAGTCCTGTGCCGCTTCCTGCACTTTTGGCACCTCGAGTGGGGTAGATAGCTGTTCTTCAAGCTCGGCGGACTCCTCCTGAAGGACTTGTACGCATCTATTACAGTCGTTCATCAAAGTCTCAAGTTTAATTTCAGTGGTCTTCTTTAAGGATAGGTCCAGCATTGAAGAGATCATCTTGAAATTCTCATTGGCTTGCTCACAGAGAGCCCTGCAGCGAGTGCTGTCTTGGAGGACACGCTGAAACTCGGCCAGCCTGCTTACTGGATCACAGCCTTCTTCTTTCAGAAGCAACATCTGCTCTTCCACACTACTCTGAAGAACTAATAAATTCTGCAGGGAGGCTTCAAAATTTTCATACTTTGTCACCTGCCCAAGTAACTTCTCCAGTTTTGCCTCCAAGTCTTCCAGTTTAGACTGGACTTGGCTGATCTTTTCAGGCTGCTCAGAATGGCTCAACTTTAACTGTTCAAGCTGGGATCTCAGTTCTGATATCTTCAGTGGCAAAGAACGACTGAGTGAGAGAGTCTGTTGAGTCAAGGTAGCTCCCTCTTCTTCTACAATATGATGAGTCTTGCTAATGTCATCTTCTAAGCCTTTGAGCTGTGTGGTCATTCTCTGGTATGCCTCCATTAGCTCCTGAATTTTCTGAAGTCTTCTTTTCTGGCCTTGGGTTACACTTCCAATGCCTTTCTGGAGGCTCTTTAATCTTTCACTGAGGTAGTCATTCTCGGTTACACTCAACTTGCCAGAGATCTCCTGGCTCTCACTTAAAAGAGAAGCCATGACCTTCTGTTTTTCATCTGCCTCTTGCAAGACACAGGTGGTCTCATTGACTTGACCCTCAAGATCATAAGACATGCTTTCGCTACTAAATTCTTCAACCGGTAGACTCTTTTCACCATGCAAACGCAACCATAAGGCAAGAGACTCAATTCTTTCAAAGAGATCCTCCCGGGCCTTTAAGTCACCCTGCTGCTTCTGCAACTTCTCTGATGTCTTCATTTCAACTGTCTTTATCAAAGTGACAATGGTTTGCAGCAAGGAAAGCAAACGGCTAACTTCTGCCTCTCCCATGGTAGCTGCCATCTCGTTTATCCTTAAGGTCACAGTGTCCATGTCAGAATGCATAGCAACAACCTCTGACAGTGTGGTAGACAGCTGCTTTATGGAGCCCCGGAGATCTTCAGGAAACAGAGCAATTTTGCTTTCACATGTGAGGTTGCTGTCCAGTGTCTTCAGCCTTTCAAAGTCTCTCTTCAACTTCTCTGTAATTTCAACAGTCGCAGGGCCTTCTGCTCTGTCAGTGCTCACAGGAACCTTCTCCTGTAGGAGCTCTAACTTTTGCTGTAAATCCATCAAGGAATTCTGCAAGAGCTGACTGTCTTCCTCTCTCAGTGAGCTGTTCAGCAGCTCCTCAGAATGCCTCTTCAAGTGATCAAGTCTCTGACCAGTGGCTGAGACATCAGTGTGCAGCGTCGCACCACACTCCAACTTATCTGGGGAGCTGCTTGAAAGGCTGCAGGAGTTCTGTAGGCTCTCTTGAAGGCTCTGCAGGTCCTGGCGTTTCTCTAAAACACAGCGAAGCTCCTGAGATCCCAGGGATATCTGCTCGTTGGTGTCCTCCGCAATGGCCTCAAGCTGCTCCCACCTCTGCTCCAGCTCTTCAAATTGAACATGTGCTGTCTGTCTGTCAATCTCAGGAAGCTCCTGCAACGTATTTTGTAACTCTCTCAGGAGAAACTTCTTTTTTTTGATGGTCCTAAGAAAATCTTGGATGTTTTCTGGGTGACCTTTACTTATCCTGAAGGAACTCCTGGTGGCAAAAAAGAAATAAAAGGTCATGAATCAAGAAAAAACTATTAAAATGAACCTTCATTTCTACGCAAGAGATTTTTCAAAGCTGTCAGTCATCACTTGTAAGAGTGATGGCCGCCAAAATCCTGGCAGTATTTCATCCCATCACAATGCTTATGATTGCATGACACCGATCATCTGGGAAACAAGCCATCATTCCATGATTAATACTCCCATTCAGGGTGATGATTCTGCTAAGCCTTTGTTAACAGTACTCGTAATCAAGAAGTGGCACAACTGGGCAGAGTCAGGCAGCTAGCTAGACAAGTCATAGTGTCTGATCCCCTTTGTCAAGTGTCCTTCTTTAAATGCCAGCAAGTTTAATACTGACAATTAAGAGACAAAGGCTTACGTCTTTAAGGTCTTCCACTCCTCTGACAGCTCGGCCAGGACTCGCTGGACTGTTTTTTCTTTCTCTTCATACTCTTCAGCTATGACTGAGTCGCTGGATGTCTGCATTAGATCACCATCGTCCAGTGAAACAATGCAGGGGTCAGTAAAATTCTTTGACTCGAGCAACAGGCTAGTGCCCTAAAAACAAAATTGAGACAAAGGACTTTAGGAACCGCAATAAAAACCTTCAGCTCAATCAGAGAAGTGAAGCTTAGCAAGTTCATTTAGTCTGCCTTCAAATGTACTTACAAGGGGAAGAAAATAAAAACAAGTAAATAAAAAGGGACAGTGTGTGTTTACCATATGGCAACAAAAGGCATAATTGCATCTTTGGCATGCAAATCTAAAAGAAATGCAGACCATTAAGGCAGCCATTGAAAACGCAATGATGTCAGAGGCATGTTTCCCAGACAAAAACACTTCCTCCCTTCAAGAACAAAAAACTTTTTTTTTAAAGTAACAAAACACTCAGTCATGTGAGAAAGAAATGGCTGTGGTCTCTTTGGACTCTTATTCCTGAAATGTGACTTGAGGGGCAAATGAAGAAGGGGTTATCCAGTAGCAACTTGTGACTTATTGGACTGTACGACCCTATATTTATTTATTCACTTAGCAGATTTTTTTTTCTAAAGTGACTTACA
The DNA here is from genome assembly GCA_026402145.1 of Polypterus bichir lapradei. Classification (NCBI taxonomy): domain Eukaryota; kingdom Metazoa; phylum Chordata; class Cladistia; order Polypteriformes; family Polypteridae; genus Polypterus; species Polypterus bichir. Next base: position 3,743,151 of record JANRMT010062798.1, read on the forward strand.
AATGAAGTTAACATAATCAAATGAACATCGGTCTGAAGAACTGTTTAGGAATGTGTTACAGGACAAGGGTACAAAACTGCTCATCACAAGTGGAGAGCTCAGAATAAAAAACAAGCAAATTACAATTCCTAAGTTACAAAACCTAACAGCTAATATCAGTTGGACGGAAATTCACCAAATGAGCGTCTTCAAATGCTTCTTAAACACATTGAGGAAGTCAGGAGTTGGAAAGGAGAGAGGGTGGGGGGTGGGGGAGCTCATTCCATATGGCATCTGGATTGGGATTTGATACCATGTAGAGGAGACATCACCAGACACCATTCATCAGCAGACCTCCACATACATAGGTGGTGACTCAATGATCTTAATTTGTGCTGCTACAGGAGGTCAATATAGTAATCTGAAAATAGGAGAGACATGTTCCCCCCCAGCTTGTTCAACACCAGTCATGCCACTGCATTTTGAATCATCTGCGGAGGCTTGGTAACACACATTGGTACCCCTGCTAGCAGACAGTTCCAGCAGTTCATACATGACAAGACCAAAGCCTGGATCAGGAGGAGTGCTGCATACTCTGTCATGTACGTTCTGATCTTGCAGAAGCTATAGAGAGTGAATCTGCAAGATCGAGAGGCCATTGCAGTAAAAGAGAGCTGGTCATCAATCACCACTTCTGGGTTGCAACAGACTTGGTGTTTGTTCGTCATAATGAGCCAAGCTGAACCAGGATGGTGTGCTGAATACACAGATGAGCTAATATAACAAGAAAGTCCTACTTTTTCAGTTTGAGCTGGAGATGGTGCTCCTTCATCCAAGGTTGCAATATCAATGAGACATGCAGAGATTCTAGCGGAAACTGGGTGGTCATCAGCATAACAATGATAAGAGAAACCATGGGAAGAATGATAGGGCCGAGTGAGGAGATGTATACAGAGAAGAGGACAAGACCAAGCCTTGATCCTTGGGGCACCCCTAAGCTTGCCTGGGGAACCCCTGACATCTCTCTTCATCAGGACACACATTAGGGTCTGCCAAAGAGGTAGGACTCAAACCACCGGAGCACAGTCTCAGTGATGCCAAGGTTAGCAAGGTGGATCTGGTTGTCTTGACACAATGGCCCCTCTTAAGGCCTGACTGATTTGGATCAAGCAGTCTGTTGTTAACATTGGCTGTAGGTTGCTTGCTCTGGTGCCACCATTGTGTGAGATGGCAGCACTCTTGCTTAATGCAGCATTGTAAAGCTCCATAAATTGTATTCTCTAGAGAAAGTACAACCAAGATCATTCATTACCTGAACAGTGATCTTGTAGTTAGTATAGAGAGGTCTGGAAGCCTGCATTTGGGGTCAATCAGGGCTTATACTACAAACAGAAACACTAAAGAGACATTACCAAACATGCCATATACTTTAAGCCATGCATTGTAACATTGGTCAATGCTGTGAAGTTGGGACCTCCAAGTTTACCAGCTCTTCTTTATCCTGATGGTTCCCTTTAGCTCAGCTAGGTAAGGACGTGCTTTCTGACTCAGAGGCCCCGACTTCATGGTCATCCTCTCCATGTGAAGACGTGAAATAAAGTGGGACGGCGACTAGGCACTAGGGTGAGATTTCTCTCTAGTGATATCTGGTATCCCCTCAAGTCAAGTATTGTACATACAGTGGGGCTGCAACTAATGATTATTTTGGTAGTCGACTAATCGTTCCATTTTTTTTTTTTCGATTAGTCATGATTATTTCATGCCTGACTATTTTGATGCCTGCGACCTGTGGTTGCACATCCTGTTCTGGGCTCCAGTGCATGTCTTACCTCATCTGCTCACGTCTGTCCACCTGTGAATGTCACCCTGATATCTCTGCATTAACACGATTAAAATTAATAATAATCAAATTAAAATAACCAGTGAAACATATGAATTTGAAAATAATCAGATGTTTTATATTAGTGTGACCATCACAATAAAAAAGAAATACATTAAACAATACAAACTAAAGTGCACATAGTCTTTAAACACAAAAAGTGCATTTAAATTAACCAAAAATGGCCACTGGTTTGTCTTAAAGTCCAAAAGTTTAAATAAACCTTCAATTCAAATTAAATAAAACAATAATGTACAGTTTATAAAAGATTCAGTTCATATATTCCTGATTGCAGTGCAGGAACATGAGCATTTCAACATGCTCTGGTGTGAGGCTGGCTCTCTTCTTTAAGACATTGTTCCCAGCTGCTGAGAAGAGACGCTCAGAGGGAGTAGAGGTAGCAGGAATACACAAGAAGGATTTTGCAGACAGAGAAAGATGTTTTAATCATCACACTCTGAAACTGTTGTAGTTTATCACATCATGTACTATATTATGCCAAAATAAAAAAATAACGGACTAAAATACGTAACAAGGTAATTACTGCCAGCACACCAGAGCCGAGTATATTCGGAAAAGTACATTCGTTGAACGGCACAACCGGCTAGAGTCGGTTTCCAGTGCAATTTGGAAGCACGTCAAAGTCAAGTATATGCGGCGACATACATTTGGTGACATACATTCATTGAATGCTGCAACCGGCTATAGTCGTGTCTCAGTGCAATTTGCCAGCATGAAGGGGGCAAGTATATTCGGCGACGTACATTCATTGAACCCCACAACTGGCTATATTTGTTTCACAGAACAATTTGCCAGCACGCCGGAGCTGATCAGTCAGTGCCATATATTTGTTGAGCAGCCAGCTCACGACCACTGCCGGCCCCAGCAGAACTGCAGCACCACTATCCCTGGGATTCAGCCGCTGCACTTGACGAGCCTGCAATCATCAGCGTTTACCCCCTGTGTGTTTGCATACAGCCAGTTCAAGCGTAGTTGGCTCGGTGATTTACTGAATTTCATCAGTGACTTCAGTTGCATATTGAACATAGAATATTAAATTGTTGCAGTAGTTTTTTTTTTTATAGTTTTTACAGTTCATTTGCAGTGTGTAAAATGATCAGTGCTGCTGTAATTGTGATGCTCTTTGCATGAAAAAAATGTGTTCCGTTAAAATTTCACATTTTCTTTGTGAATTGTGACGTTTACTTAAAAAGTGCAGCTAAAATGTATTTGGCATCCAGGAGTGCATTAACCCCCAAGTATGTGTCGGTTTAAGGGTTAACTATCATTGTCGAAACCTTGATGTACACATTATAGTGCAAACATCAATATTAACACGTGGCACTAACTTTACTCGCTAAAACTTACCTCTCAAGAGACGGCGGCATCACAGCTCCAGGATGCTTGCGTTGGTAGGACTGTGTGCGTCTTGACAAACAATAACAAACGATATTTCCCCCAGACGTTCCTGTAGTGCATTGCAGTTACAAAAAACAATGTGGTCCTTTGTGACTGGAGCCTCTATTGAAGGTTCTGTTTATGATGCGTCGACAATAAAAAATCCGCGTCAACGATTTTTTGTAGTCGACGTTGTCGATTACGTTGACTAATCGTTGCAGCCCTAACATAAAGTATGCAGCCTCGGAGCACATCCACAGACAACTTCCCTCACTGCTTCCCTTTTCTTCAATTTTACACCTTCTATGGCTGTTAATTACTCTTCTTTCACCCTAATATCATAATAGTGGCAGCTGACTGTGTAGCAAAGCATGAGGTCAACTGCATCATCAGGTTTATGGACAATACCACCATGCTTGGCCTCATCAGTGATGATAATAAAGGCTGCTTACAGGAAGAAGGTAAAAGACATGACTGTACATTGCAATGAGAACAAACTCTCCCAGAACATTGACACAACAAAGGAGGTCATTGCTAACTTCAGGAAGAACAAAGGTAGTCATGTTCCACTCCACATTAACGGCTCCCCTGCACATACAGTTAGCAGCCTCGAGTTCCTGGGTGTCCAGATCACTGAATGTGTGTCAAGGTCTGTCAACATCACCTGTGTCCACAAAAAAGCTCAGCAAAGGAGGCTAAAGAGATTTGGGGTGGAAACCATAATCCTGATGAACTTCTACTGCTGCGATATTATATGTATCTGGAGGGGATGCATCATGGTGTAGTTTGGTAACCTGACTGCCCTACCTCTTCTAAAAGCATTATGGCTGACCTTCTACAGCTTCATACCATGTACGCCACCCGATGTCTGATGAGGGCTCAATCCATCATCTCTGATGGTAGCCATCCAGATCACCTGCAGTTTTACTTCTGCCTTATGCTAAAGGCTACTGGATCCTCACAACACACTCCACCTGCTTCAGGGACAGCTTCATCCCCAGGCCATAAACTTGCTGAACTTCTGGTACGTAATCTTACCTGCCCTGTGTTGTACCCACCTGCTGATTTATGTGTAATTATGTTGTATGTTACATACAGTATGGACAATACTGCCTTTGTCAAAAACTATAGGTCTGCATATTTCTGTTTTCAAGCAGGTGCATTAGACCATACTTTTATTTATTATACTTATTTATTTATATATCATCTTATTGCCTGTATATACTTCCCTTAACTCCCCACCCCACTACCTCCCTGCAACTGTGGCACAAGAATTTCTCTGTACTCTTTCAGTGTATGTGACAATAAAGGTCTAATCTATTTCAATAGTCACTGTGCTTGTCTTCTTTGCATGAGGGTGCGTTGGGTGTCCCAAGTCCCAGGCTGCACATGAATACAATTTTTTATGCATTCACACCCCACAGAAACCCTTAGAATGTTTTGCTTCAGGCCCCCGACATCAGAAGACCCAAGGCTCAGTTAAGCCTACGCAGACTTGTTAGAACCATATACCATCTCCTTCAGGGCAGCTGCAGTACCATGCATGTCACCCTGTAAAGTGACCTGCAGTATAAGCCCTGTCACCACCTCTTCTCCAATTAAAAAGGGGCATCCCTCAGCAGTGTAGTGGGCTTTGGGAGGCCACCAGCAAATACAGTCCACTCATGTGGGCAGTTACTCACCTCGGCCTCCAGCTGCTCTTCAGATTTCCACTCTAGCATCTCTAGTGGGGAGTTTCTGCTGGCCACAAACAGCTCTTTAGAGTCCTCAGGCTGCTCAACATGTTGGAGGTTCCTCTTTTCAAATGCCGGGTCAGGTTTCGGCACAGGAAGCCATGGAGATGGAGCACTGACAAGTTCCTGTTAAAATAACAGTGGGCTTGTTTCACTCTCACTGGTTTCGGTACGCCCCCTGCCTCCATAAATAGCTCTTTATCTTTTTTTTACTACACAATCTCAAAAGCTCTCTGAAATGAAGGGCTACTTTAGTTGAATTTCTCGCCGTTCACACTGCTGCTTTAGCTCCTCCAGAGGCTGATTATGAATCCCTGTTTGGTCACTGAGAAACATGCATGTTCTCCCCATGTCTGCAATGGCTTTACACAGGGCACTCTGGTTTACCACTTCCCAAAGACACCCACAAGGCATGACAGTGAGGGTTGGTACAAGAGTGACTCAGCCTTGTACCCAATGCTCCTGGGAAAGGTCATTCCATTAATGTGACCCTGAATTGGCAGGACATTCACTGAACAAATTAAGAACATCTGTACACCTGCTTTCTCGTGCAATTATCTAATCAGCCAATCATGTGGCAGCAGTGGAACCTTAAAGCAATGAAGATACAGGTTAGGAGCTTCAGATAATGTTGATGTTAAATACAGAATGGGGAAAAAATATGAGCACAGTGATTTCGGCCATGGCATGATTGTTGGTTCCAAATGGGCTGCTCTGTGTATTCTTATATCTGCTGATCTCCTGGGATTTTCACACACAACAGTCTCTAGAGTTTAGTCAAAATGGTGCAAAAAAACAAAAAACATCCAGTTAATGACACTTCTGCGGATGGAATCTCTTTGTTGATGGCAGTGGTCAGAGGAGAATGGTCTGACTGGTTTGAGCTGACAGAAAGGCTATGATAACTCAGATATTCACTCAGCACAACTGCGGTTGGCAGAAAAGTACCTCAGAATGCAGAACATGTGAAACTTTGAGGCGGATGGGCTACAACAGCAGAAGACCACATCAGGTCCCACTTCTGTCAGCCAAGATCTAAAAGCTGAGGCTACAGTGGACACAAGTTCACCAAAACTGGACAGTTGAAGACTGGAAAAATGTAGCCTGGTCTGATTAATCTTGATTTGTGCTGAGGCACACAGATGACAGGGTCACAATTTGACATGAAAAGCATGAATCCATGTACCCAACCTGCCTTGTGTCAACAGTCTAGGCTGCTAGTGATGGTGTAATAGTATGGGGGGTGTTTTCTTGTCACACTTTGGGCCCATTAATACTAATCAATCATCACTTGAATGCCACGGCCTGTATGAGTGTTGTTGCTGACCATGTGCATCCATTTTCCCCTGGGAACAAATAAAATTCATTTGTTCACTCATTCATTCGTTTGTTCGATAGACACATAAGCAGACAGACAGATCAAACTATCTATGTCTTCTAATGGCTACTTCCAGCTTGATAATGCACCATGTCACAAAGCAAAAGCTGTCTCAGACTGGTGTCATGAACATGACAGTGAGTTCAGTGTTCTTCAGTGGTCTTCTCAGTCACCTGATCTAAATCTAATAGGGCACCTTTAGGAGGTGACAGAACGGGGTATGACAAATCTGCAAGAATTATGTGATGCAATCATGTCTACATGAGCCAGAATCTCAAAGGAGTGTTTCCAACATCTTGCGGAATCCATGCTATGACGAACTGGGTCAGTTTTGAGAGCAAAAGGAGGTCCTACCCAGTATTAGTATAGTGGTCTTAAGAATTTGCTCAGTGATTACACATGGCATTGATTGGGATTTTAATTCAGTTTTTTAGGACTGTGTAATCACTGCAACATATTTCCTGCCATTTTGGGTTATTACCAAGGTGTGAAATACCGGGATTCCTGGTAAGTCTGAGACATCCTAAATTAACATGCCAAGTTTTGTTAAAATCTGTGGTGATGAGGTCAAAAAGTGTAATGATCTGACATGGAATTACCCAAATAAAAATAGTTTATAAAAACATGTTAGGGTGTTTGTGTTAGTGGCCATTATTGAATATGCAAGAAAATACTGAGGCAGTTGGCACAGACTGGAAAGGGCTGGTGGACTGAGTGGCAGCTGCCCATCTGGCCAGGAAGGGGAGAGCATCCTTTAAGTCAGGAGGGTTCAAGAAAGAGGATGGAGAATTCATAGGAAACAAATCGGTGCCCCATACAGACATCAGTGATGATTAAGAGTGTGACAGCATTGCTGATGCCATGACACTTACAGGAACAGCATGAGGTGAGCGCCATCTTATTCCCAATATTATGGTCACACAGGGTGATCGAGGAGTATTGTGATCACAACAAAACAGCGAGATGATTAAGTAGCAAAATGCCAAGGTTAAAACAAGCAAGGATCAGATTACTAGGAGAACAGGAACAAAGCCTAGCAACTGGGACATGAAAGGGGAAAATGAAAATTAAAGTCAAATTCAGAGAAAGGTCATAACCAGAACACATATCCTACCACTAGGGATATTTGGTTTACGGCTAACTACCAATAAGAAGATCAAGGTTTTTGTATCCTCTGAGGGATAAGGCAGTATATGTTTGCTGCCATATTTATACTGTCACTCTGGTAATATCATCAGCTTGATAATGAACATCCAGCTCATTTATTTCACATAAATAAAGAAATATTGTATAAGGTGGACCCTGTGGTGGGCTGGCGCCCTGCCTGGGGTTTGTTTCCTGCATGCACCCTGTGTTGGCTGGGATTAGCTTCAGCAGACCCCCGTGACCCTGCAGTTCGGATATAGCGGGTTGGATAATGGATGGATGGATGTATAAGGTGGTGTTTGAATTCAACTTTGTGAATTCACTGGATGTAATCAGAATATAAGTTTAATATGTCACTGTGCTCTGTGCAAGTATTTTAAATCTGCTCTTCCTTTCTAATCACATGTACAGCTAACACAAAGCTAGATTTAGCACATAGGAGTTCACCATATAAGAACTGCTAGTCAAGCTTTTTAAGACAAGACAAGTTAAGGACAACTGTGAAATGGGCATTGTACTATTTCTGTGTGTCAGAGTCAGCATGACATTGGATCTTCTTTACCTTGTTTGAAATGGCATGATTTAGCTAAGCGGGGGCCTTCACATGGAGAAAGGGTATAAAGCCTTGGCACATTGCCCGGCACACCTTTGAAGCCGACAGACGGATGGGAGATAACGTCACCCGATCCTGAAAATCCTTCCAGCATAGAGGTGAAAATGGCAAACTCTACACATTGGGCCCCAACTTCCCGAAAGGTCTTGTCATGGCTTCCTTCATCTTTTCTGCAGCGTAAACTGTCATTAAAGAAAGTTATTTCTCCTATGTGATTTCTTATCGCCATATCACTAAGGGAGGGGTATCGCCTTTTTATATCATATCTATATAGTTTCGGGTTATGTAACATGCCGCAATTGCAAAAGAACTTACTCCAACCAGGGAGCTAGCGCCCCCTGCTGAATACACTGGAGAACAAGAAAGAACCTTAGAAATCAAACCCATACTTGTAAGAAACCCAAACAGACCAACTTACACATAAAGAATTGACAAAATACCACATAAACCCCCTACATATAACAAGAACTCCAAATATGAACATCTGAATTGTTCGGAAAGCATCAATGAAGTAAGGCTAAAAGACGAGGAGCATGCACTCTACAGTACATCACACAACGGTACCCACAAGTGGATCTCAGGAGCACATAACCCCTCAAATGAACCAGCTCGTCCACTTTGGAACTCCTTCCAAGAAAACAAAATTATCTGTATCTCAAACTTACAGTGCCCCTCCACTCAATTGGCATTGGAGGGCATGAGATGAATGTAGAGGCTTCAGCAGAGATACATGAAATGAGGAGTATACTGTGAAATGAGCAGGAAAAGCCAGAGGACACGCAATTTAAGGCCTATAAGACTGATAAGGACAATGTCCTGTGGACTGAGTTTATAGGACAGCACTCTCAGGCAGGGGTCTCAACTCGAGAGCCATGCAAAATAGTATTAACAGTTACTTCTATGGTATTTTTAATCAATAGAAAATTAAACTATAGGGTATTATCAATTAATATAAAATGACATTTACACAGTAATATGTAAAATTCAGCTCTTTTATTAAGCATAATGAAAAAGATGGCTTGAAGGATAAACTTGCCTCACGTACAGCAGGCTGGCTCTGCTTTTTACTTGCTTTCTCAAAAAATAACACACTCAAAAGAAAAGTCACAGGACGCCATTTTGTAAAAAAAAAACAAAAAAAAAACACGCAGGCCATTGTTTCAGAAATGCAGCTGCTTAAAACTTCAACCTTGAGAGATGTTTGTACATCATGTAACTTTCATTTCAGGGGCCTCGCATCCCATATATGGGTCTTCCTGACTTCGGCTTGAATTGTGTAATTGACCGAGGAATATGTTTTGGTAAAATGATGGGGACCGGAACAGGGTATGAAGTAATGATGGCCAGTTTCGGTCAAGTGATGGACATTAGGAAATAGTGGGAAGAACTGGAAGGTGAAGCATATTTTGCACAGATGATGAGAAACATAATATAAAGGGATGCACTTCCTAGTTTAAGCACTCGCACCACATTTGTCAAGTCTCTTTGTTACATTGCTGTGTAATAACACTTTTTTATGGATCTTTAATCTGGGCGAAGACTGCCTTCTTTCAAAAGAAAGACTTTTTCTCCACGACAGTTCCTAAAAGCTACGGATTAAATGTCAACAAGGAAGTTGTCATTCCCACAATGACGTGCATTTCAATTGAAGATCTGCCTCGCCATCTCGTTCACTGGTGACGAAACATGTCTGTCATCCAAATGCAAAAACTGCACATATTTATTTTGCATGATTTGACCATACAAATGGATATCAGACATGTGGATTATGCAACACGAGTTACGCGAGGATTTTTTTTCTTTTTACGTGGGTGTTTTCACTTTGTCTGATACTATCCAGTGTTGATTCCCTATAGATGCTGCTGGGGTATTTAATATTTAATTTCTCCACAAAAATATGAGATTAAAAATTTTTCTTACCCACCACTACTAGCAACATGGAGTAAGTAAGATATAAAAAAAATACCATTTTTGGGTGGAGTCAAATTCAGAAAAAGATTATAACCAGATCACAAGTCCTAATGCTAGGCCTACTTGGCTTAAAGATAACTACCATTAAGAAGATCAAAGATCAGTATGCAATCAGCGCCATATTGATTCTATTATTTAAAACATCACATGATTGAGAAGATCACATTCATGTCATTGATTGCATAAACGTTCCATAAACAAAAAACAAATAAGACAAGGGATGAAATCAACTTTGTGAATTCACTTTAATCCTTGAATCAAACCTTAGAATTTGAACCCCCAAATTACACACAAACTGTATTATTGACTACACTCAGTTTGTATTTCTTGTTTGAAATGGAAGTCATCGGCCTGGCTAGGTCCTTAAACCATGGAATTGCTCTGTACTGTTGTTCAATAAGCAAGCCAAGCCAACTTCTTCCTGAAAAATGAAGTCTACAGTGGCAGCACTGGCTGCAGGGCAGGGACCATCTTTGGACTGAGTGCCATGACTTTAGAGGGCACACTCATAAACACACCTATAATACTCCCTAATATCAGCCCAATCATCGGTTAATGTAACCCACACAAAATAGAAAGAGTGAGGAAAACCTGAGGTCCGGGAGAAAACCCACAAACTCCACACACATCGTGTCTGGGTTAGGATTTGACATCACCACTTGCTTCCATTCTAGTGTTAGGAACAATGGATGCATTTCAGGTTGGAAACAAGCTGACATTCAGCATTTTAGTTAAACACGCATGCTGTTTTTTTGTGGTCCCAGCCTGGCACTCAATGCTGCCAATCCATGACTTATTTCTGAATAAGTAAATTTGGAAAATGAATTAGTGAAGTTTTGTGTTTTCCATTTATGATCTGACAAAAGTACAGGGAGAGAGACTTCCTCATGAAGCCATATCCATCTCTTCCTTACCTGCCCCTGTGTGTCTGGCAGCTTATCCCTGGATATTGCTTCTGTCGGTGGCTTGGCTGGATGGAATTCACTTACTTCTTCAAGAGGCTAATGGTGGGAAAGAGAAGGAGGATGATGTGAAAACACCTCGGTTACAAATGCACTTTGGCAAGCAAATCTCTGTGGGAAAGCTAACCTCCATGACAGGAATGCTGCAGAGTGCCTGCATATGCACAGTGCAAAACTGCCCACCCAATCGTCAAGCACAGGTCAAAGTTACCTACACACTGCATGGCGGGACAATCCAGACAGACAGACAGACATGGTTGTCACACAAGCTAGCCTATCATCACATGTGTGAAGGAGATCTTACTGTATACAAGACACATGCCTTTTCCCATCATGCTCCTTCTCAATTAGAATACATTAAAATGTCTGGAAGAAGATGTAATCTTTGTAAAAGACAAAACAAGTTGCATTTTACCTGTGAGATGTAGTCAGTAGGCTGAGGTGCTACAAAACTGAAGTCCTCTGAGTCAGGCAACGGTGGAGAGAGGCTCATTTCCCAGGGCAATTCACTATTTTGAGGCTGAACAAGATCATCTGCAAATGAACTATAAGGAAAAATTAAGAAATGTTAACCACACCTTTGGAAGGATCTTAGAAAACTGGAGAACTTCAAAAACAGCAGAAGGAAAAGTCCTTATAAAGGAACAAAAGCAGTCAGTTAAAAAGGATAAGGAGTTTGATTGTTCACTTCCTCGACTTTAAGAATAACTTAGCTTACCAGTTTAAGGAGATGTATTCTCATCTACCTGTAGCCTGCTATGATTGTTTGCACTTACAGAACTCAAAAGGCAGGCCTCAATTCTAAAGACTAGATTTGTATTCCCAAACAGTTCACTAAGTAGGCCTCACCAGCACTAAGTAAGCCTGACCCTCAAAACTCAAGAAACAGACTTGTGGCCTACACAGATAAAAGAGAGGCAAAGCTTATAAATCTCAGCATGGAGAGGGAAACCATGTAAAATGCCTGGCTCAAAAACAATAAAAACATTCACTTAAAAAATCAAAATGGCTAACTGTTAAGAAAATGTTGTCTAAAAGCAAATAGAATCAAGACAGATATTCAAAAACAAATACCCAAAGACAAAAGCAAAATTTCAAGAACACAGATGATCAAAAGGAAGGAAATCCAAAATTGGGAAAGCTAAAAAACAAAAGCTTGAAAGTACTGCTTAAGGGTCGTAGTGGACTCATCACCGTCAACCTGCAGACAGTGTTCAGAAGCCATTAAGAAGGCTAACGTGTTAGGTTATATAGCGCCCTGATGTTGGAGTACAAGTCTAAGGAGGTTATGCTCAAGCTTTATAACACACTGGCGAGGCCTCATCTGGAGTACTCAGTACTGTGTGCAGTTTTGGCCTCCAGGCTACAAAAACACACAGCAGCACTAGAAAAGGTCCAGAGAACAGCGACTAGGCTGATTCCAGGGCTACAGGGGATGAGTTATGAGGAAAGATTAGAAGAGCTGAGCCTTTTCGGTTTGGGCAAAAGGAGATTAAGATGAGACATGATTAACGTGTTTACAATTATGAAGGGAATTAGTCCAGTGGATCGAGACTGTTAATTTAAAGTGAGTTAATCAAGGACACAGAGGCACAGTTGGAAACTGTTCACACAAACCTTAGGAAGTTATTCTTCACCAAGAGAACTATGGACATATGGAATAAGATACCAAGTAGTATGGTAGATAGTAGGACCGTAACTCGACTTGATGTTATTTTGGAGGAATTAAACAAATAGCCTGTTCTCATCAACATTTTTTTATGTTCTAATATACTGGGCTGAGGACACTGAGGCTTTTATAAAGGCTGAGAATGGACCCCTATATACAAAGAACAGGACTGAGAACCACTTACTGTAAATAAAAAATACAAAAGGACAAAGAGAAGAAAATCACCAGATAAACAAAAAATTAGAAAAACCAGTTTCATTATAAACTACATGTAAACAATACACAAACAAGAGCAAAAGGAACAAAAAAGTATTTAAAAGACTAAAGCCGGGGATGAAATCATTACAGATGGGTACTGACAGTCACGTTGGTCCAAACCCAAGGAGCCCAAGCTTAGCCATGAATCAACATGAGAGCCTGGATGGGAGACCAGGCCATGGCAGAGACCCCCTCACACTAAGGCCAATTTGGTGTTCCCAATCAACCTGGTGTGTCTTTGGACTTTAGGAGAAAGCTTATCTGAACACAGAAAGAACAAGCAAACATCATATAAATACAAAACATGACCAAGACTGCACTCTTGGAAACTGCTCTGCATTCTGTGCTAATGCCACAAATAATTGGGCAAGTTACAGCTTTATGATATTCTAAGTTAGGCTGCCCAGATTATTGCCTTCTGCTCAGTACTACTGGGGCAGGCTCAGTCTGTTTCTCCATGGATTTGGTTGGTTGGATTAAGCAGGTTCAGAAATGGATGGATATACAGTACTGTAATTGAAAAGCCAGAGTTGGGTGAGGCGCCGCTGAATATAATGCACTTCAGAAACAGAGAGACAGAGATAGACAGAAAGAGCTTACTATTTAAAAGTAAAGAATGGTACTCAGTGAGCCTCAGCCACCAACTAGGCAGCACTGATCAAATCCTGTTAGCAGCCATAATGAGGAGCTGTCCACAGCAGTCTGACAAGAGCACATGGCTTTACCTATTCACATCACTTGACTATTTGAGGAGAGGGAACAAAGAATATAGAGAGGAGGAGAACATTCATCAGCGGTGCTCCTCTTAGGGGTCTGTGTGATGGCTGTTACACTTCCTCCTTTCAGTTCACAATTTGGACTAATGATGCACAGTAATGAGTAACCTTGTGAAAATGTAAGTGACATAAAATCCAATAGAGTGACCAAAATTCTACTCAGAAGTGCAATTTGGCATAGAGAAAGTGAGCCAGAGACTCGGTGGGTTGGCACCCTGCCCGGGATTGGTTCCTGCCTTGTGCCCAGTGTTGGCTGGGATTGACTCCAGCAGACCCCCGTGACCCTGTGTTCAGATTCAGCGGGTTGGAAAATGGATGGATGGATGGAAAGTGAGCCAGAGAAACATAAGAATTTTAAACATCAAGTAAAAGCACAGAAACAACTAAGAGGCTGAAGAAAAAAGTAAACTGTGCCCTACAAAGAACAACAAATGTCTACAAATGTACACAGCAGTCGCACTTCCTTAGTTCCCAGTCAGCTGGGTGAATTGCAGCGCAATGATAAAAAATTACCTGTGTTGCCTCTGGGGGTCTTCTTGAATGTCCAAATTCAACCCAGAACATTTGTGATGAGTGTCGCTGGCATCCGATGTTGACTGAAGATTTTCCACTTGCACGTTTAGATTTTCCAAAGTTCTTCCTTTGTCCTGAAGTCAAATAAAAAAAACAAGAAATTCGCTTTACTGATACTGTATGTGCAACTACATCTGCTTGAATTTGTCCTTCTAAGAGTCTGCCATCACTGTTATGGGCCATGACGACTGCAAAGCTAGCCGTTTAGCTGCTCAGAAAGGCGTCCACTAACATCAGATGAGCCCTCAATAGTGTCCTTAAAGGGATACTCCACTCAGAAATGGTATTTTTTATATAGCTACTTATCCTATGCAGTTTGCAGTGGCAGATGAAAAAAAGTTTTCATCTCATATTTTCATGGAAAATGGACCTAACAAAGTTTTTGACTCTACAGAACCCAATGGCGACCAACGCTAAACAACATCAAATAAAATCACAAATGTCCCTGTGAAAATGTCACATTACTCTTATTTATTTTTATTTATTTATTTACCTTTATTTAACCAGGCAAAACAGATTAAGAACATGTTTCTTATTTACAACTGTGGCCTGGCCATATTCCATATGTCAACAAGACTCTTGACCAATGAATGAAGGGGAGAGGTGGGTCTTCAATTCCAAAGCTCAATCCCATGTGAAGGGGCTTCCTGTTTGTTGACTACTATCCTTTTCTGAGATTATTTAATTTAACGATATTTTAGCAAAAAAGACACACATTTTGCACGCTCTGAGTGTACAACTGGATGACTTGACATGTGAATTTTGCGACATGAGTAACAAAATTTTTGTTATGGTTAGCTGTTTTCATTACATTTAGTTACATTTCTGCTTCGAAATATAGGTTTTTCAGATCACAGAAACCTATCTTTGGCATAAGCTTCCTGACTGAAAATCTTTTTCTAATAGTTATATATTTTTTTAATTCTTTTTCCAATGTCTTCTTTGTTTTTTCAAGCATCTCTATTGTAAGCACCTGTTGCTATGGCATTGCTATGCAACAACCCTCAGAGGTGCGTAGTGGCTTGTATTTTTGAGGCCTTTTCTTTCGGTCACCTCAGTTATTCTAGAAAACTGCCCTTTCTTTTGGCAGACATACCAACAGATCAGGCGGGTGTAATTTAAGAGTGTATGCACTTTGACAGAACATTATATGACTCTCTTGGAGTGACCACTGAGTCAGTGTTGAACTCATGCTGTAGCCACACGATTTACAGTTGAGAGAATAAACTTGCTATGCCTAACTTTTTAATCTCCTAGTAAGATGATAGTATTTCAAGTAAGTTGGAATTCTTTTTTAATTTCAAGAACAAGAGTCAGAAAGTCTTCAGGGGCCACAAATGGTCAGAAAAAATTGACATGCTGCTCCTAACCTTCACTAAAAGAATTTAAAGGAGAGACAAAATTAAAACCAGCACTCAGATAAAAGTGTTGTGTCTAATCTCAGTCTCTGCTTAAATACTGTTATTGTTCATTCTCTATCCTCTTCCAATGACACCCCTCACTGAGGCACATGAAGACAACAGATCATGAAAGATGGTGTTCCACCTGACCTTGTAACTAAGGTTAGAACTCTGCTTAAAAGTATGTCTGTTTAAAGGTATGCCCCACGTACCCTCGTGATGAATAAAGGAACAGTCTTGTCAGACAAAAAGCAAGAAGTGTGACTGTGGAAACATGAGGTCCGCGTCCGTTTGGCATTTTAAATAGATAATCGCTGCATTCACATCTTTGTGTAGGGGGCTGTTGTAGCATGGTGAGCGGTTCCTGGTCCCTGCAGTTAGTGCACAGGTGTAGGATCATCTGTGACCCCAATTGATGCCAGGAGCTGCTAATCAACACAGCTGTGGCAAGTCCCCATTTTAAAAGGGGAAGCGCGAGAGAAGGAAGAATCAAGAATCAAGAAAATACGGAGGTTAAAAGGAGAAAGAAAGAAGGTAGGAGACAGAAGGAGCCGCTGCGGGAGTGAGCGAACTGAGGAGAGCAGGCTTGAGGGAGAGAAAGCAGGCAGCTGGGAAGTGAGCCTGAAGAGGAGTGTATGGTCCACACTCGGGTGGGGGTGGTTGGAATGGGTCAATCCAGCTGAGCTACAATGAGGAGTGACCGAAGATTAGATGCGTGGAAGAAGGGGAAGGCAGCGGGGTCGAGGAGGGCGCTCACACTGGGAGGAGATCCCCAGTGTAAGCACCCTGACCACTGGGGACCCAAGCCGAGGTCCAGAGAGGGAGCCTTTCCATAGCCATGGGACGGAAGGGACCCGGAACCTGAGGAAGGTCAGCTGCGTCTGCTGTTAGGGCAACTCCTCTGATGCAAGGCCAGCTTGGGATAAGCAGAGGAGCTGCCAAAGAGAAAGAAAGAACTGAGCTTTTTAATAAAGACAGCTTCTTCATTTTTAATGGATTTATTGATTGTGATTTTAACCTCCATAGATACATCTTTTTATGGAGTATTTATTTATTATTGATATGGGAGCACTGCACTTTTGAACACTTTTAGATTGTTTTTAATAATAGCACTGAACATTTCTGCACCTTCCCCTTTCTTCACGTGGTGTCCTCATTTGTACAGCTCATCCCAGTCATGATTATCAACTGTGTTGGGTTTGGGAGGCTCTCAAATGAGAAGAAGGAGAATGGAGCCAGACCCACACTGTCACAGTGACACATACAGCTATTCCTTAGATTGATAAATGAGAATGGAGGACCTGCTACCAAAAACGGTCTAAGAACCCCTTGTCATTGTTTTTTCAGTGCCTTCACAAGCCATCCCCTCCCTGTGTGCACACTACACCATGGACCCAGCCTCACCATGTGATCATGATCTCTGGCTTCCTCTCTCATTGAGCTGGACCTTTTCTCCTCTTCCTGGTTCATCTGACCAGGGCTTTCAGAAGTGGGCACCTGGAAGCACAAATCTTCATAACGTTCCCTCAACTCCATGAGCCTGTTTTGGGTGTCTTGGTTCTGAGCATGCAGATTTTCAAGTTCCTGGGTAAGAGCCACACAGCCGGAGGACGTCAGGCGAAGTTTCAGCGAATCCCCCAGGGCGCTTAGCTGAGTGAGTGTTTCAACTTCATGGGGTGCCGACTCTAGGATACCCTGTGGACACAGCAGGTCTCCTCTTAACAAAACTCAGAGCAGGAGCACAGTTATTATTAGATTACATTTTAATAAAGACTGGAGCATTCGTGTGATTATAGCTCAACAGCTGTGTGAATACAAAGTTAAGTACAATTATTACAGTATGCACTGTTAGACTGCTTATTAATTATTTACATGCTTTTTCACTTAATATTTTAAGTGTTAATTATATTACTGGAAGCAATCAATCAATCAGTGTTTGTCTTATACAGCACCCTTCATCATGACACAGCAGTTTATTAAGCAAACAAGGATGAAATTGAAATGAACATGAAAAACACGAGATTACCAAATACACGGAAGACAAAGGTATGGGAGCTCTCTGAAGGAAATATGAACGACATGAAGCGGAAATGACTATCCTCTTAGGCCGGGTTTATACTTCACACGACGTGACGCATGATGAAGTGGACGCTCCTGCTACGTAAGCATTTTACTGTTTATATTTGCGCACATACTTTATGGAAGTCTGGAGGAATCCACCAGGTGGCAGTGCGAGATATCATCACGGTGAGAACAGGTTCGGCTTCGCTGTGTTATGAATTGCCTGGAACACCCATTAAATTCCGATGATACCTTACAGCAATATCTCTGAAAAGGATGTTTAATGATTAAATCCATCAATCCAGGGATGTGTCCATTCCAGCAAGCATTGGGCACGAGGCTGAAACAATCCCTGGATGGGCATCAGCTCATCGCAAGGTGAATACAAACATTCACATACACTTGCGTCATTTTAATGTCACCAAATCTGAATATCTTTGGAAGGAAACCGTAGCACAGTGTGGAAACCCAGCAGGAAAACATGTAAACTCCAGGCAGAGAATACCAGCGACATGACTCCCTGTGAGGCAGCAGTGCTACCCCTCTGCCACCGTGTCACCCCCATGTGTGTAATTATTAACAGTATTCATTATTTAAACAAAATTAACAATTTATCTGTAAAATGTAACATACTGTACATACTTTAATGCATTTCATCATGGAAAGTGATATCAAGTATAAATCTAAGGATTCTAAATGTGCAGAGAGTTGGAATATCATACATTTAATGTGTTCTGTGTGACGATCTATTGCTGTTTGCCGTTGCTGTCAGGTCCAGAGAAAGCCGCAGAAAATAAAGACGGCGCAAAAGATGGTATGTGAGACTTTTAAAATGTATCGTGTCATTAAAATTGGAAATATGTGACGTTTGAATATACAGTAAAAGCACCACGAATGCATCTGTATGTCGGCATTTTGGTTCACTACATTGAACCATTCATCAAACATCGAAGCGCGCACACCGATCTCGTAGGCTCCGCAAAGCTGCTTTCTGTCATATGTAGATAGTAAACAGAGACTCTGACATCACATTCCAACTTTTAGCACACTCCGCCCCCCAACTTTTTGCTGGTACTGCAACTTGCGCATGAGTTGCGTTCATTTCTAAGGACCTGCTCAGAGAATGCATCAAATGAACACTGGGAACGCGTGGCAGCCATGATGTGGGTGTGTACGCGTTCTGAGCGTGAAGTATAAACAAGCCCTAACTGTTATATACAGCAGTCATTATGTTTCTGTTGTTGTCCATCCATCTTCTATGGCTGCTGTGTGTTGATATTGTTTATTGTGGTTAAGTTTTTTGTTTTATTTATTTATGTTGCTATTTTTCAAATAATTTTTTTTTTATATATTTTGTTTTCATTTTGTCTCAACTGGGGCTGTTTGTCTATGTAATATCAGCATTCATATTTTTGTTATATATTGATTTCTTTGCTCTTAATAATACATGTCATAGTCTCTTTGTGAAGCCCAAGGAGGCAGGGCCACCTGATGATGCAGCTGCATTTCTAGCTGCAGTTTTTCAGCACTGCATGTTGTAGTCCTTGATTATATTTTCTTGTTTTTGATTATTGGATTTCCTGGCTTTTGACCCCTGCACTTGACTAAGGTGCTATTTTTTGATTTTGTGATCAAAAGATTTTGTTGCTTTCAGCTTTGTCTTCTTATTTTGTAGTCCATTTTACTGCCTTGCAATGTTTGTGCTCTTTTAAATTACATTTTCATTCTTTATAATTAAAAAAAAACTTTTGTTTTGTTTGTTCTTTGAACAAGAGGTTAATATTTCCCTATCCTCCATCCTGGACATTTATTGAACATTTCATATTTAAAATCCTTAGCCCCATTTTTGAGCCTGAATCGTTTTGATAAGATTGGTGAATTTAGTCACCTATAGGTTTACTGTGGTGTGAGTAGGTGCACCAGTAAAAGGCAAAATGACTGCAATCAAGTAGAAATATAAGAAAGAAATTAGCTTCTAAGCACTGATTCTAATGCGGCAACTGTCAATGTTCGTGGCAGGGGAAATATAAAAGTCACTACCCTTGCGCTATGGTGGTCTTCAAAAACACAAGGGGTATGTCTATCATGAGGATCAGGTACTGACATTCTACCCTCTCATGTACAAACAACAGAAAAGATATGATAAGAAAAGTGCAGAAAGAAACACGCTTCTACTGACCCATTGGACTGTGCATTGGTGGCTGTTTCAAAACATGTCACACGAAGAACAATACTATATCTGCATCAGTACAGTAGAGGACATCACACGTATCTTTCCTACTGTATTTTTGTTGTTTTGGTATTTACATATTTCTGTAATACGTAATAATACATGAGTAATAATATTTTTCCTTGCTAATAAAAATTCAAACTTTTCAACTCATTTTTCTGGAGTAAATTTAACACTAAAGAGGCTACACAAGCACCAAATATATGATATAAACACTAAATGAATCCATAAGAAATAACAGAATCTTAGCAAAATGAAACCCAGTTCATACCAACATTTTGTTAGTTTGTTTTATTATTGTCAACACCATTACAGATATTCTTAATGTGGATGCTGCCCTGTTGCTAATAGTTACGACGCCTGTTGTTGGTCATGTGGGTGTGGCACACAATGTCATCTCACTGCCACTATGAAGTGACGATGCACATCACCACATCCAAATCTTCAGATTTATAATAAAATGTCATTCCTGTCAGGGAAAGGATTATAGACCAGGCTTACAATTTTTACAAAGTTTTACTGCTTTAATTTTTTTTTTATTTTTGGACTTCTCATTTTGACACATGTTTTATTTTATTCCTGCCTGGTATTACATTCCAACCCTCTGAAAGACCTTTTTTCACTTACATTTTTAAAGAATTGTGTCATAGTGAGCACATGTCAAAACCCCAAAAACAAAAAAGAAATTCCAACAAAGGTGTATAATAAACCAGGAAAAAATTTAAAAGGAATCCAAATCATAACATACAGTTGCAGCCGAGATTTGAACCTGGTTTCCAGTGCTGGAACATAATATGTGTATGTAGATTATTGAGAGAATTATAAAAAAAAAAGACAGAAACCTCATCAAAAACAAAACAAGAGGTCAAAACTGTGTGAGATTTAAAACTGGAAATGATAACCAAGTGGCAGGACAAGAATCAAAAGTCAGTGGCAAAATGAAGTTGTAATGATAAGCACAAACGAGCATGACGGCCTGTTTGAAAATGAAACTAACGATCACTAAAGAGACATGTATCCACTGAGGGATAACGCATAATGTGGCCATCGCGAAAATAACAAAAAAAAAAAAGCAAGACGTGAGCAAAAACAAACTTTTGTCAAATCAATTCAAAATAAGAATAAGAGATAGATAGATAGATAGATAGATAGATAGATAGATAGATAGATAGATAG
>JANRMT010062798.1:3764877-3817303 GCA_026402145.1 Polypterus bichir lapradei
GATAGATAGATAGATAGATAGATAGATAGATAGATAGATAGATAGATCTTTTTTTTAACCAAGTAACAGTGCTAAACTTCTCAATAAGACGAGTAGGACTAAAAGCAGTTTTTTTTTCCACTATTACAAAGTAACAAAGCTGATTGATTGCCAATTCCTTTACTGTTTCTATCACAATTGTTCAAAATTATAGAATGATGTACAGTATGCAGATAAAGACATATGATGCATCTTTTTTTTTTAGGACACCCACATATAAGAGAATAGAACAGGTCATTTTTGAATGTTAAAACTAGAAAATGACCTGAACGTGTGCCAGAGTTGACTATCCATCTGTACCTACTAATGTGCTCCCTGGTCATCGTCAGGTACGCAGCACTCTTATCAGTAAAACTTGTCCTGTTAATTCTGCCCTTTGCTGCTTTACCTTGAGCCTCTCCAGGGCCTCCTCCACTGCTCTCTTGCTGCTCGGGGTGACTTGCAGAGATTGAATCTCTTCGTGGAGGGACAGCTGAGTGGCTTTAGAGTCGGTCAGCAGCTCAAAGAAATCTTGGTGTTGACTAAGACTTCCCTCCAGATCCTCAGCTGTTGCCTGCAAAAAGATTCAATCTCAGTAAACCCTTTGAATAATTGCATAACAGGAGCAATCAAAAATAACATCTGCTTACTCCTAATATTTAAGATTTTATTTTTTTGTTCCGATAGCTTTATTCAGGAGAGCAAATAATGAAGCCACTCATCCATCACCTAGTTTGGTGATAGAGCTACAGATGGCCAGGAAGAACCAACCACTACATGGCACATCTGCTCACACTGGGCCCATTTAAAGTCACCAAATAATATAAGTTGCAAGGTATTGGGACGTGGGAAGAATACAGGAGTACACAGAGGTAAACAAAAACACACACCGGCACAGGGAAAACATGCAAACTCCACACAGATGACCAATGAACTATGATGTGAATCCTGGTCCCTGAAAATGTAGGCAGCAGTGTTAACTCGTCACCCAAAAAGAAAACCTCTTTTTGATTTTTACTCAAACCCCATACAGTGTAAACCTTTGAGGGAACCTAATTGAAGCTGTCCAACAAATACTAACCTGTAAATGTCTAAGGAGATCCTCATACGACATGTCCACATTTTTAGCAGAATCTTTTTCAGAGGCAGATTTGTCTTCTAGCTGTTGCTTTAGTGTATCCATTGACCCTGACAGGTTCTTGGCTTCTTCCGATAATGTCTGACACTTGTCCTGAGCAGCCTCCTTGTCTGCAGCTTCTGGCCACTGAAACTCCTGGGGGAGCTCAGCTTTCCGCTGTGAGACCTGCGTTAGTTTTGTGATGACCTGTTCTTTGACTTCTGGAAGGCAGGGAAGCCCAGCTTTATCAGAGTGACTAGAAAGGAAAGAGGAAATGAAAGTAAAGTGGACTGAAAAAGAGTATAAAATGGGGTGAGCAACCAAGGTGAGTGCTGATCATTTTAAAAAGTTCCATGCACTCTGATTTGCAAAAGAATATGTGTAATATGATTACCTGTAAAAAATGAGGGCAACCTGATTGTCCAAAAAATTTAAATAATGTGGTCTAACAGTATGAACAATCCCAACTTACTGATAGCAATGGATTCTATGAACTCTCATATTAGTAACACAGTTCCTACTGACTGAGCAACTCGTTTTTTTCCGTTATCTGCCTATGATTTACTTGTAGTTTGAATTTTCTGTATGTTTGTATGGAGGTCTAATTTAATCACAGTGAAAAACTTTCCTCACCATAGGAACTGTGTGAGAAACAGCATGGGTATTTTATATTGTGAAGTTATTCTTGAGTCTCTCTGTTCCTCTTACCTGCCTGGTTCTTCTTTGCTTTGTCTCAGTCCGTCACTTTCACTCAGGTTCTCATGGATTTGCTGCTGACTAATATCTTCACAGGGTTCTTCTTTCATTGCCTCTTCTGCTCTGCTTGCTGGGGTCTCCTGTATGGAAGATGAAAGGTCTAAGCAGACAGTAAGAAGTGCTTGTGGTTGCGATGGGTGCAGGTGTGTGGTTCAGTGGTGAACTGGCCTGTTAGGGGTCTCTCAGTGGTTGTTGGCAATTTTCCTACCTGGCTGCTCATAACTCCTTGCTCACATGTAGAAGAAGCAGGTTTGAGTCCTTCCAGTTCCTTGCTTGCTCTTTCCCATAAGGAGTGAAATCGTCTGATCAACTCTAAGGACTCCTGCACAGCCAGCTCAGTGGTGAGACCCTGCATCTTCAAAGAATCAACTTGGCCAGTCAGGTCATCAAAAGCCTTCCTGTGAAGCACATGAAAGAGTGAATGAGAGCCAGGTATCGGGCAACATTTGAACCATATGATGTCTGTCCAATTGATAGTTACCTTTTACTTTCTATCTCCAGCTGAAAGGCAGGGAGCTCCATCACCGGAGGCATCGTCTTCTCCACTGAATCAAGCCATCTACCCAGAAGACTGCTACACTCAACTAACCTTTGAAGGGAGAGAAAGAATGGCACATGTGAACAAGCTGCCTGAAAGCACTAGCTGCTGCTCATTGAACCGATGAGGATCCTGAACAGCACTGCCTGCAGACACCTCTCATGACTGGACACCTGTAGGACATCTCCTGCAGTCCTTGGAGTGACACCGTGATGGAAAATAAATGCAGTGGTAGCGCTGCTGCCTCGCAGTTCGGAGACTCGGGTTCACTTCCCGGGTCCTCCCTGCGTAGAGTTTGCATGTTCTCCCCGTGTCTGCGTGGGTTTCCTCCGGGCGCTCCAGTTTCCTCCCGCAGTCCAAAGACATGCAGGTTAGGTGGATTGGCAATTCTAAATTGGCCCTAGTGTGTGCTTGGTGTGTGGGTGTGTTTGTGTGTGTTGGTTGGCACCCTGCTCGGGATTTGTTCCTGCCTTGTGCCCTTTGTTGGCTGGGATTGGCTCCAGCATACCCCCATGACCCTGTGTTCAGATTCAGCGGGTTGGAAAATGGATGGACGGATGGATGTCTCCATTAAAAAGATTACACCCTGAAAATTCAACAAAGTGGTGATTTTATTTTAAGTAATTAAAACACGAACTTTCTAATTTCTCTCTGGGATAGAGTTAGACAAATAGAAATAAAAATAAAGTGAAAATGTGGAGTGAAAGCAACACAGATCAGGTTGTCTATATCAGTAATTCACTAGTGCATGTGTACTGACTGCACTAGGAAGCAGCAGTTTTATGTGAAAAGAGTATTGGAAGAAGACGTAAAGTCAAAACAACAAGCCAAAAGTCAAACACAAAGATTTGAATTAAATAAATGGAAGCTCAGGACATAAATCAAGGATCAAAGTCGGGATACAGCTACAATTTAACAGCCAAAAGGGGACCCGTAACCAAAGTCAAATTGAGCAGACATTGTAGTCAAAAAATAGAAAATATTTTCATAAATGGAATATACTAAAAAGGGTTAGGGTTAGAAGATCAGTTGGGTTGATAATGCGTTGCACAGTCTTTCCTCATAATGAATGTATCATCTAAAGAAACTCATCAAAATGGTGGCACTCATAAGAAAACAATTGATCACCATGAAAGTCTTCAGTCAAATCATAACATTGTGCTCACGTCTGTGATTATTTTGCTTGATACTTTATGTTATGATTATGCACTTTTTGCTTAGCACCCTCCCCCACCATAACCTATTGTCTATGGAGAAGGAGCAAAAGCTTTAGATTTGACAAAAATTCGATCTCTGGTTTTTGATGGATCTCAACATTTTACGGTCCCCTGAAACTGAAAACTTTGATATCTCGATGATGGGTGTGTGTGTCACAGTTTCTTAAGGACAGTCTACAGCTAAAACGGCTGGAAACTTGAAACTCAAGCCTGTTATGAGATGATAATGTGCTGATTGTTTTTTGAGCTAAATCATGCAAGAGAATGAGGCACTCTAGAGGAACCCTCAAATACCGTAATTCTGCAATTAATTATGAAGTCTTCTCATCAATTGCTGACCTGTTTTATGATCACAAAGATCAGCATCAGAGCGGTAAATAATTACTGAAATGTTATAGAAAAGTTCAGTAACTTGGTTGCTAGGGCGCAAAGCCTACTGACGCTCATATCCAAATTTTTCATTTTACTTTTATGCTTTCCTTTCAATAAGGAGTACAGGGTTTTTGTCCATTCCTGCACTGAGTAGTATTAAGAACCGTTTCTATTATTAATCCTTACCTTTGGTGTAATTTTGAACTAGCTATTTTTTTCAAGTTTTATTCTTTTTATTAAGAGGTGCTATTTTGTGGAAGGTTGCTTATGGTTGCTAAGCTAGTGTCTATGATAGGACCACCAGGAGTACACAAAGCAGGACGTCACCATTGCGATGGTATAAAGGTCAGTTTTGTGCACCTCCAGGCTGTCCAACATTGTGGATATTCTAAAAACATACTTAGTAAGCTTTAATGTTAGTAATCATGCCACATATTTCTCAACTTTATCTACCTGTATAGTCTTTGGATTTATGCACAACACTTTCTTGATTAAGCATGAACTACCGGGAACCAATTTTGAATACGAGTTTAAGATTTGGTGCACAATTAATTATCCTGGGTTTTGATTCCTTATTTGCTACTTTGATTCTAATCCTATCTCCCAGTCCAGTCCCTTGTCAATTACTTTCATTTATGACCTGAGGTTGCAGGGCCAGGGCTCCACACTAAAGTTGAAAATTTAGGTGCTGCAGTTATTAAGGCCACAGGTACCTGAGAGGACTATGAAAGACTCCTGCTCACCCCAGTCCTTTGCTGTAGCTTTAGTTACCATGGCTTCTGTGATTTTAGCCCTTTTTACTAGAGCTCATCTTTCAGAGACATTTTTTCTCTGAATGCTAATGCTTGATTCTTTTGAAAAGCTTTCATTGTGTTCCTTTTCCTTGTGTTTTTTAAGATTTTTCCTACTATTTTTATAGTGGTTACCGTTTCTGTTGAAAGCATTTTGTAATATTTTCTTTTGCCATTTCTCTGAGAGCTTATTATTGAACTAATATTTGAACTACATTTTGGCCTTATAAATCTTTTGTTCACATTGGGTTTGCTTATTTGTCCTACATTTTGCCTGACTTTTGTGTTAACTTGAGTTTATTAGTTCTTAATTTATTCTTTATTTATTTATTGCTTCTTAGTTTTTTATTATACAGTACTGTGCTGTTGTTCACAACTTCCCTAGATTTAATTAATTGATTGTTTCCTTTAGTATGTTTTTATAAGCTTTAATTGGATAGTTTGAAGTTTTGGAAGGGTTTATTTAGGGTTTTAGGTTTTTCTTTTGAGGAAATACAGTCCACCTGTGGTGCTAAATCTTACCAGGAGCTCAGAAAACAAAAAAGTGTTCCAGAAATGGGGCAGCATATTTATATAAACACACAGTCCCTCAAGAAGATACTATGGACAACATGGACTCATCAACAGTTGGCATTCCAGAGATGCGCAATCAGTGTCTTAATAACACTTTACTGTCAGAACTGGAATGAGAGGAAATCTCATAACTTCTTATTGTAATTATAATTTACAACAGAGGAAACTGAGATTGTCAGTAACTGTGGCTACAATTTCCTAATCTGCATTTTGTGGCCAAAAGGGATGCATCTGCCAGCAAAAGAAGCAGGGCGGAAGCAATCTGCTATAGTGGGACCAAGCAGTAAGCCCGCCTATATTCATAGTCGCTACCTGAGATATCAGAAACACTGCAAAAGCAGGGGTATTCTTAAGCATGACACCTTTGTAAAGAGTTAATGGTCAGGGATATTTTTGTATACCTTGCAGATGCAAAATGTGTACACTTGGAATAGGAGTAAAAAACTTAGAGAGATTTAAATAAAAGGGAGCAGGCAGAGTTGAGCTCAAAGACAGGAAAACGTTCATAAACAGGAATACATACAATCTGGCGTCTAAACAAAACAACTAGTCAAAATGAAAAAGTCGAATACAAAAAAAAAATGACTACCCTAACCAAAAGACTATTTGCGTACACAAAGTTCTTTCTGAGAGATTCAAAAGCTTTAATACAGAGTAGAGTGTGTTACTGATAATGAAATATGATCAGAGCATTAACTTGCAAATTTAAAGTGTCAAATAAATGGATAGTCGGCTGAAGACACAATAAAGAGTCAAAACAAAAGGGCAATTCAAACGTCAAGGGTCAAAGAAAAGAGAGCAAGAAGTCACGAAAGAAACTAATGAGAAGGTCCATAAGAATTCTTTGTCTCTTAAAGAAGGCTTTTTGACGTGTGTTTGATCCAGCGATAGGATATTTGATAATGCCATTCCTTTATACTCGCAAATCAGTGGCATCACAAGTGTGCTGACAAATTGATCACTTGACGGCAACCTGGTTGGCAACAATCAACCACATGGCTGTGGCCATAAGACAACAAACAAAATGGCATTGTGGCACCAAAAAAAAAAATTACTTAACCAAGGATTAAAAAAATACTTGCGTATAAGTCGGGTCTTGAAACCCGAAAAATCAGTCATAAAATCAGACCCCAACTTATACGCCCATTCAAAAATACAAGACTTATTTTTATATTATTTTTTTTTTTTACATCCTCTTGCTTCCTCCAATCTTACACCAGTTTCTCAGACACATCTAATTTTGTTGCAGCAGCACAGTTACCAATTTCTTTCGCCACTTCAACAACTTTTAATTTAAAACCAGCTTCATATTTTCTTCTGATCGAACGCTCCATCATAGATAAGGGATGTTCTTACGATAAAGGTGAGATACAAAAAACACAAAACAGTGCAATCGTCTCTTCGGAATAGTTTGGGCGTTAGCATATCATAATTTCTTGGACCAATAGTGCGAGTTTTCTACATTCGACTTATATGACTGACATTATAAAATACCGGATATTATACGGCAAAATCAAGTCCCGACTTATTCATGGGAGAACTTAAATGCGAGTATATATGGTAGTTGCGCACATAAATAAGCAAAAATGTAGATAGACAAAAAAATAGCAAGATTCACAACACTGCCAGTGAACATGACCAGGGAATGAGCACTAGAGTTTTCAGGAGATGAAGATCTCCTTGGAAGGAAATCGCAGATTAGGAGATCTCCGTTTGTCCAGCTGTTACTCTATTGGGCGTTCTCAGCTTTAACGTTTGTGGCGCATCATCTACTGGAGTGTGTTGTGTAATGCACTACATTTTCCATTCCGGACTCTGCTGTACCAAATGCTGCATAACTGCGGGAAAAGATAAAATGAAACTATAACTTAACAACGGAAAATATAAGCAGAAAAAATATTTATATCTATACACTGTGTGTATAAACCAATTTCTGTTGTCTGGCAGTTACACTTTGTTGGGCCTATTCAGTGTTAGCATTTGAGATGAGTTATCTATTGGAATGTACTTTGTAAAGCATGTAGTAATAAAAAAAAAGGTTGAATTTTTCATTCCAACAGATGGCACATTGCAAATATTAACAGTTCTTTTGAGAGTCCTATAGCAAATGATATACAATCATATGAAAAGGTTTGGGGACCCTTCTCAGCCTGCATAATAATTTACTCTACTTTCAACAAAAAAAAAATAGCAGTGGTATGTCTTTCATTTCCTAGGAACATCTGAGTACTGGGGTGTTTTCTGAACAAAGATTTTAGTGAAGCAGTATTTAGTTGTATGAAATTAAATCAAATGTGAAAAACTGGCTGTGCAAAAATGTGGGCCCCCTTGTAATTTTGCTGATTTGAATGCATGTAACTGCTCAATGCTGATTACTTGCAACACCAAATTGGTTGGATTAGCTCATTAAGCCTTGAACTTCATAGACAGGTGTGTCCAATCATGAGAAAAGGTATTTAAGGTGGTCAATTGCAAGTTGTGCTTCCCTTTGACTCTCCTCTGAAGAGTGACAGCATGGGATCTGCAAAGCAACTTTCAAAAGATCTGAAAACAAAGATTGTTCAGTATCATGGTTTAGGAGAAGGCTACAAAAAGCTCTCTCAGTGGTTTAAACTGTCAGTTTCAACTGTAAGGAATGGAATCAGGAAATGGAAGGCCACAGGCACAGTTACTATTAAACTCAGGTCTGGCAGGCCAAGAAAAATACGGAGTGGCATATGTGCAGGATTGTAAGAATGGTTACAGACAACCCACAGATCACCTCCAAAGACCTGCAAGAACATCTTGCTGCAGATGGTATATCTGTACATCGTTCTACACTTCAGCACAATTTGCACAAAGAACATCTGTGTGGCAGGGTGATGAGAAAGAAGCCCTTTCTGCACTTATGCCACAAAGAGAGTCGCTTATTGCATGCAAATGCTCATTTAGACAAGCCAGATTCATTTTGGAACAAAGTGCTTGGGACTGATAAGTCAAAAATTGAGTTATTTGGTCATAACAAAAAGTGCTTTGCATGGCGGAAGAAGAACACCGCATTCCAAGAAAAACACCTGCTACCTGCTGTCAAATTTGGTGGAGGTTTCATCATGCTGTGCGGCTGTGTGGCTAGTTCAGGGACTGGGGCCCTGGTTAAAGTCAAGGGTCAGATGAATTCAACCCAATATCAACAAATTCTTCAGGATAATGTTCAAGCATCAGTCACAAAGTTGAAGTTACGCAGGGGTTGGATATTCCAACAAGACAATGACCCAAAACACAGTTTGAAATCTACAAAGGCATTCATGCAGAGGGAGAAGTACAATGTTCAGGAAAGGGCGTCACAGTCCCTGACTTGAATATCATCGAAAATCTATGGGATGATTTGAAGCAGGCTGTCCATGCTTGGCAGCCATCCAATTTAACTGAACTGGAGAGATTTTGTATGGAAGAATGGTCAAAAATACCTCCATCCAGAATCCAGACACTCATCAAAGGCTGTAGGAGGCGTCTAGAGGCTATTATATTGCAAAAGGATGCTCAACTAAGTATTGATGTAATATCTTTGTTGGGATGGCCAAATTTATACACCTGTCTAATTTTGTCATGATGCATATTTTCTGTTAATCCAATAAAGTTAATGTCACTGCTGAAATACTACTGTTTCAATAAGGCATGTCATATATTAAAAGGAAGTTGCTAATTTGAAAATTCAGCCAATGATAAACAAAAATCTAAAGAATTAAGAGGGTTTCCCAAACTTTTTCATATGACTGTATAATTGAAGCAACAGACAAACCAACAATATAACTTATTAAATGAAAATTTAAATAGAAAAAATATCATACATAAAGTGGGATAAAGAGAGCACTGATCTCATTTGAATCCGTTAAACATTCTGGAGGTCTGCCCCCATTAATGTAGTAAAACGAGAGCAGGAATAAATTGTGTACAGGGTGGTCCAGATCTAATTATGCAGATCCAGATCATCTGGATGACTTTGATTTATGCGAGGACAATTCCAGTTCGGCGTGATGACGATTCTTCATGTCGTCAGTTCGCACATGGTCCGGGATTTTTCTGGTGATTTTCTATGTAATAAACTTAATAAGTTATAGTGTAATGAAAATTGCATAATTAGATCTAGACCACACTATAGATAAATAACAAGTTCCACTAAGAGCTATTAAAAGGGCTTGCAGGCATCCCAGGAACTGAGTTTGAGACCCCCACCTTCAGACCATCAGCTGCTTCCCTCTGTGTGACGATCCATGTGTCATGATTGGCTTTATTATATATTTTTATTCACGCCTCCCAGAAGTGATTGGGACAATCTACAAATCATTTCTGGGGATTTTGGCACATTTGTTTTGCAATTCACATTGTCCTGAGAACGTTTATTACTTTTAACATTATGCCACAGTGAAATTATTTTTTTATTGTGAGCACCGTCATTTTCTGGCAGTATTGTTGATGGATGTCATAATGATGTGTCCCAGAATTCCCAGGGGTTGTGCAGCATTTGACAACATCGGCACGACTATATAAAGGTCAAAGCGTGTATTACGTTGTTGCCAAGATTTAATAAAAACTTATTTCTACTGATTGTTTATTTGTCGCATTTCTAAATTATTTTCTTGGCTTCGATTCTTGTTTAGCCTCTTGGTCTAACAAAAGACAGGCTTGATTCTTGGATATCAATCCCAGCATGTCTCTGGTTTATATCTTTCTCCTGATAATTTCCGGAAAAAAAAATCTTTACTGTCGGCTAAGACAGAACACAATGGGCTTCAACGGGATTAGTATTTCCTCTATTAGTCTTTTCTTTCTATTCAAAATCCTTTATTATGTTCTACGGTTGGTAGTCCAGTATACTGTATGCCACCTTTTGAGGTGAAAAATGCAACAAATGTTATTAGTGCTTGTGACAAATGCCTTGAAATGGACAGGTTGAAAATGCCACCCCTGAATTAACGTGTCACAAATGACATTGTCGGAATTATGGACTTCAGTTCCATTAGATTTCAATTAGATGATGCTTCTGCACTTAGATTTAAGCATTAGACATACAGGACAGCCAGTGCACAAACATATGCATATACCTGATGTCCCCCATGGCACATATACATACATCTATAGCTCACCGTGTACATTCATGTGCATAGACATTTTATAATCCTTTCTACCTCAAACTTATGTACATATGCTGTCTACTCATCTATCAGTGCACAAATGTATGCACACACACCTACATCCCCATCCTCATCAGACTTACTCTGTGCATAAGCATATCATATCATATCTGTGCATACATCTGTTCATCTATACCCCCTCTCGACACCCATATCCACACACACACACACACATCTGAAGCCCATATTGCACACACATTCAGACATAGAGGTCTTACTTTTCCACCGTCCTCAGACTCTTCTCTAGGCTGGCTTGTTTAAGTAGGCAGTGAGACTTAAAAGTGTTCAGTTCTGTGTTCTGGTCCTCCATCCAGCGACTGATGTGGCACACATATGACTCTGGCAGATATTCTCGAACCCTCTTAAAATGTGTTTCGAAGAGATGCATTTTTGTGGTAACTTCTTCAGAAGCAAGGAAACCCTTTTGAATAAGAAGCAAAAGTATACTTTATCATTTAGACGTACACAGAATTAACTTTTTCAAAATTACATACAATGTGAAGCACTGATTATGGTGCCGAAGAGTGGCGATGTGTTGCATGTGGATTAATGCATGCAAGTTACAATTTATACCATACTCTGTAAACATGACAATTTTGACCTTAAAAACCTACACTTGTGAACACATGCCATTAGTATGCCCAGCACGACAACCAACAGATATTCAAAGAATCTGCCAAACAGATTCAAATGAAACTGGGTGGCATTTCCACTCTACCCAAATGGCTGCAATAGCTCATGAGATTTCTTCTATCTAAGAGCCAATGTCACGTTAAGACACTTCTTGTCATTGGGTATGTCAGACATGCTGAATGCAGTTGATAAACTCGTTGTTGGACCAAGTCAATTTTAAGAACTAAAAATCACAGACTATATCACATTTACTAAGTGCCAAACTTCCAGTTCAGTCGTTCTAGCCCCTTTTTGTGACAACCGACAATGTGCAGCCCAACAGGACCACCACTGTACATAGAGGAAACAGGAATGGCAAGTTTAGCCCAATCTCAGCCTTTTTTTCTTCTTTTTACATTTTGTTGTAGTACATAAAACAGGACACAGTAGACAAAGGAACTTCAGTTCTGTTCATTAGATCTAAGTAGCCAGTGCTCCTTGCTCCTCATTGCTGCATTCTATGCATTGTACTGCCAGGTGAGCATTCATTGGATGTCAGCTCTCATGCTCACAAAGCCCGCCCCTATACCTAAAGATGAAATCCAACCTATTTGATTTTGTCAGAGGAGGTTGTGGACTAGTTTGAGTGAGTCCGTGAGCATTTCACATAATGTGACTGGCTTCATGGCTCTCCGATTCAGTAATATTATGTAAATGAAGGTTACAACTGAAAATCACCGGAAAAGTTTTCTAAAGTAACATGGCCTTAAGACAGCCAGAAAGCCTCATAGGTAACTGGAAGACATCTTCTCTTCAGAATGACCTAGTCATTGAAGTGACCACACTGTTTAATTCTAACTGGGATGAGTTTGATTCTCTGTGCCTTAGTAAAGATAAAACAGTCTGATTGGATGGATGGCTTCTGTTCTTTGGATTAACATACCCGGCAATGAGCAGATTGTTAAAATTCAAGTAGGAGCATTATGTTCCCAATTCAAAACATACCATGCAAAGTGGAAATACTCCATATGTTAGAAGTGGTTAAACTGAGAGCGAACCATGTCATATATGCACATTACAAATCTGTCAAAAAGGTTATTTATCCATCCATACCCATGCCCGGCCAGGACGCCCCTTCGACATATGTTCTGGGGGAGCAACCATGGGCTGCTCAATACCTCCCCTGGGATGCTTGGTGGCAGCATCCCTGGCTGACGGTGGTGCCTCAGTTTCCCGCAGGGCTCCATGGGAGATGGAGTTCTCTACAGCCCTGTTGGGATCTGGGGTGGCTGCCAGGATATGCTGCATGGATCCCTGGGCCCAAATGGACGAGTCTTCAGTCCCACCCGGAAGTGCAACCGGAGACAGGCGATCGAGCACCTGGAGCACTTCCGGGTGGGCTATAAAAGTAGCCAGCAACCACCACTCAGCGGCCAGAGTCAGGTGGAGGAGGACAAAGCTTGGAGGAGTGGTGGTAGAAGAGAGAAGAGTGTTTTGGTGTGTTTGGTGGTGGTTTGGGACTGTGTTGTGGCTGGGGGACACGGGGAAGACGTGCCCTCCAGCTGAAGAAAATAAAAGTTTATTTATTTTTATACGTGCCTCACAAGTCCAATCTGTGTCAGGTCAGGTGCTTATATAGCGCCTAGTTACAGTCTATTTTTTGTACCTGGATCTAGAAATTCAGGGTCTGCTTCATTAGCAATGTGTAGAAGGTGCCATGAACAGAAGGTCAATATATCACAGGTTACAATTACACAGGACCATTTAACTTATTTTTCCACCCACCAAACTGTTCCTTTATCATAGAACTATAAGAGGTAAGCCACAAAAACATCAGAAAACTCTTCAAACTCCACACTCAACACACTGGAAACTGAGCTGAGATCAGTGGCTGTAGTGGAAAAAAAGAAATGCCTGCTGTTTCAGCATCATCATCCTCTTCTTGCATATATAATGTTGACTTCTTTGGAAACCGGGGGAAGTGAAGATCTCACGCAGAGGTGCAAAAGCATGCTGATATATATTTCACAGAGTGGAGGTGGGGAGTAGAGGTCCACTTTGAAGGTCCAAACACTTGTTGAAAAGGTGATTCTTTGCCAAAATACATTAACTATCTGTGCTCCTGATGATAGAATGGGGACATGTTGGTACTGAGTATTGTTGAGTACCATCCTACTTTATGCATTGGTTGGGATTCATGAGGCAACAACAATACCCACAAGGCCACTCGATGCAGTTTTCTTTGGAAGCCTACAGTATGCTGCATTGGACTCCTCTTATCACTTATAGGAGCTAAAGAAGTAAAAGAATTCAAACAAAGAAGAAACACTTGAGCTAAAATAGTAGTAGAAATGTCTACCTGTAACTTATGGAGATGGGCCTCAATGTCTGCTCTTCCTTCAGGAATTTCAAAGCACTCATTGACAAAAAGCTGCAAATCCTGCATCCAATCTTCATATACTTTCATTTCATCTGTGGGAAGAAAGCAAAGACTTAGCAAGTAGTGTGAGAAGACTGTGAGAGAAGAGGAAGAAGAAGAGAAGGACAAGGAGGAGAAACTGGACAGGTAGCTCACCATTTATCACCTCAAGGAAACTTTCCTCAGCAAGATGTCTCTTTTGAAGCACAGCATTCTGGAGAACCTCAATGTGGTTCCTCCGATTCAATACTTCCTGGCTTAGCTGACTTAAGTTAGCGCTGGCAATGCAGGCGACTGAGTGAAGCTCCTCCAGAAGGCACTGACACTGAGAGTCCTGTTGCAAGAGGGTCTCATCTATGCCCTGTTAAAGACGTGAGATCAAAAGACTGGAAACAAATTGACAACTCCATCCATTCTAAGTCTTGCACAGATTTGTGGAGTTCATAACCTTGTTGTCAAGCAATTAGCACGCCTTTCTGTTATCTTAATGCCACACACCAAGTTCTCAGAGTGCTGATCAAAACTGACCCACCGTCCCATGATACATTATACCTTTTCTCATTCAGCAGCAGTCTGTGCCACTTCAAGCAATCCCCTCACCCTCTGATCACCTTCGTTACCTTTAAGGCTTCAAATACTCCAAGATGGTCCGACACTGGGAGGTCAAATAGAGCTGCTTCCAAGTCACGCAGGCTGGATTTCAGCTGACAGGCTTTTTCTTCAAGGGTGTCCCTCAGTGCCGTAGTTTGCTCAAACACCTCTTTGCTGTCCTTGAACAATTCCATTACCTCGGCCATCTTCTTCCTCAACTGAGTTTCAATCACCTGAGGAGCAGCGGAGATAGCCTCACATACTGTTAGATACCCAGGTACAGCCTAACTGACATCTGCCTGCTGCTATCCAGATGAATTCTGGGAGGTGTCACCTTTGAAATTCACAGTTGTTTAAATTTCTGGAAGCATTTTCCCAGATGCCATTGGGGCAGGGAAGAGCCTTTCTGTTTATGCAGGGTTTGCCTCTTCCTCTGCTTCCTAGAATCTCACTTATCAGCCATTCTTGCCTGTTCTGGATGTCTGTACCCTGCATCCTGGCCTGGTATGTTGGGGTGGGCATGTGTACCCTATAATAGTGCCCAATCGGAGCTTGGTTTGCAAATTTGCCAGGACTGACTTCAGTCCCCAGTGGCCCTGCATAGTAATAAGCCAGCCAGAAAAATACACAAATAAAACTTGTTTTCTAAAGCACCTAATGATGGTCCCAAATGAAAGCCACCATATGAAAGAAAGTCTAACTAACAGCATTCAAAAGCGGCACAGTCAAGAGTTGAAAAATATATAACTAAAAGCCAAAGTTCAAGGACAAGAGAAGCTGCCAATGAGTGTCTTCAATGGGACTTTTCCAAATTTATACAAATAATAGGATGTAACGTTTTTAAACCCACTTCATCCAGTCCCACATCATGGGGGGCCAAAACCTGCCCCAGCATGATTGAGGCAAGGCTGACAATATCTTCAGCAGGATGCCAGTTTAAAGCATGGCCTACTCATGCAAACAGGGCACAAATCTGGAATTGCCTGTTACTAAACCTTCACGTCTTTGGGGATGTAGAAGGAGAACCAACGTATATTAGGGAAGAACAAGAAAATTCAACACATACAATGACCAGGCATGGAATTAAAACCTAGGATATGCTGGATCCGTGAGTTTAAGTATAATAAAAGGAATGTGGATAAGAAAGCAGTGCAAGAAAATAAATAGAAAGGCTTCATAGAACTGAGGAGGATACCTCAGGAAGCCTACGTCTGAAAGAGGCTTGCAAAAGTGGATCCAGAGAAAAGACGCTCAACACTGAGGACTTAAGAATTGAGTTAAAGCTATAAAAAACAGACAATGAAGAGGCCCCAGAGTTCAGCAAGGTAGGGCAATGAGGGTCCACAACTGTATGAATAACATATGAGGTTTGTGTGTGTTTTAATGAAATTACTATAAGGGGACCCATCAGGACGAAACTACTAGAAAGGCA
Source organism: Polypterus bichir lapradei (assembly GCA_026402145.1). Taxonomy (NCBI): domain Eukaryota; kingdom Metazoa; phylum Chordata; class Cladistia; order Polypteriformes; family Polypteridae; genus Polypterus; species Polypterus bichir. Next base: position 3,780,485 of record JANRMT010062798.1, read on the forward strand.
GAGGAGGAGAGACAAATGTACCTGCACAGACAGACACAGGAGTGAATAGAACATGAGACCAAAGGGTCTTAAAGGTCTAAAGATTCACTTAGGAATAAAGGAAAAAGGAAAAGGGTAGGCCTCATGAAGTGATTTCCTAAGCCTCAAAAATCAGAAGCATCCAAATGGAGAGAAGCGCATGATTTGTAGCATGCTCACGTAGGGTAGTTAATCAAGGACCCCTGTTAAACACACACATACAATGTATAGCAGACATTGAAAATCATGCACTAACATTTGCCTGGCCAATGCCCATTGATGTTTTTCATACCTGGAGCTCCAAGGAAGGCTCTGCACTTTGGAGTAGTTTTTGGATGTCTGCGCTCTTTTGATGAAAGTGTTCTATGTTCTTCTCCTGAGTCTGCATTTCATCCTGAATAGGGACGACACATAGAAGCAAAATTCATTTATGGCGAAGGGGCCATCAGAAAATAAGAAAGAAGCTGTAATTTCATCTAAAAGGAAAGCATCCAGCCAAGGCCAGTAAACTCAACATGACAAGAGGCAATCGTTCCATTGAGAGAAACACTTACTGGCCAATCTAATGTCTCTCCATCATAATGACACCCCAAAGATGCTCATGGTCCTGATATGCATTATTCATTCTTTTATTCATTCATTTGTGAGAGGGCTGATATACTTTAGTGTAAATAGTAATTCCACAGTTGTGCCATCATCTCAGCCATACTTACTCAAAGTAAGTAACCCTATCCGAACAAACTTCACAATACTTGAGTAAGGCCATCCAGATCTGCAATATAAGGCTCTTTCATCCTATCTAAGTTTCCATACTTAAGAGCCTACAGCCAATCACAATATGACATATCTGAAAACCGCCCACAAAACAGTTGGTACTATACAAGGTACCATACACTGCAAAAATGCATATATAAAAACTAAACAAAAAAAAAACTTTAAATGGGAGTGGTTTTGCTTTTATTTAGCAAACATATCTGCCAATGGGGTATGCAAAATTCACTTAACATGATTTCTTAAAGTAAGCTTACAAACCGTAAATACAATTGTTTTGTTAAGTCAATAATTTTTACAATAAGAAAAACAAGATTTAATGTCATGATAAAAATACTTTTCACATGCTTAGATTTCATATTTTGCAGTGTAACCTTATCTAGCCAGTCCATATTCTTCTTTACGAAAAGAAACACTCAGCAACACTCTGAAAGGTCTACCTGATCATGCCTCATCATATAAGTACCTGCCTGACTATAATAAGAGACACTCGTTTCTTATTAGCCACCATTCTGATTGTGCCTTGTCATACAAGAGCTCTGGCCAACTACACCCTTATAGTCACCAACCAGACTGTGCCATCCTATGAAAGTCCCCCACTGTATTGCATCCTTTCACAGGATACATCTACCTAATATACTGTCATATGAAAGCAATCCAGTCTTATGATAGACACGTGTTCCTCTATGACGCGTCTCATTGGAAAAACCCACCCAGCTGCACCTAGTTTTGCGAGAAACACACTTGCTCTTTCATGATAGACAATTGGCCGAATCACTGATGTCAAATGAGACAGCCAGATGACTGTGCCCAGATATATGATAGTCTCCAGCCTGACAAGGTCCTCTCAGATGAGACACCCAACTGACCACCCACCTAGCTACTGCCTGTCATGTGAAAAACACAATGCCATACTGGAAACTGTCAAATGGCCATATCCAGTGCTATTAGAGACAACCTCACCTCGTCTTATGAGTATCCTGTCCAAACAGAATCCTCTCTTATCCAAGCAGGCATAAAGTTGCCTATCCCACAGCTCCCTGTGACATAATGGACAACCAGCCAGCTTTAATCTATCTTATGGATTACCTCAACCAAATGTTCATATTTCTTGGATATAAGACAATTTTACTTTTCATTTGAAGGACCTTCATCCTATCAAGCTCTTCAATACAGAGACCCGCTGCCCCGCCAGACTTTGATATGTATAAGCCCTGCCCACCCAAAACACTTCCATTTACAAAATTCCTCAATGTACCCAGAAGCACAGTCAGGGACTCCTTGTCTTTTTTACTCAACACTCTCCACTCCAATCTTAGCCCACCTTGCTCCATCAGACTTGGGACACCTGCACTTCAACTCCACACATGCCTACAGCCACTAAGTTAGACTATTAAAAAGCAGCATTCACCTACACATGGATGAACGAGGGAGCAGCAGCACACTTTTCCAATGCCCAAGTAACTTTCACCAATAATAAAAGAAAACAGCCAACGTGGCTTTTCTTTTCTTTATCCTGGTAAAATACAGCTGTAACTTTGGGATTCATGTAGAAAACATGTCAGCTTTTTCTTTTCTGCTTTTAGAGCCCGAGTAAAAGTTCAGAATTTCTGCTTCCTTTCTTAAAGATGTTATTAGTTAAAGAAAGAAGAAAATTATGGCTTTTAAACACTCTCTGTGGATTTACTGTATGTTGTTTCCATCAATAATGAGCTCTGTTTATAGCTCTTAATTATTTCTGAGTGTTATTCTCATACAATGTACAAAAGCCAATGAAAACCACAGGATCAGAGCTTGAGGGCTGCCCTCCCCATTCTGAAGGAACGTCATGCAGTTCTAATTATCAATGGACATGCACTCCACACATGAAAGGGCGCTCAAAGAGACGAGCATCAATATACACCCACACAATGAGTATTTAAGCGTAAACGCAAAAACTCACTCATGAAAAAGCAATGGTTACACATATTCAGGAGGGTAACAGACAGAAGACACACAGAAACACAAGAGCAATTACAAGAGTGCACCCACTGAAACACAGAAGAGCAAACACAGTGGCACAAAGGAGAAAACCATAGAATCACACACAACCCCAAACTCACAGAAATATACGATGGCACACACATCAGGCAATAGAGCACACAATGACAACAATGCACATGTAAGCAAAGGAGAATTTAATTAAACATAATCTCACTTTACACACAAGAAGATGTAAATAGAGGTACACAAACACACAAGAACATGCCCATAATCCAACACAAACACATACAAGTACACAACCATCACCTCACCCAAACCCATATGAGCACCCACATCTGGCTCCCATTTTCTCAGTACTGCTGGCCCTGCTGAGACGTAACGTAGGTGCATTGCCTCTATTAGGATGGCGGGGCTGGCCAGTCTGTCTCTAGCAGCGGTTGGTACTGCTACCTTTTTCTAGTTCAGTTGTGCAGCCAATTTGGCAGAAGTATTGCTTCCCCTGTTTCCATATTATATCAATGCTGGTTAGTCTGGTTGGATTGTTACCAGGAGACCCTAAACAACTGTGACGAGAACGGGCCACTCAGCCCAATAAGGTTGTCCATCCTATTCACCAAGTTTGTCCAAAGTAACATCAAGTCAAGAGCTGAATGTCCTTAAAGTTCTACTCTGCACCCAAGGCCGAATTAAAAATCCCACTGACTCCCTAACAGAAAGTAAATCATAATTTTAACAATGCAGTGAGCGGACTCTTAAAGCAGTGCGTTGATTTCAGCATGGGACTTGATCACTTCACACCTCAAGGTGGGATTGGCCCTCTCTGGCATTTCGACTTGCAGATACTCGATCGTTTCATTGAGCGCACTTGATCACATCTGCGCACGGATATTACATTGTTTCATCAAACTGGATTAACAAAAAGACACCCTTGCCATCACAGGCCTCTGGGCTCACACCCAGAATATCCTGATGGTAGATCCACCCCTGTACCCACCTCATTACTTGGTAATCTACCCTTAACAAGTATCCAGCCGTGTCCCCATGTTCTTGTTGCAGAATTTACTTTAAAATAACAGAGATGATCCACTGTACTAATTCCTTTCAGAATTCTAAACACTTTAAAAGGTTACCTTTTAATCTCCATTTGCTTAAACTGAAAAGGTTCACTCCTTCCATCTCTCCTTCTAGGTGAAACTTCTCAGAATCAGGCCAGTTGCTCCCCTCTAGAGTTTTTCTAACACACCAAAGTTTTTTTGCAGCCCATAGACCATAGCTGAACACCATACTGCAGAAGAGGCCTCACTAGAAGCTAAAATCATTACCTCTCTTCACCGATCAGGGAGCTTTATTAACTAGCCCCCCAATTAGCTTTCTTGATCGCTTCTGTATACTGTATGAATGTAGACAGTGATGAGCCCAATGTGACTCCTAGGTCCTTCTCATTTGCAGATCTCCCATTGTGTACTCAAATCTAAATTCCTATTTGAAATACTTCACATTAAATTTCATCCTACACAAATCTATCCAAGTCCTCCTGTAACAACTTAGCTCATCAGTTGTTTGGTTTCATCTGCAAACTTAATCAGTTTCTTATTTCTACTCCTGTCGAGATCATTTATATATATTAAAAAAAAGCAGCGGCCCTATTAATAACTCCTGAAGAACCCTACACTTAACATCGTCCAACTCTGATAAAGTTCCTTGCCCCATAACCCTCTGCTCCCTGTGTTTTAGGAAAATTTTGCACCCATCAACACACCACACCCTGAACTCCCACTTCTCTTAGTTTGATGTCCAACCTCTTATATGAGACCTTACAAATTGTCTTCTGAAAATCAAGATAAATCATATCATCAAATTCTTTTGTTGCTTCCTCACAGAATTCCGGCACATTAGTGAAACATGACCTCCCTCATCTGAACCCATGGTAACTGTTCACTAACATGCGTGCTCTAACCATGTAAAGCTGTACCCTGGTGCTCCCGTTATTCAGTATGGCTATGCTGAGCATTGTGTCAGGGGTTCCCATTTTCCAGTATATCTGTAGTAGGTAAGGTGTCCTCAGATGGCAATTCCTCTCATGTTCACCAGTACAGCTAGCCAGCCTAGCCTAGTTCTTCTTCACAGATGTTGCTGCTCTCTTTGTTCAGTATAGCTGTGCTGGTTGTTGTAGCAGAGGGGCCACACAGTATAGTTTCAAGTAAAGCAGTGGTGGGCAGCCTGGCTGAGAGTTTCCAGGACTGTGCAGTATAGCTGTGCTGGCCAGTGCCTCCCTGGGGTTACTACTGATGGTTTCTAGTACAGCTGTGCCAACTATTACTGGGTGTGGTTCTCCCTGCAGGCCCAAAGCCGTTAATATAATATGTGGCGGCTGTGGTCAGGTAAATGTGTTTTTCATTTCTTGCTCTCATGGAATGAGTCTTCATTTAAAGGCCTACTGATTAATGTGTGGAGAATGAAGGGAAGAGTGGCAGCAAGCATCAGTAAATCAAAGCTGTGGTCAGGGATCATGCTGTTTGTGTTGTCCTCCGTGGCTTTGAACCAATCCAAGTGTTGTCAGGAGCTCATCCAGAGGGGCCATCACACAGTAGGAAACTGAGCCATGGCACATTCATCAGCCAGCAAGGCCAGAGTGCAGGAAAGTGGGACAGAAGAGATGAAATCTTAGTCCTGTTCCCAGTGCCATTGACTAGCAGCTCACTTGTGGCATCAGCTGCTTTCTCATGTCTCTTTAAACTACTGCACCCTGCAAAAAAAAATTGTGCACCTTTTTGCTGCTCTGTGAATGTCAGAACATACTGCCACCCTCTGCTATTTAGGCCAGGATAAAGTATAGGCAGCATAAGATTCATGAGGGCAACATTGAGCTGCAAATCTGGTTTTGAACCCATGAGGATGCAAGTTCAGTCCACACCAATAACTCACTCTGTGACCCTGAAGGAGCCAAGTGGCACCCATACTATAGTCAAATCCAATATCTTCATCTGAATCAGTTCTCTGTCTATAAAGTTTAAAAGGTTGATAAGTTGAAGATACTAAAAGCTGAATAATATAAACACCACAGACCTTCCATGCATAGAGCTTTGGCACTAACGTGTCTCATAACCAGAGGTAAAAGTGCTGGAGAATGGCAAGGTGTTTCATGTTGATTAGAACATGCAAGTAAGAATTCCATGCGACAGTAATGGCCCTATAAACCTAGTGGTCACTTCTGTGTAGTCCAGGGCCATTAAGGGGACAGTTGATAATCAGTCACATTATTGAGCTGAGGAAAGTCTCATGGCCCACATCTACTTACAACATGGCTATTTCAACAATCACCATGAAAGGCACTATGTAAAGACCAGGGGCTGCACACTCCCAAAAAGCATCCCCCTCTCTTTAGAGTACTTTTAAAAGTGACAGCTTTACCTGTAGGGCTGTAATGTCCTGTTCAGAATCAAAATAGGGATGTTCTGCAATCTGCACCAACTTGGAGTCTGCCCAGCCCTCAATGTCCACAGACAGAGCCAGCAGTGCCTCCCACCAGCCCATGGCACGTCTCAGATCGTCCAGGTATGCGTCGGCCTTTTCAGTCACCTAGCGCACAGAAAAGAGAAAACCGTGGCATTATCAAGGTGCACTTTCCCTTGTAGCTGCAGAGCATCCAGACCTGACTTTAGCACTAGAAATTCTGGATTTTATTTAGTTTTTTTTTTTTTTTAAATAAGGGTTACTTTTGATTCTGCTCATTTTTTGAAAGGCTTTCATTGCCATTTTAGTTATTTACGGTTAATGCCATTTTTATCATCCCATTGTTAGGGCAGCTCCCCTGTTGTAGGGTGACCACACATTGGTTAAAACAATCTGACCCTTTCTTCATCTAAGTTTTCTAAATCCAAAATCCCTTTTTTATGATCATTCTTGTGCAAACACATATCTTTTACCTATGTCATTTTTTGCTTTTAACTGATGTCTGGAATTTTGAATTCTCATTTTGGTAACTTTTGGCATCTCTTACAGTTTGACCCCTTTTCTGACTTTGGTAGTGTCTTTTCTGCTAATATCCTTTTAAAAACCTTCCTTGCTAGTACACTGGCAGGACAGTCATCCACTGGACTCCAAAAAAAAGGAAGTGTGGGCAGCAGAGTGTCAAGTCAGAGTCTAAGACCTATAGCGTCATTGGGGTGTGTGGGTCAACCAGCATAATGGATCATCTGTGTTTTGCAGTTGCTCTCATATAAAATGATCAATTGGTGGGATATGTGCCACTGACAGACAGGTAAACACCCACGTCTAACTGATCACACAAGACTTGTGTAATAATGAAAAAGTATGTGAGCCATAATGTCATTGTTGAGATGTGGAATCAAAATTCTGGAACAGACAGTTAGAAAATACAGAGACACAGTCAACGGGGAAAGGCCAGGACAGAGCAAGAGTTGGAAGAGGATATAATGACGGATTTATGAAGTTAAAGCCAAGAATGGCAACATGTCAGGTCAAAAACAAGAGCACAACATAAATAAAGAGTTACCAATCAAGTGCCTCTGAGGTTGTATATGTGTGTGAAACCTGCTTGTGAATATTGAAAATTAATAATAAAGAAAGCCTTGGTTAATGGTGGAGTAATTATCATTGTCAAGCAATGGCAAAAAGGTGCTATGGCTAAGAATGTGGTTGGATACGAGGCAGGAAGCAGTCTCCTCATGCAAAAGCTCAGTAGTTTCAGAAGTCAGAAGTCACCTGTGTCATTCTGCTCATGTGTTTTGCTCCTTGATCAATAAAAGTGACCTGCAGCGAAATGTAATGGTGGAACGGACAGGAATTCAGGCTGCTTGGTAGCGCATTGGGTAACACCGTTACCCTTCAGCTCTGGAAGAGTAAGCAGAAATCCTAGCCCTGTGTGGAGTTTGTGCATAATCTTCGTGTCTCTGTGGGTTTTCCACTAGATACTCTGGTTTTACTCCGATGGCTAAATCGCCTGCATATTTGGGTAAGCACAGGTGTACATGTGAATGAAACACTAAAAAAGGGCTTCAAAAAGGATCATAAAAAAAGGTCAGACCAACCAAGATTCAGATCTAAGTGCCAGGAATAGGCCTAACCCTAACCCAATCTAATCACTACCCAAATGGCAGGCATCGGCTGGGAATGATCTTTGAACCATTGCTCTAATGAAGACACTAACGAGTGTTTTGCAGAGCATTTTGGGAACCGTTGCAAGGGAGACAGCATATACAAAAGCTCTAAATGGTGTCGCTCTTCGGGAAAACAAAATGGTGACACAGCAAAACGTAAATAAAATGTGAACTTTGCAAATATCCCAGAAACACCATTTATGATCAAATATTCAGAATCCTTCAGTGTTTCACATTTCAGGACTAACAATTGATGCCATTTTAGCTTGGGCTTGCAGAGATAACTGACCAGTCACGGCTCTTAATATTTGATATCAATCAGCAATATTTCTGCTACACTCTGCTGTTCATTGTTTGCAGCCATTGAACGTTTAAAATAAATGTGGCTTATGTGAATTTGGTTGTTTACTAGACATCTGTAAAGTGAAATATCAACTGAAACAAATTCATTCTCTAAATCTGATTAAGGAAGATTGCAAAGTCAGTTGAAAGCATGAAGCCTGGAGCATGAAGCCAAGCAACTGATCCTAACAAGCTATGTGTCAGATTAGGCAGCGCTGTGGACAGGGACGTCTCCTAGGACTTGCAGGACTGAGCACAGCACCTCCCACTGGACTTACATCCAAACAGTGATCCACTAAAGCGTGCTCCTCGGCCTCAAAGCGCAGCTCTTTGTAGTTGGGAATCTTTCTCAGCAGAGCCTGGATTTGTCTGGAGAGGCTCTGCATTTCAGATGTTGTCTCTAAGCAGCCTGCCAAGTCCACCTTGGAGTTCTCAACCTGAAAAACAAATGACACATAATGGAGAAGGGGCATAAGGATGGAAAAAAACAGGAAGATACAGAGCCATAGAGAGAGAAACACTTAGAGACACAGGAGCATATGAACTGGACAGATGGGGCAAATACACAGAACTCCAAGTTAATCAGGAAAGTGAGACAAAATCAGAGTAATGAAAACAAAGAAACAGGAATAGAGAAAAGACACAAATAATCAAAGGCACTGCAGACTGATCTATCAAGGCTTTCATAGGCAGACACATAGATAAACAGACAGACAGAAATCAAAAAGATTTAAAAAAAATGACATCATAGGGCAGACATGCATTTTCTCTGCCTTGTATTTAGTTTGCTCCTTCACTAATTGAACAAATCAAAGAGGTCATCAGGTCATGAAGGAAAACAACTTTAATTGCATGTTTCCTGCATTCAAAGAAGTTAAATCACCAAATGTACATTTCTGGGAATTTCTCATTCAAAATGTTATTACCATGTCATTAAAGAGCACATCAAAATCCTTCCCAGTGCCGCCGCCACTCTGCAACTGCAGCCTGCTTTATTAGGAAGGGAAAGTGTGAGTGCCATCTAGTGGCGTACCGGAGTTATCAGTTTCAATTGTATGCTTTAAGACTTGGAGAAGAATGAACACGCGCCCTGCTTTACACACTCTAACATGCAAGGAGGATCTCATGTGTGCTCATACTCGTACTGCATAAAGGTGAACTGAATCATACAGAACTTTTGTCTAAGAAAACTACCATGAGGTACTGTCTGACATTCTCAGGTTTGTTTGCCAAGTAGAAGGGGTGCAGGCAGTTGATCCTGTTCAGGAAGTGCCCAAAAAGTGTCAGCAAACTTCATCTGCCCTATAGTGCTGCCTACCAGAGTCTGAGTACAATTCATCACAAGGTGACCATTCTGTTACCACAGTCATTTGGGCCATACAGTACATCCAGTTATGACACACTGGGAGCCCTTGATCTCCATGTACTGCTGCCTACGGCTTATAGGGTGCATTAGCCAAGAAATATAGCATATGAATGAGTTCAAGTGGCCGAACCTAATAAACGTTACATTTTATCCAGCAGGCTACAGTAAAAATATGGAGAACACAAAGAGAAATCCAGGAGAGCAACCAGAGGAGTGAAGTGAGTGAGTAAAAATAAATGTGCTGTATGTGACTAGCAGAGAATAAATATGAGTATGTGTGTGAAAGTGAATGAAATTGAGTGTGAATAAATTATGTGAGTGACTGAATGTCAGTGAAATTCAGTGTGAACAAACTTTGTGAGTGAGTGAGTGAGTGAGTGAGTGAGTGAGTGAGTGTATATACTTCTGCTGATGAATAAGTGAGCTAATGAGTGAAGGTGAATGAATGTGAGTAAAATTCAGCGTGAATAAATTATGTGAGTGAGTCAATATGAATAAATGTAAGGAAGTAAGTGAGAACAAAGCACTGTATGTAAGTGACACAGTATAAACATGTATGTGTAAGCAAGTGAAAGTGTGTTGAGTGAATGAATGTTACTATAATGGGAGTGTGAATAAATTATGTGAGTGAGTGAAACTGAATAAATGTTAGGAAGTCAGAATAAAGCACTGTATATGAGTGACACAGTATAAATGTGACTGAGTAAGCGAGTGAAAATGAGTGTGTATGAGACAATAGATGTTAGTGTAATTGAATGTGAGAAAATTATGTGAGTGAGTGAGTGTAGATAAATATTGTTCGATACTTCATAAACACATGTTTATGAATATATGCGAGTGAGCTAGTGAGTGAAAGTGAATGAATATTAGTGTGAAACATTATATATGAGTGAATGACTGTGAGTGAATCTGAGTATGAATAAATGTGAGTGAGAATAAATGTACTTTATGTGAGTAGCATAAAATAAGTCTGAGTGAGTGAGTAAAAGTGAAAGAATGTAAGTGTGAGTCAATGCGTGTGAGTGAAAATGAGTGTGTTAGTGTAACAGTGAGTGAGTGTGAATGAATTTATGGACTGAGAAAAAGTGAATGAATGTGCGTGAGTAAATGGATGAAAGTGAATGAGTTGCCGCTCACCTCACACCATAAGACAAATGCACAGCTTAGGATTGAATTAAAAGTGGGAGTTTTTCAGTGAGCCTTCTCCTTTATTTGACGTGCCGGAGAAGCCAGGATAATGTGGTTTATGTAAAGAAGCCCCTGAAGAGCAGTCAGAGAAGTAAGTACAACTACAGACAAGTGTACAAAGAAGGAGCTGAGAGAGAAGATTGGTGAGCAACCCAAGGTGTAAATGTGTGTGAGAGCATGTGGGAAAGAGCCTCCTATCTGGGACAGGGTGCTGCTCACTCTACACCTAAACATTCATCCATGGTTAAGGGGTTTCACTCACCCATTTCATTTTCCTTGCACATCAGTTGTAAGGCCTACAACAGTAAATCAGAACTTTTTGACTTTTTTTTTACTTTCGTCCACCACTCTTGCCATAGGGGATATTGTTCTGCATGACATTCCAGCCATATTAAAATAATGTGTACCGAGTCTCACTGCTCACTCTCAGATCCCAGCTAGTATCCAAAACTGACTTCTTCCCCAGTGCAAAGTCCTCACCTTGTCTATCATTTTCTGCAGATTCTCCTTGCTCATGTAGGAAGAACGCTCAGAAATGGAACTCTCTGCTCTCTGTAGATCACTGGACAGACTGCCACAGAAGTTCTGGAACCTCTTCACCAGCGTCAGTAGCATGTCAGATTGTTCCTGTCTGCAGTCAGAATAACAACACATCGGGGGTATCAAATGTCCATAGCAGCATCCATGATGATCTTTACATAACAATGATCAGGAGAGTAATGCAATGCCCATATTAAGAAGACTGACATATGGGTGTTCAGCAGTTGGCTAGGTGCCCAATTAATGCCCAAGAGGTGGTGAAGAGTAGCTTCGGACTTTCATTGCCAGGAAGTGGAATTAGAACAATTTGATTGTTTGGTAAAAAAAAAAATTGGTAATCCAAATTCCCACTGTTAGCTTAAGTCTATATATATAAAAGCCAAATACCACGGACTCACTCATCACGAAATCTCACGAACCATGAGGACTTGGGACTTGAAATTTGGAATGTAAGTTACCCTTGGCCCATAGGTGCTCACTAAGAAACGGTTTTAAAAATATTGTGGTCCAAGCACGTTCTTTCTGTATGTCTGTCCGCTTTATGTCTGTCTGCTTTTCACGAGAGAATTACTTAACAGATTTAGATCTAGTTGTTTTCTATAATTTGCTTGAACTTTCCGGTTGATTTTGTGACTTCTCTCATCGTGCTAAATACCATAGTTTGCTTGCGGTACCGATGTATTTGTGCAAATCCAACAGAGTGGCTGTGGGCCGAGAGCGGAGGGGCAGGGCCTTCCTCATTCCCTCGCCAGCCTCTGTTCGAGTTAGTCAACGTCTCGCCATGTGTTGGAGTGCACCTTGCCTCCGTTTGGCTAGTGATACCTGTTTGTTCTACAGACATTATCATTTACAGATTGTTAATGTCTAACGTTTGACACTTGCTTTTCTCCCCACACGGGGAACGCTTTCCCATCAGAGCTGAATACGACCAGATATAGTGCCAGCATCTATTGATTTTTAAAGTTTGTCCTGTTTCATTAGTATGTGGGCGAAGCCACAGGGTACAGCTAGTTTATTAATAAACAAGAGAAGCAAGCCCATCAGGTTTCTAATCTCTTCCTCACAGATTTCAAATTTGAGGGGTATCCCCACAATTCACATCTTAAAAAACAAGGAGTTGCTCTTTTCATTTATACTCACATCAGTACTCACCCTGCTTAACATTAAAATACCAATAACAGTCAACAAGCAGTGCTCTTTAGGGTCCTTTTAAAACACTGAGATGCTATCAGGGCCCCAAGGTGGCCCAGTGATTAAAAATAATCTCTCCAGGGGCCTGGGTTTAACTCTTTGCCTGGTTACCACCTGGGTGAAATATAAAAAATCCTTACATGTCTGTGGCACTTGGATCTCCACCATCTTGCATGTTAGATTAACTGGCAGCTCTAAATTGACCCTGTGTGAGTCAGTGTGGACATGTGAGGGTAAGCCTTGCAATTCTGGGCGTCCCAATGACGTTTATCCCCTGCTGTGTGCTCAGTGCTTCAATCACAGACCGACTCCCCTCGACTATGTAATAAAGATAAAGGAGGGTCACAAAAGCCACAAACGTGGTCAGGCACTTCATCTACAGCCGGGCAAATGTAACATTGCAGATGGACTGTTTTTTGTGTAATTTTTTTTTTCACAAGTGGAAGGGCCAGGCTGTTTTCCAACTATACCCACATAACTTTTGGGGAAGCAAAAGAAGACAACGGCATCTTAAGTTCTGCTCTAGTATATGTAGTTAATGTATATGGAGTTAATGAGTGAAGGGACTTCTGTGTACACTTTGGTCACATTTACATGGTCCCTTTCATGGCTGAATTAGCACAGTCTTGATTTGTATTTCACAGAAAGAAGCAGCAGTGATGAGAAGTGGAAGAATGTTCCAGTGATCAACACCCGTATGAAACATGGCATAGAAATTGAACTCCCTTTATTCTTCCATTTTCTAGCCCACTTATCCAGTAGAAGGCTATGCGGGCAGCATTAGGCACAACTAACCTTGGAAAAGGTACCATATCGAATTGAGTATCTTCTGCATGATCTTCTTAGGAGTAAGAGAAATAGCTTTTAATCAGTTTTTCTAATTTACAAAACTTCTCCTAACTTCACCAGGATTTAGGAAAGACCATGTGCTGTCCTACATCACTAACAATTGCCAGAAGTTGGCATTCAGGCAGCGAACGTCACGCATATTCCAGGAATGTTTTGGAAACGCTGGACGACACTGAACATGCAAAAAGATATCTCATGAAAACTAGTAGATAACTCGTAAAAAGATTTAACAGAGAGAGATTAAAATTCATAACAAATCTTGTATGTTGCATGATTGTTCAATCTGTGCTAAGAAGCCACGTGGTGTCAGTGTTGAGAACACTATGTTTTATGGCAACAGGGAAAATGAAGTTTTGCAATAGCAATGATTTGGGAATGTCACAGCCAACTGTTTCTTTGCACCAAACTTTGAGTGCCCTTACGACGTGTGAGGTAATACACAGATTTATACAATTCCCTACCACTCCACATGAGGTAATGTTAAAGCAAGCCGCCTTCGTGCTTATTACTGGTTTTCCAGCTATTGTTGATATGATTGACGACACTCACAAAAAGATCAATGAACCAAGTGTGGATTAGCACACGTATGTGAACCTCAAGCGTATCAACATACCGGTGGTCCTAGATACAAACTGTATTACTCTTGATGTTGCTGCAAAATGCAAACCATTACATGCAGATTAACACAATATCCTACCTTATTATGTTTTCCTTCTTCTTCTCCTCCTACTACTATTATTATTATCTTTGTGTTGAAATCTCAACATTAGTATAAAAAAACTACAAAACATGATTACGATTTTCAAGGAAAGTACAACATGCCTTCCTATTTTGCAGCTTAGGGTGCCGTCAAATCGTGACATCATTCATCCTCAAATGCTGGGAGTGCGTCTAGGAAGCTTCATACTTCAAACTACCTTTCATGTCCCACTCTGGGGTAGGCCAAATCCTTATCCTAGTCAGACTTTTAGTGCAATTTCTTAGAGCTAAGGTTCTTAAACTATAGGTTGCTACCCATTTTGGGTCACCTGTTGTATGAAAGTGGGGCATGCAGAGTCGTGATTCACAATAGTACTCAACGAGAAAGGGTTTTGTACGGTTTGCGGAGTATCTAGCTATGGGTCATCGCGAGTAGTTTAAGTGAGCAGCATGGCTCATCAATGACTTGCGCCAGTCATTCTCCTCCGAGATGACGGGTGGCAGTGATTATGGGTCTCAAAGACATAAAAAAGACAAAATTATGTCACAAGAAAAATAAAGTTTAACAACCACTGCCTTATAGTAATTCGGGAACAATTGAAAAATTCAGACACGGGTGTCTCTCAGTAGTTAGAGAGGTTTCATCCACTCTTTCAAAGACATCCTGTCAGGGTGACTGAACGAGTGTGTGCACGTGTGTGTGATGGTGTGGCAAAGTGAGGTCCACGGCCGATTGCCTTTTTAAATAAATAATCGCCGCACTCATAACTTTAAGGAGGGGGCATGGTAGTGTGGTGGGAGCGGTTGCTGGGTGCGATGTGGCGCGGGTGTTTCCGCACTTCAGCGCACAGGTGGGAAATCACCCGTGTCCGTAATTGATGCCAGGAGCTGTTAATCGCCACACCTGTGCCATGTCCCACATAAAATAGGAGAAGCGTGAGTGTGGAGGAGGGAAGAGGGAGAAAGAAAGAAAAAGAGAGCGGAGGTTAGAGGAGAAAGAAGAAGAAGAAGACAGGAGGCTCAGGTGCAGAAGAGAGTGAGAGAGAGCCCCAGAAGGAGTGTATGGCTGACACTCGAGGAGACAGTTGGAAGCAGTCACTCCACCTGAGCGATTTGAAGAGGCTGGAATGACCAAAAGGGTTGATGGCTCGCCGTGTAAGGCCGCGGTAGGGAGGCTTGGGTGGTTGAACCCCAGAGTGAGCACCCTGGCTGTTGGGGGAACCCAAGACTTGATCCGGCAAGGGAGATGTATTTAGCCAGGGGACGGAAGGCAACTGGACCAGGGGAAGGTCAACTGCAGCTGCAGGAGGGGGGACTCCCTGCTTGCAAAGTTTGGATAATCAGGGGAACCGCCAGTTAAACAAAGAAGGCACTGGGTGTTTAAAAAGAAACCGGTTTGGATTTTTTTTTCTCCCTAAATAATAAAAACCATCACTTAAAAACTGCATTTTGTGTTTACTTGTGTTATATTTGACTAATGGTTACATGTGTTTGATGATCAGAAACATTTTGTGTGACAAACATGCAAAAGAATAAGAAATCAGGAAGGGGGCAAATAGTTTTTCACACCACTGTACAATATGCGAAGTGTGCCAAGAACTAAAAGGAGGATTGAAATACAGCTGAACTGAATACAAATAAAAACTGTTATATAAACTGTTAAATATAAATCAAGGAATGTTATGCTCAAACTATTTAATGCACTATTGAGACCACATCTGGAGAACTGTGTGCAGTTCTGGGCTCTACAATACAAGAAAGACATAGCAGCCCTTGAAGCCGTGCAGAGCAAAGCAACCAAGTGCACCCTAGGACTTAAAGAGTATTCTGACAGACTCTGAGAATTAAACCTGTTTATCCTTAAGCAGTAAAGCCTACATGGGGACCTAATCCAAGTCTTGAATACTCTCAAAGTCAATCATAAAGTAGATCCAGCACAGTTCTTTCAGCTTAAGGGTGAATCACATACTCGAGGACACCAGTGGAAATTAAAGGGAAGTGCTTTTAGGAATGAAACCAGGAAGCGCTTCTTTACAGGAAGAGTTACGGGATTCTGAAATAAACTATCGAGAGACTCAGTTAAGGAAGATAAATTGACAGCCTTTTCAAAAGTATCTGGATGAGACATTGGACATCTCAGCTATTAGCTAAACAAACAAACTTCATAGACTGAGTGGCCTCCTCTCACTTGTCAAATTTCTTAGGTTCAAGTGTTACATGGCAGCTCCTATTTACTTATATCCCAAGCTGAGTTTGTTTAGTATTTAACAGGATGGTGTCACCGGGAGGGAAACTCTCCCTCATCTCTTCTTACCGGTCACTCAGTGTTCTCTGCATGTCCTCCCATATAGCCTCCAGGTCCTCAAGTTGTCTGATTGGCTCTTTCTTCAGTGCAGCTGGGAGCTGATTTGCCAGCTGAGTAAGGTGATCAATTTCTTTTCTGCACGACTTCAGTCTTTCCTCAAGTTTCTTCAGGCACCTCAACCTTGAAAGGAATGAATGAACCGATGAGTGGTAGGATGTGCAAGCACAAAACATCTGATGGAAAACCTGCTGGTTAATATTTTAAGTAGCACCTTGGTTTCACAATTTACCTTGCGATCAACAAAGGGTAACAGGGTAAATATAATAGAGAATCTCCATGCTTGTATTAATATAATAATAATGATAATAACAAAATAAATAATGATAAAAATGTGCACAACCAGGGGCCAGCATCAGGTGGGGCACTGATGTGGCAGCAAAACAAACCTGAATTGAACTGCAAGCTGGGTGGCATCCTCCAGACCTGTACTGTCAACCTCATCTTGTATCTCCTGGAGACTTGAAATGAGTTCATCCTTCTTCAGCCAGAAGGATCTTATGGCTTTCTCCTCTTCCTCCTCCTCCTCCACCTGGCGGAGTGCCTTCCTGTGCTGGATAAGTGATGTGTCTGTGTGCTCAAGTTTAGGCATAACTGAGTCAACCAATTCACTGCAATTAAAGTCCTGGCCAGAGCTACCATCCTTCAAGCACAAGCCGGCTGCCTTTACTAAACAATTGAGCTCCTCTGCTTTGCTGCTGAGGACTTCCAGCTTCTGTTGAATCATCTTCAACTTTTCAAGACCCTCCAATGATGATGCAGTCTCTAACGCGGCCAGCTCACTTTCTGCACCTTGGACAGACAATAGAAAGTCATGCAGCTTCTCCAGGGCCTCCTCACTGTGGTGCAGTTGACCACCCAGCTGCTGTAGCTTGAACTTATACTTCAAAGCAAAAGCCTGGATAAAGTCGATATCCTTAGGGTTTAGTGCCTCAAGATCAGGGTGTTGCTGATTGGCCAAAGCTTCACAAGTGACAAGGTGCTTGTTGATGACAGCATAAAAGTTCTACAAAAGTGCAAAAAGGGGAAAAGAACAATTAATCCAATGCTTATCTTAAGTCATGCACACTAAGGTTAAATGCAAAGGACTTTAGATCTAAACCAATCATAGACAGCACTGAAGCAGGCACTTCAATGATGTCACTGAGGCAGCATGTGAGAATAAACATGCAAGGAATCAGGTATTGGTCCCCAGAGCAGTCAGCCATTGTGTCACAGTTCAGTAGCCAAACTTTCCATTGATGTCATTGGGAAAAAGTGAACTGTGCCTGTACACCCTTGGGTGTGTGAAGTGAGGCAAGCAAGCTACAACAGGGCTTACCAGTTCATACTAAGGTCGTGTGCCTTCTTTATATTTTGTACTTCTGCTCTAATGTTCAAATCAGGGTGATCTCCTCAGTTCCTTTCCTGAGATGTATACCACATCTGTACCTTACATCCCGAGGTTTAAACCCTAACACTTAAACCCTGGGTCTTTAAATAATACTGAGGCTTTAAATACTCTGGTCCAGTGTCTTATCAGCATCACCAAATGGATACGTAATTATTTTTTTAAACTTAACAAGGAAAACAAAAGGAAATTTTAATTATTGGCAGTAAACAAAAAAGTGAAGACCTTAGACATAAATTAGGCCATTTGGCTTTACAAATAAAGCCAGAAACAAAGAATTACAGCATCAGTTTAGATTGACATAGATTCAAATGACACATTAAAGGATGGGTTTGGTATTTTTCAAGTTGAAGTTCTTTCTTCACAAAGATGATATATACAGGCAGTCCCCGGGTTACGTACGAGATAGGGACTGTAGGTTTGTACTTAAGTTGAATTTGCATGCAAGTCGGAACAGGTACATTATTTTAATAAATGCTATTGTTGACCGACTGTAACCAAGTGCTCTGCCAATGAATGATGGATTTTCACCTCTCTCTGACCTTTTTATTATTTCTACTTTATTTTCAATGGTGATGGTTTTTCTCTTCTTTACTTTATCACCAGCACTTGCATCAGATTTGTGTTTCAGAGACATTCTTGAAGGGTGAAGACAAAAGGTTAAGATGAGCTCTTCTGCACAGCACTGTACATGCTATCACAGCAGGAAGGCACCAGTCGTCAAAACGTCTGATGTACTGACAAGAGACAACTTCCTGCTATGTGTGTAACAGTACAAGCAGGCTTGCTGTTGAGAATGACTGGGGGCGGCGATGGGGGGTTCATCACCAGCCCACCTCACAGTCACCTTCATTACAGTATGCTGCCTGAAGCATCTGCCAACCAAGAACGAACACGGTGCGGCCAAAGGCGGGTAGGGAATCACCCCACCCCAATTCAACAGGCAGCCATCCAAGGCACACTACAATGCTACCCCCGCCACCCTGTTCACCCTCAACGGCCTCCATTCAGCCACAACCGGGTCAGCGCTTGCAGCATTATCAGCCGTTTGTGCTGGGTGGGCAGTGAAACGCCCCCCTCCGCTCCATCCAGGCTGCGTCCAGTCAGGAGCAGTAGCTGCGGTGGCATAGTGGGCGGACAGCGAACCATCATCCTGCACACGAGCGATAGCTGTGGCCCCGGTGACTATGGACCACGGGTCACCGCTTGCCGCCGGGAGCTGCCTGAAGGACACTACACTGCGTGAGCAGCGAAATCGCCCCCCTCCAGCCACCGCTTCCAGCATCCCCAGGCCGAAGATGACGGAGCGGCAGTTACTGAGGTGCATGCATCGCAGCTGTGGCCTCGTTTGTAAGTCGTAGGTCGAATGTCTGTAACCTGGGGACTACCTGTACATGCATTTGACCACACGAAGTTGTGCTCCAAAGTCCAGCAATTTCTATATATTTTAAAAAAGATCTTGCCCTCACTGGCATTTTACTTTGGAGTTAACGGGTATGGGTATAGCCGGAAAAGAAAAACCTTAAACCTTACCAAATATGTCAATTTTTCAAGCCAAGACGGTTGTTGAGTATTGATCCGTGTCTTGCGATTACACACACACACACACACTGGAAAATAACTTACAAATGTCAGTTTTGAACAAATGAACACAAATATTATGAGATTCAGCCATTTTAAAAGAAAAACAGCTGTGTGCATTTGTAGTTTTCTGCAATAACCTTTCACACTCTCAGGTGTAGTTTCCTCTGGAAAGATAAAATACAATACGATACAATTCATTTTTGTGTAGCCCAAAATCACACAAGGAGTGCCGCAACAGGCTTTAACAGGTCCTGCCTCTTGACAGCCCCCCAGCCTTGACTCTCTAAGACAAGAAATAACTCCCAAAAAATACCCTTGTAGGGAATTTGGTTCATCGTATTGGAAAACCCCCAAATTATGATAGTCCTGACATTTCTGTATGTCTCTGGCTCAGTACTGGGACTTTTACTGTTTTCACTTTACATGCTTCCACTGGGATCAATCATTAGGAAACATAATGTTAATTTTCACTCATACGCAGATGACACCCAATTATACCTTTCTTTTAGACAAATTGAAGTTTCTGTGATTTTTGTCTTTAATTGTGTTAGTGAATTAAAGGAGTGGATGGACTTGCCTTTAGACACAGATAAAACAAAGATGTTAATTACTGGGGGGAATGAGGTACCCTTCAATCTCAGCTTTCAAATCCCAGCTGAAGACTCACCACTTCAGCTTAACATACCCTGACTAGAGCTGCTGATTAACTGTGCATACTTCATCTCTGTTGTTAGTCATTAGCACTAAAACATAAGTAGTATGAGAGTTAGAGTTATAATTTGTTACTAACCCTCACCTATTCTGTTTTTTTTTCTTGGTAGACTAATGTGGCACTTGGTGCCACTGCCCTACTGCCAAGTTGTTTGCCTGCCTAAGGAAAAGTCATCTCTGATGGAGGAGCAAAATGACAGTAAACGTTTTGTACCACACAGATGGTTTTATTTGGATTTACTTCCATATTTATTTAAGAACTCCCACAAGAGAATTGAAAACGTAACCTTATCTCGAGAAAAGTGGAACCAGGAATGTGTGATAAAATGATTATTTCCAGATCCCTTTTGTTCTCACATGTTACAAACACGGAAACCATGCTTTCTTTTATCAAAAGTCAAACAGGACGTATTCGTAAGTTTTAGGCTTTTACTTTCTGATGCTGCTCCATACCCCATTGTTCCATTGTAAAGCACCAGTTCAGGCAAGATATTTTTAAAAATTTACAGAAAACTTTGTGTGGCAAATGCATAGATACCATATATGAAGAAATAACTTCAACTTGAAAAATATTGAACTTATCCTTCAAGCAGATTACTAAGACTGCATAATTTCAGTTAAGAAACATTGCACGAGTTAGACCTTTTATATCACTGCTGCACATCTTGCAGTGCTTTTGATTTTAGCCGTCTGCCAAAAAATACATCAGATTCAGCTGCAATTAGTCCAAAACATTGCAGCAAGAACTTTAGCTAAAAAGAGAAAACCTGAGCATACCAGTCAGGGCATCATTGTGTCTTTCACGATTGATTTTAAAACACTTGTACTTGTATATAAGGCTCTGAATAATTTGGCACCTTCTTATATTTTGGACAGCTTGTTCCTCTGCATTCCTAATTCTAAAGATTACAAATTAAAATTGGTGGGGGTTCCTATAAATACAGTATATTTTAAGAGCATGTTATGATCGTATAAATCAATTGGTGCCCATTACTGGGTTTGCATAAGGCAAGTATTGTAGCACCCAGCAGAGAACTCTCCATAGACTTTGTGTTGTTCATGCTAAAACTGAGGAGTGATAGGCTGCGTGAGGATTACACTATGTGCCACTTGTGACCTAACCACTTCTTAAGTATATCCTTGTATACCGTGACCATTGTTCTCTGATAGTTCTGCCTCATTTTCGTCAATACTTTCTCTCCTAAATCAGTGTTTATTAAGTCTTTCTTTTGTCTTGGAGAAGAGGGAATCACCTTAAGTATCCTTGGAAGCTCCTCCGTGTCCCTCATGGTGACACCATGGACAATCCTCGGCATGGCTCGGAACTCTTCCACTGTTGTTGAGAGTATGGACACCTCGTTGTCCAACGGAGTGAGTATTCCCAAAGACAACTCAATAGATTTCATCCTGTAAAATAGCAAGTCTACTTTAAAACTCATCGCAAAAATAAAAAATTACAACCACATACTTAGAAAAGTAGCTAGTGAGTCTGTTATTGTTAGTTACAATCCCATAATGACAACAAACAATAAGTACTAGAGTTTTGCTTTCATTTTTTCAGAACTTCTGAGGAGGCTCAGGTGTTCCATGTGAGACCCCACTCTTGTTCTACACCCCATACCGCTCTTGTAGCTGTTCCTTCTGCTCCTTCCACTCTTCACTCAGTCTTCCTACAATTCTATTCACTCGTGATTTGTCCTTTTGTTTTGAAAATTTCATCACCTGGGAAGAGCAGACCACAAGTTTGGAGTGGATAGACTCAGTAACCTGCAGGGCAGCCTGGATGGATTAAAAAAAAGAAACGTGAGACATGAGTGTTGGCAAATGGTGCCAAACAAAGCACCCTTGGCATCATAGGAATACATTGGCACACCTCCAGCTCCAGATGACGTGACTGTATAGAGAACAGGTCTTCTGCAATGTCTGGAAATCCGGTGCTGAGGAGTTGCTTGTTCTCGGCAAACTGTGCTTTAAGTTTTTTCTTTTCATCACCATACCTAAAAATAAAACCACAGACACATCCACTATTCTTTATTTCATATAATAAGCACCAGAGCAATTTGTCTGATAGAACATACCAAAATGCCATTCTGGTATTTGTTTCCTTTATCTTGGCCTTGTTATTTGTAACTTATTTTTTAAGGTAAAATATGATGCATATAAAGAAAGTAATTGCAGGAGATAATTTAAAATTTAAGATTGGACACTTTTATCTGGCCTGCCCAGATACCAGCTGGCAGATAAGCTGTGTCATCTCTAATCCCATTACAAGGTCACATCTAGACTCAGAGGTGGCCCTTCGATGGCTTCAAGGATGCCAAGCAAGATCTCTCCATGGAGAGCCCCAGCAGTTTTCAGCAACCAATAAAGGACTTGATTACTAAGTCAGCTTGCCATTTTCTTAATGAAGTGAGGCAGTCCTACTCTGCTTTGTAAGACCCTTTGTGCTTCCCCATAGTGACTGAGAAGGGTACTACCTCACACTAGTCCTATCTTACTTTACCCTTAACTTGGTGAACCTCACCCAAGACTCATTGGCTAGGCACCTTGTATTGAATACTGAAAGTTCTGGCAGGTCCTTTGTGGGCTTTATCTTTGTCTCTTTACCTAGGAGTGGATCAGGCATCCTCCACACCTGCTGGCTCATCTACCATCAAAACAGCCCAAGCCAGTCTTATTTCATTAATTCAGAAGAGACAAGGAAAGGACGATACACTTGAGCATTTCCATATTTTACATGTAATGTATCAGTGACAAACTTAGGTGAAGTGCTAGATTTTTTTTTTTTCATTTTTGCTTACTTTGTGCCATATCCTGTACATACTATAAGGCCAAACGTATGTAGACACCCCTCCAAATTATCGAGGTCAGATGTTTCAGCTATACTCATTGTTAACAGTTCAAGCACGTAGCCATGCAATCTCCATTGACAAACATTGGCAGTAGAATGGGTCATACTGAGGAGCTCAGTGACTTTGAACGTGGCACTATCATATGATGCCACACTTTGTCACAAGGCAGTATATGAAATTTCTGAACAGCTAGATCTGGCCCGGTCAACCGTAAGGGCAATTATTCTGAAGTGGAAATGTCTAGGAACAACACCAGCTCAGCCACAAAGTGGTAGACCACACAAGCTCACAGGTTTTACACGTGTGTAAAAATTGCCTATCCGCTCTTACATCACTCAACAACTGCACAAGAACTGTGTGTCAAAAAATTGATGAAATGCTTTTCCATTGCCGAGAAGCTGCATACAAGCTTAAAATCATTATGCACAATGCCAAACATTCATTACCTTTGGATGAGGTCCACCTCTGAAAGGTCTTCTTCTTCTTCTTCCTCTTGTTCTTGGCCACCTTCCTCAACATTCTCTTTCATGGCTCTTTGCACAACTGGAAGGTTCTGTGCAGTCACAGTTACCTTGAAACACACATAAAAGTTTGCCAGGTCGTCAGCCACATTCGCCATCAGAATTAAACCAAGCTAGTGGTTCTCTAAACTTTATGACTAAGCTGCAATGTCAGGGTAGCATTTTCACAAAACTCACTGACTTGACGCATTTCTAAAAGTCCTTACTTCGTTGGAACCAATGGTGTCTCTTTGTACAGTTAGACAACTGTGCTTGTCACCTATTAGGATTTACCCACAGCCCAAAATAGAAAGGGGTGGCTTAACATAGTCGGGCAGACACCTTTAGTTTTGTGTCTGTTTATAGCAGTGAAAGGTGGCACTATATAAAATGTTTTATATTGTCTTTGATGCCATAGCTTGTCTTGACAACAGCTGAAGTGGCACAGTTCGGTGCCTAAAAAGCACAGATTTTTGTAGATCATATTACCTGCCTGCTTAGATCTGAGTATTGAGTAATAACACAAGTGATTTACTTTTTATTATTAGAACCTTTATTTACTTATGAGTAATAACGCAATAAACATCCTTTTAAATGGAGAGATTTTGAGGACTGTGAGTAGGTAGTCCTTGGTGGAGAATAACAGCAGCGTGCACCACTGATGCTGTATATCATATTAATTATTTTAGCTTCTTAACATTATTGCACTGCTGTGTGCCTTTGTGGCCACCAAGTCTCACCCTCCTCCCATGTCAACTATGAGAATGATAATAAGATAAGGAGTACAAGCACAATACTCACCTGACCAGTTGAAACTGTGATGGGCTGTTCAACAAATGACACTCGGACACAGCTGTCCTGCTCCACTTCTCCCCCTCCTGGAGACTGCCTGAAAGTTCAAACATAGCCTACTGTAATACAGTAATCCCTCGCTATATCGCGCTTCGACTTTCGCGGCTTCACTCTATCGCGGATTTTATATGTAAGCATATCTAAATATATAACGCAGAGTTTTCGCTGCTTCACGGGTTCTGTGAACAATGGGTCTTTTTACTTCCTATACATACTTCCTCAGTTGGTTTGCCCAGTTGATTTCATACAAGGAATGCTATTGGTGGATGGCTGAGAAGCTAACCAATCAGAGCACGCAGTTAAGTTCCTGTGTGCTGAATGGCTCAGCGACGGAGCGCCGAATTCGATTCCGCAGCGTTAACCAGGAAGTCTCGTCTCGCTCATTCAGCATCGTGTTTCGCTGTGTAAAGAGTTAACTTTTGTGTTTTTTTGTGTTTATCTTTGTTCATAGTCAAGCCCTTCATTATGGCTCCAAAACGATCTGCTCCTGCTACTGCTTCATGGGCCGTGCCCAAGCGCCAACGGAAGATGTTAACGATTGCTGAAAAGGTAACTGTTTTGGATATGTTGAAGGAAGGGAAAAGCTACACCGCTGTAGGACGCCATTACGGCATCAATGAGGCTACGATTCTTTTTATTTAAAAAGTAGGAATATAAGATCTACGGCCGCAGTGTCCTTTTAACCAGGGTGGAAAACGAGTTATAAGTGGATGTAATAAGGCAGTAGTCTGGATAAAATCAGCCTTAGGGATTTGGATTGAAGACTGCCGGAAGAAGAACAACGGCGGTGCTACACAGTCACCTGAAGAGGCTCCTTTAGAAGAGCTGTAACGCTCTCATTTGTTGTGCAGTAAAACTAAACTCATCATAATCAGACAAGTCACGGCCGGAAGACTGAAGTCATCGTGTCATTGTTGGTGAGTAACTAGAATTAATTTTCTGCTTACAGTACTTAGTACATGTACGTACGTTTAGTGTCACTGTACACACATTTACTGTATACAATTTTTCTTGCATTGTACGTATTTATTGCTGGTGGCCTGTCTATCGTAATGGGTGCATATTGTGATATCGGTGACACTCGATATCTTTAAAATAATATTTAGGTTTTACTTTATATAAACAATGTGTTTACATACATAATTTCAATGAATCTTACCTAATATCTAACAGAATGCAAAGGGTTTATGCTGTACAACTGTGCGGGGAATATTTATAAACAGTGTGGGAGAGTTTATAAGGGCTTAAAATATATAAAAATAACCATACAAACATATAGTTTCTACTTCGCGTATTTTCACCTATCGCAGGGGGTTCTGGAACGCAACCCCCGTGATCGAGGAGGGATTACTGTATTTATTCCTGAGAGTGGCAACATGACCTTTCAGTTTCTTTTTACTAATTAATGTCCCCTTGACTATTGGAATACTAGAAAAAGGAAAAAAGTTTAGTGCATAGAGGTAAACCGTCAAACAAATGGAGATGTGGGTGTCACTGACTCGACCTGAAAGCTTAACCTGTGATGAAAAGGAAAGGAGACTTTTTAAGGCCTCACTTTGGCTCAGCACATACCCATGTGACTTTTGTTTTGTTCAATAAAATAACAACAAAGGTAAAATGAACACCTGAGAGGAGCTGGTACCCCAGGTTATCTATTAGAGAGGCATAAATAGCAGAACATGCTATGGTGCAAGGCTGGGTTGATAGCCGACATGAGAATGGTGTGATTTGATTTCTTATTTTACATATAATATTATGATAAACAATGTATTTAGAAAAATGTTTTAAAGGATTCCAGGCCAGAACCAGTATTAGATCGTAAAAAAAACCTTTTCTACTCATTGAAAGTTAAGATCTTGTTGACCAACTCATCCAAGAGCAAAAAAGCAGGGCTGACGTAGTCCAAGGACTACAGTGAAAATGGATTTGGTAGAAGTTTCAAGGACAAAAGATATGCCTAAACTGGACTGGTCAAAGGGAATGAGGCCTGAACATGACAGGCCTTATGCTACGACGTCCCATTAGCCCAAGAAGTAAACCAAGGAAGCACAAGACCAGTATAAGTTCAGGCTAATGAAGAAACCCAGGAGCCTCTTTCTATCCAACCAGAGCCTGGTCCCTACACCCTAACGTCTTATGCCCATCAACCTTGACGACATGGCTCCCACCTCTCCGCAGAAGATCGATGCAGGAGCTCCCAGACTTTCGCCGCTTGGTTTTGAATGTCAGCCTTCCTCTCTTCACACTTGGTGAGCTGTGCACTCATGAGATTGTTGGTTTTCTCACAGGTCAGCATGTCACACGCCTCCTTCATGACTTTTAAGTGCTGCTCTGCACAGCCGAATTTCCCTTCTGGTGAAAACCAAGCCTGGGGAAGAGTGACAGAGAAGTAAAAAAAAGTCAATCAAAATATAGAATGGCATCATTTTAGGTAAACTAAAGGGGAAGTAACTTGATTGTGCCTTGAGAGTAGGACTGGCACCCTCCACTATTTAGGACCCATATCATGGTCTATTACAAAAAACTGCACTTCCACCCACTGCTTATTTGAATATTGGAAGTTTGGAGAAATGGGAGAAGCATCCAGCAACGTCACGCCTGACAGCCTGATGTGACTAATCACATTATCCCTCCACTCTGTGGACCTCAGAAATGTGGACTGGTAGTGAATGTCAAATAGATGGGACTGGGGGCACATGAGACCTCCCTGTGGAATCACGGCTGGAAGACTGAAGACAATTAGCCTACCTGATAATAACTTGTTCATAACTGGCCCATCCATTGTGACAGAGCAAGGAGGAGATAGGTATATGGCTGGCACATGGTGAGGTTGGGCAGACAACATTCATAAATCAACAGAGAAATCCACTTCAATGGAAAGCTCCTTCAAGTAATAGTGTGTTTAACCAATTGCTGGGGGCACAATGCCTAATTTTTTAAAAGATGTCCCTAAACGTATTACTCTATGAGCACTGAAGTGAGGAAGTGGCTATCAAAGAAGACCATCAAGACTCCTATCTGAAGGCATCATATAAGACAGGTGGGTGTCTGGTGGAGGGAAGGCAGCATGAGAGGTACCAAGATGCCTGGCTCTTTAGAAACAGGAGTTCAGAAGTGCAAGATGCTTTCTTACATCACTAGTGGGGGCCAGGTTGGACAATTCCTGGATTTTTAAGGGCACTTCTAGATCCAAACGTGATCTTGGGTGGGTGCAACAGTGGCTCACTTATTAGTAGTTGGGAGGAGGGTTCAACTGGTGCAGAGGGAGTGTTGCCAAGACATGCTGAGAAAATGGAAGGTGGGAAGGAAAGGTTTTGGTGGCTTTGGGGCACACTTCTTAAAGGGGAGATGTGAACAAGAGACACCAGTTTGATAGCAAGGAAGCAAAGCTTGTGAAATTAAGTCTTGTTTTCTCTTCAGTTTATTTGATATATGTTGTTCTCCCTTTGATCTCCCATCCCTTATGTGTTACTTTTCATTAATTATTATATTTCATTAAATATCCTTTTCCTTGGTCTTAATTAGACCAAGGGATAAAACCAGACCCTCCACCAGGGGAATCTGTAATAGAAATTTACTTGAAATTAAAAAAATATATATATCACCAGTTCAGAAAGAACCATGCAGTTTTAAATGTTGTTTATTGAACATTCGCTCTCTTGGCACTAAAGCTGTTTTGGTAAATGATAGTATATTAAGTACAAAATCTGATCTGTGTCTTCTCACTGATACCTGGCTTAGTAAATATGACACTGTTCCCCTAGCTGTGGCGTCACCAGATGGATACTCGTTCCTTCATAAGTCTAGAGATTCTGGTCGAGGAGGAGGCCTTGGAATAATTCATTGTAACAAAATGCAAATCACTTCTAAAAATTTAGGCAACTTTACATCCTTTGAGGCATTCATTTTAAATATTAAAACAGATTCCAACACAATTATAGTGCTAGTCTACAGACCACCAGGGCCATATTCATTGTTCATGACTGAATTTAGCAACCTTATATCTGATTTGGCTATAAATTATGATCACATAGAACTGATGGGGGATTTTAATGTACACACTGATGTGGAAACTGACACTTTTAGCAATGTTTTACTTATTTGTTAAATTCAGTAGGATTTTGTCAGATTTTCAAAGGTCCAACTCATAATCATAACCACACATTAGATTTAATTATAACTTACAAAGTTGAAATTCAAAATTTAAATATTACTCCATTAAATGAAGTTATTTCCGATCACTTCTTAATTACATTTGATTTAGTCCTGCCCTTGCCAACGCACTCACAGATTAAAACAAAGACAGTGTGACATCTAGATTGTAATTCTGCTTCAAAATTTATAGATACCTTGAGTAAGTCGAGTGTAATTGTGGAAAACCATTTAGATCAGTTAACATCAAATGTAAACGTGGAATACAATTTAGATCAGCTAACATCACATTATAATGTGACCTTGAGAGATGCTCTGGACACAGTGGCTCCCCTTAAAACAAAAGTGATCAAAGCACATAGAAACTCTCCCTGGTTTAATGAAAACACTCGAGCTCTTAAATTAGAGTGTCGAAAACTGGAGTGCAGATGGAGAACAACAAAGCTACATGTCTTTCAAATTGCATGGACAGAGAGTGTTAATAAATATAAAAAAGCCCTCTTTAAAGCTCGCTCAGAATACTATTCTACATTAATAGATAGCAATAATAAAAATCCTTGGGTACTATTTAGAACAGTGGCTAAAATAACAAATGGGAATTCAGATCAACAGTGCAAAATACCAACAGATATTAGCAGTACAGACTTTATGAACTTCTTCAATGAGAAAATTAAAAATATAAGATCCCAGATCTCAGCATCACAGTACAAACTGCATACTAGCTTAGCAGACCCTGTCTCACATTGCATTCAGCACTTTAATAATTTTAATCCTGTAACTGAGCAGGAAGTCTTAACTTTAATTACTAAAATGAAGCCAACTACTTGTTCCCTAGATCCAGTGCCAACAAAACTAGTAAAAAGTGCAATGGATGTTCTTGCAGTGCCTATTCTAAACATTATCAATAGTTCATTATTGCATGGCACAGTACCTGATGCACTAAAAGTGTCAGTCATTAGACCATTACTTAAAAGTCAGACCTAGACCCACACATACTAAATAATTATAGGCCTATTTCAAACTTACCGTTTCTCTCTAAAATACTAGAAAAAGTAGTCGCCCGTCAGCTTCAGTCACACCTTACACATTACAATTTATTTGAGAAATTCCAGTCTGGTTTTCGCACTGGTCATAGTACAGAAACGGCAATAACGCGAGTTGTAAATGACATTCTGATATCCTCTGATGAAGGAAACTCCACTGTAATTATGTTGTTGGACTTAAGTGCAGCATTTGACACCATTGACAATTCTATTTTACTGCACAGGCTAGAAAACGATGTTGGGCTTACAGGCCACATGCTCGCTTGGTTTAGTTCTTATTTATCAAATCGATTCCAGTATGTACAGAAATGTGCTGACAGTACTCCATCATTTACACAGAAGTTCAATATGGTATCCCGCAGGGCTCAGTACTGGGACCTTTACTGTTTTCACTTTACATGCTTCCACTGGGATCTCTCATTAGGAAACATAATGTTAATTTTCACTCATATGCAGATGACACCCAGTTATACCTTTCATTTAAATCAAATGAAGTTTCTCCGATGTTCTCTTTAATTAGTTGTGTTAGCGAATTAAAGGAGTGGATGAAAGATAACTACTTGTCTTTAAATACAAATAAAACACAGATTTTAATTGTTGGAGGGAATGACGCTGATCACAGCAATATTTTGTCATCATTTAACTCAGTTGGAATCCCAATTAATTTTACTCAATCAGTCCGCAATCTAGGAGTTATCTTTAATTCTAGCATGTCATTTAAAGCACATATTACAAAGTTGTCCAAAACATGTTTCTTCCATCTTAAAAATGTTAGGAAATTAAGGTGCTTTCTAAATAAATAGGATTCTGAGAAATTAATTCATGCATTTATCTCTAGTAGGATTGACTACTGCAATGCGGTGTTCACTGGCTGTTCAATCTGTTCTCTATACAGCCTCCAGTTAATCCAAAATGTGGCTGCAAGAATTATTACAAGAACAAGAAAATATGAACACATAACTTCAGTCCTTAAATCCTTACACTGGCTCCCGGTTAAGTTTAGGGCAGATTTAAAAATCCTCCTTTTAAAATATAAAGCATTAAATGGCCAAGGTCCGGCTTACTTGTCTGAACTTATCATGACTTACAAACCTGAGCGCACATTAAGATCTCAAGATGCCGGTCTGCTTATGATTCCAAGGATTAATAAAATAACAGTGGGAGGTTGAGCTTTTAGTTACAGGGCCCCTAAACTGTGGAATGGTCTTCCTGCTTCTATAAGAGATGCCCCTTCGGTCTCAGCCTTTAAATCCCAGCTGAAGACTCACTACTTCAGTTTAGCATAACCTGACTAGAGCTGCTGATTAACTGTACATAGTGCATCTCTGTTGTTAGTCATTAGCACTAAAACATAAGTAACATGATAGTTATATTTGAATACTAACTCTCACCTATTCTGTTTCTGTTCTCAGTGCCACGGCACACCTGCCAAGTTGTTTGCCTGCCTATGGTAAAGTCATCCCTGATGGAGGATCACAGGAATGGGAAAGAGGGATCCTTTCATCGGAATGGTTGGCCCAGCACTGTTTCAGCTGTGGAATGGCCAAATGGGGGAGGCAGCTTGATGGATGAGGTCTCCAGGACTCTAAAAATATCCAAATCTTATTATGTGATATCATCTACTGTTAAATTCTGCTCCGTACTTCTAAAATTTTTATTTTTATGCTGTATTAAGGATTTGTTTTGTGTATTGTATTGTATTGTATTGATCCCCTTCTTTTTGACACCCACTGCACGCCCAGCCTACCTGGAAAGGGGTCTCTCTTTGAACTGCCTTTCCCAAGGTTTCTTCCATTTTTCCCTACAAGGTTATTTTTTGGGAGTTTTTCCTTGTCTTCTCAGAAAGTCAAGGCTGGGGGGCTGTCAAGAGGCAGGGCCTGTTAAAGCCCATTGCGGCACTTCCTGTGTGATTTTGGGCTATACAAAAATAAACTGTATTGTATTGTATTGTATTGTATTATTCACACATTCTGACTGTAGGATGGAGTGGTGGCTCTGAGGTAGGGATCTGGGGCGGTGGCAATCATAAGGTTTCTGGTTTTAATCCTGTAAATGCCAGAAGTGACCCTACACCATTGGGCCCTTGAGCAAGGCCCTTAACCCGCAATTGCTTCGTCCTGGGTATGACATTAATCTGTAAACAGCCCTGCAAGCAGGGCTTCCAACTTACAGTACAGGGAAACCTTGGGGATTGGTGGCAGGATTGGCACTCCAGTCACCATCAAAAACCTCACATTGTTCCAGTGTGGTGCTAAGGTGTCACCCACTGACCTCAGGTCTCAATCCCGGTGGTTCGTAATGTGGTGGGTGCAGCAATGCACTATCAACGCATGCTCCCAACCTCTGTCTTTCTCTCTGTCTCTCTCTGACTGTGGCACACTTTATTTTGATGTAGCCCTCTCACATATACAATACATTATTTTAATAACCAGCATTTCTAAAAACACTTTGCAATTTTCCTGACCCCTTCATGCCCTGCGCTACCTGATGCTCCTCGATGAGAACTGCTGAGGCGACTGAGTCTATCTGTTCCAGCTCCTTTTTAAGCTGCAGCTCGCACTCTGTGGCGACATCTTGAAACTTCCCTCTCTGAGTCTCAAATTTCAGCTGTTTCAGGTAGAGTGGGATCTCTGAATGAGCAGCCTGTAGATAGAGAGAGAGAAACAAAATGGTGAAAATGACTTCTAAATGAATCAGCCCCCACTTATAACAGCACACTCACTGGTCATCACAAAAAGCCTGCAGTCGCACTACAGTACACATTCACTTCAGAGAAAAGACTTCAGAAGAACCAAACAACCATCCATCCACTACTAAACCTGTTCACTTCCACTGGGTTACATTTTCCAGCAACTAAGAGCACAAGGCAGGGGTCAGTCATGGAAAGGGCTCTCACAAACACACCCATGCTGAATTACTTAAATTAAAAATTACCATCAATTACCGAACAAGTACATTTCTGGGATATTGTCAAAAACCATACCTTCCAAAAAACTAAGACAGACATGGAGAGAACATACATGCTCCATCATATAGCGTAGCAATGAATTGTGCAGATTGTGCAAAGTACAAGGGCCTATGAGCCCTCGGGGCCGTATAGGATTTTTTTTTTTTTAATTTTAATAACTTAGTTAAAACAGTGTTTCACAGTCTCAATGCAGTGGCTTCAATGTCTTGTTATCATGAACTCTGATCTGAATGGCTGACGACGAATTGTATGCTGCTGCCGATCTTCTCATTGAACGCAATAGCACCGACATTTTCCGCTCAATTGCTGTCAATTCGTTCATGTTTTCAATCCATCCTGTCAACCTAGTCAACTGTTTTCGAAGTAGCTGAAGTGTCGCTGATAGATCACTGTACATTGTCATCTACTTTCAGCGATGTTTGCACGGCTTACATGTTAGTGCGGACAATACCAGTGACTGCTACTGTGTGTGAACGATCGTTCTCCAAGTTAAAACTCCTCAAAAATTACCTCAGAAGCACCATGTAGCAAGTCAAACTTAGTAGCTTGGCTGTACTCTCAATTGAAAACGAGCGTGCCAGACAACTTGACGTCTCAAACATTGTTGAGACTTTTGTGCGACAAAACACACGCAAGCGAGTATTTTAAGGTACTAGTGATATTAGAAGTAATATGATTTGTGACTTGTCAGTCAGCTCCATTTATGTAAGCTTTAACAGTTTAACAAATCTGTAATCTGTTTTATTGTGTACCTTAATATGGCTTAAGTGCATTAGTGTCACTACTCTGAGGATTTGTGAGCGTCACCTCTTTATGATGTCCATTTTCTCTGAACTTGTGTAAAACGGGTCGATTGTGTAGTAGTATACTGTCAGCCGGTCTTATTGTTTTAATTCGTTACAAATTGAAATTGTTTCATTTTATAGCACAGAACAGTTTCTACTTTCCAGCTTACATTACATTTTAATCATCTGCCTTCACAAAGTTGTCTGGGAAAAGTAAGTGGGTCCACATTTTACATATATTTATGTAGTACTATTCCTACTACCCACACTTCCCACATTGCATTCACACAATTTATTTTATTTTTGCTAACTTACAGAGGCTGCAATAAAGCGATTAAAACACTTATTACACATTCCATTTAGAGTGGTGGATTCTTTGTCACCAGCGTGTGATCTTATAGTGACACGGTCGTGGATGCCACTGCCCAGTCGGCCCCTAGGATCTAGTTGCAAATAAATTACTAACAGATATGCTGGACAGGAGGAACCCACCACAGGGCGCTGCACAGAGGCCTTCAGCAAGCTGGCTACGCCACTGGCTCCATACAGTATTTAGAAGAACCCTCATGGTGAAATTTTATATGCTGCTCTACCTGCCACTTCACTCGAACATCATGGAAAGACTCTTCAATGGTGGTTTTCATCTGCTCTGCAGCTTCCAGAAACTCCTCCAATATTTTTGGGTCGCACTTCTGCAGGGTTTCCTAGGTTGGAAAACAACAGTTAGTTGGCGTGCCCATTCAGCCTTGTGCTTTTTGAAGAATGGTTTTATTAGAGGAGAGCAGCCCATGCCTCATATCTGCTCACACTCTCCTCTGAGCCCTGCTGCTCCTGCAGGAGGTCAAGCACTTTGCTCAGGTAGCTCTGTAGCTTCTCCTTGGAATTTTCAAACTGCCTTTTGATGCCCTCCTCTGAGGCGCAGTCCGACATCTTCTGATCAGCTGTACTTTCCTGGAAAGACAAGTTCCATAAACCACCTTGTGCACTTTATTTTCATCTAGACTTGAACAATACCACCATCTCTCTCATGGATAACTGAAGCAAACATGGAGATTAAAAAAGATATATCCACCATCTATTCATTTTATGAACCCACTTATTACATTAGTGAAGTGACAATAACCCAGGAATATTGGGTGCAAAAGAGGAAACAACTGATTGCAAAACAACAATCAATTCTGGAAAGGATGCCAGTTCATCACGGGGCACACTTGCACATGCCAGGACACTTCACCTATCTGCACAACATTGGGTTGTGGGAAGAAGAGCTACAAACAAAGTCATGCTTACAAGGGTGGGAATTTTGCAAATTCTTAACAAGCTATGAGACAGCAGGCACTATCTACTATGCCACCATGCCACCCAAATATTAAAAACAATAATAAATGTGTCATAATAAATACAAATGTCCCTGTAATTCATGCATATGACAATACTGATCTTATGAAACAACACATGACAATAATGAGCCATTTTGTGATGCAGTATAGGAGTTAAAAATGTTCTGCTGCTGATTTTCATTTGCACTCAGACTTTGATGCTTCTCCTTTCAGTGTCCAGCATGGATGGATTCCACTTACCGTCATACCACTTTTCCTCATTGCAATATGCCACTGTTGTCACTGACTGCATCACAATTAGTAGGGAACAAGTCCAAATGTGAATGCAGACAATGAATCTTGAACGACATTTTGCACTTCATAATTTTGTATGCTTGAAGGATGTTGTCAACCAGTTAGATGCAATTTGGTGCTCTGTAGTTGCCAAGAAAATTCTCAACAACATTATTTAATGGATTCACTGTGATTTCCTCTGGTCCCACTAGCAGATCTTCTTGTCATGGATGATATGTCTGCTTTGTAGGCCAACTTGGCAACAGTTACTCATGGAAACATCTGCCTGAAAAATCAAAATCCTTCACCTTTCCTGTTTGTCAGTTTTGCAAAATTTTTCATCACTCCAAGTGTGGTGGAGTCACAGATATCTTTGTTGGGTGGACAGGTGGTTTACGTGCCCCCCTTTCCTGCCCCATACGGAGCGGCCAGTTCTTTTTAGTGTAATGAGACTCTTT
The DNA here is from genome assembly GCA_026402145.1 of Polypterus bichir lapradei. Classification (NCBI taxonomy): domain Eukaryota; kingdom Metazoa; phylum Chordata; class Cladistia; order Polypteriformes; family Polypteridae; genus Polypterus; species Polypterus bichir. The sequence continues at coordinate 3,815,822 of JANRMT010062798.1, forward strand.
AGCATGGCTGGCCCAGATGCAGTACTTTGCATTTCTGAGTTGCATTTCCAGTAGCAGTGCTGGTACTTTTAGATCACCACAGATGTTCCAGTTGCAGTTGTTGTGCTGCATATACTGTATGTATACTTAGAGTTTGAGAGGAAAACACAAAAATAAGCATTTGCAATACAACAGTACATGATCTGAAAATTTAAAGGTGATTTTTGCAATCAGCAGGCTAAAGACTATAAGATACACCCGAAATTGTTCAGGAAACTAAATATTTGTTGTCCGGTGTAACTACACAGGTTGTCAATGACATTCAGTGAAGGAATTTTTAAATTACCATTATTTCAACTTCTGTGTGCCAAATTCCTGAATGGCAGACTATTAGACCAAATTTTCAAATTCTTATAACTGAAATAAAAGTTTTTAAGCATGCCAAAGATGATAGTGTCATTTAAGGCAGCTTGATTTTAACTCTCTTTAGCACAGGAGTCTCCACAGTAATATTTATTAAAAAAACAAATGTCACATGTTAGCCGTGCTTCAAAGGCGCTTACCTGTGGAGCTTCAATGCATGGCTGCACCTCACTTCCAGCTGCCCTCTTCCTGATAGATTCTTCCATCACTTCCTGGCAAATATTAACTGTGTCTGAACACGCAGCTCCAGCCTTGAAGACAGACAAGAACACCCTTCATTAAAACAATGCCAAGGCATTCTCAACAAACATATACCCACACTGTGTTCACTTTGTTAAAGGGGTGCCTCGAACATCTGGCAGATAACACTCTACCCTCTTACAGATTTATTGAGTGTGCAGTTCAGCGTTTTGCTGTTAATCGTGCTGCACGTAGGAGAAGGTTTTTACGGCAACAAATGATGTTAAGGGAGGAATTTGCAGCTTTTCTTGCCAACTACAATTCAGGTTCATGTGTAAGGTGAGAATATAAACCTGTTTTTAACTCAAATGGTATTGAATGGAATAAGAATCTCACTATATAACTATATGTCGCATCATTGAGGTCATGTCTGTTTTCCGTGCTTGGGCACATTTAGCGATCACACTGTTTCCGAATGCTACTGAAACGTGATCGGGCCCACCTCTTCCAAGCTGACGGTACTGTTGGCCCGGCACAGAGTGATCACACTAGTCAAACGAACTAGACTTTACAGGGTTATATGCGGAAAATGTCCAAATTGTCAGTGTGAGTACCCACTTAAACAACATCTACATTACTGTATTTTCATTTAAAAAACACAGACATCTGTCTCCGTTTCTCCTTTTGTATATACTACCACAGCATTTTTCAACAAACAAGAACAAATACTTTTGCAAACATTCTTCAGAGCCGGCATGACGTTTTAGTGTGGACAGGCAAAAACTAAGATTTCTGAAAACATCGACTTCATTGTGCTCTGGCTGGTTCGTGGATAGATAGATAGATAGATAGATAGATAGATAGATAGATAGATAGATAGATAGATAGATAGATAGATAG
>JANRMT010062798.1:3823645-3850465 GCA_026402145.1 Polypterus bichir lapradei
ATTTTTAATATTATTTTACTTTAGGCTTCTTGCAAAAATATTTTTAACAAAAAAAATTAAGACAACAAACAGAATGAGGTCAAGGCCCCTTGCCATTTAATATAGACTGTTCCTACTAATGTTTATGCAATACTGTTCTAGCGCCCGTTATTGTAACAGGCTTAATGTCTAGTATATATATATATATATATTGTCGCTGATGGCTGGTGGGGGGGCGACCTGGCTGGGACGCCCAGAAGGACCAAAGGAGGCCTTACGCCTTCCCCAGACCACATGGGGGCGACCGCCCTGGTGCCTTTGGGTGCCACGGGTACAGAGCTTTGAAGCTCAACCCTGTAGGTACCCGTGGTCACCGCCAGGGGCGCCCCAATGCCTTTGGAGCCCTGGACCTCAACACTTCCGCCACACCCGGAAGTGCTGGCGGGAAGAGGATTGGGGACACCTGGAGTGCTTCTGGTTGCACAGCTGGCACTTCCACCACACTGGGGAGTGCCGACGGAAAATTGTTGGGAGGTACCTGGAGTACATCCAGGTGACTATAAAAGGGGCCGCCTCCCTCCGTTCGTTGGCTGGAGTCGGGAGGTCGAGAGACGAGGTCTTGGAGGAGGCAAGGAGGCAGCCTGAAGAGAAAGAGGCATTGGTGTAGTTGGCCTGGACTTGTGGGGACTTTGGGGGGTTGTGTGCACTTGTAAATATGGAGTACTATAATAAATGTGTGTTGGGTGACTTCAACATGTTCGCCTGTCTGTGTCCGGGCCGGCTTCCACAATATATATAAATAAATAAATTATTTGTTTTAGATAAAACTTCCAACAATGACAAGCTCTCCAGTTGGTCACATATCTCAAACAACTGAACATGTCTTCCTTTCTACACACATATACAATTTACATGCAGCCATGACACACTGATTGCTACACTTAGGATTCAATCACTTGGTCAGACAGAAGGAGATAATTCTTTAAGGAGAGTAAAGTCATCAGGCCACCACCCCAAACTCCAAAAACAGTTCCCTGAGCAGTACTTACAAATCGAGTGTTCTTCATGACGTCACACCACTGCCGGTTTAATCTGCTCAACTCCTTGGAGACGCGGGCCATTGTCTCCTCATCGCTGACTTCGGTTAAAAAGTTACCAACCTCGTTGACCTGGGCATGCAGCGCTTCCCATTCTCTCAGGCTTCCTTCCAAAGTGGCCTAAGGATTGGAAAATGACAATTAAACTGAGGTAACACTTGGGCTTGAATACAAGAAGATGAAAGGCTGATCCACTGCATTTAATTTCCCTCCATTTTTATTATGCGTTCTGAAGGAGGGCACAGTGAGTGAGAGATAAAGGGGGAGTAGGACACTTCTGCTGCAGTGGCACAGCAAACAAGCACCACTAAAAAGGCAACAGAATTCAGAATCTGGCAGTTGAAAATCATCAGGACTGAAACCTGCTACAGTACATCTCAGCTCAGGGGGCACAAGGGGCTGCAGCCTATCCTACTAACCTAACAAGAATGCCTTTGGGTGGAGTGTTTGTTTATTAAGCTGTGTCTTTATTTGTTTAGTTTTGTATATCACAAATCACTTCTTAAAGGCTAGATTAGGTTTGCTTTGCATACACAGGCAGCTGATTGCATACTGAATCACTCACTGAATCACTCCTCTGCCCTTATATTCTTGCCAGAGATCATAAATCAAAATAATTGCTCTATAAAAGTGAGATGTGACACCACCAGTATAAGGATACACACACAGACTGACAATATAAATTATAAGTTAGTAACACAGTAAAAACAGAAAGTTCCTTATTCTCAATCACAGCTCACTGGCTATTTCAAACCAACATATACATTAGGATTTTAGAAAAATGAAGCCAAAAGTGTGCTTTAAGTGTTGCAGTAGTCAAAGCCTGTATTGACAGCATTAGTTGCAAGACAAGAACCAACTTTGGACAGAATAACCAGTCCTCCATGGGACACACTCAGGCATATACACCCTCACTCACTCCTACTAAGCCATTGCAGGGCTTCCCTCGGAATTAACAAGCATGTATATGGAATGTGGGAAGACCAAGTCAAAGCCTAATGTGTAAACAAGGAGAAATATTATACAGTAATATAACATAAGATAATATTTCTAGTGTCTGTGTGTCTGTCTGGTTGCCCATCTGGTTGCTATGTCTCTGTCATTCCTAATGATGGCACATCGCAAACATTTGCAGTAATAAAATGCATTGCATATGTCATTCCAACAGATGATGCATAACAAATATTAACACTGCTTTTATGAATCCCATACTAAATGGCATAGAGACATATGTATTGCATTTGTCATTCCAATAGATGGCGCATCAGAAACATTAACACTGCTTTTATGAGTCCCATACTAAATGGCATAGAGACATATGAATTGCATTTGTCATTCCAATAGATGGCGCATCAGAAACATTAACACTGCTTTTATAAATTCCATACTAAATGGCTTAGAAAAGAGACATGCATTGCATTTTCCATTCTAACAGATGGTGCATCACACTCGATTACTTGGATTTCAACCTGTCTTAGACAAGTAGCACAGGTAGCACAGGTAGCATTATAGTAAAAGGATAAGTATCTGTGTCTGTCTCTGCGACCGTCTGGTTGCTATGTCTCTGTTATTCAAAAGATGGCACATCACAAACATTTTTAGAAATAAATTATTCCAACAGATGGTGCACCGCGAATGTTAAGACTGCTTTTACAAATCTCATACCAAATGGTATATAACAGCAGCATATGCCTTACATTTGTCACTTCAATAGGTGTAGCATCATAATTGATTACTTAGGTTTTGACCCATTTTAGACAGGCAGCACAGCTAGTATAATATTATTATATATTTTATAATATAATACAGAATTCTCCAAGCCACCTAATTGAATTAAAGTAATCTATTTAAGGGTACTTCTATTCATTAATCGGGGCACCAGAGACTGGTGATGCAGTGCATGTTACTTACCACATGTAAGTAAGAATTTCACTGTACTCTGTACACGTGACAGTAATGACCCTATTAAACTATAATTTATCATTTCTAAGGCTGCAGGGGGACAGAATGTATCCCCTGGAGGCATCACACACAAGGCTGAATCAACAATAAACAGGGTGTCAGTCTGTCGCAAGGCTAAGTCCCACATAACCACACTCATACTTGCACAGGCCCAGTTTGGAGATGCCATTTAATTTAACATGAACATTTTTAAGAGTGTGGGAGGATAACCCATGCAGAATACTTGCACGTCACACATGGGTTGGGTCAGGTCGGGTCTGGTAGCCCAGTTTTTAATGTTGCTGCTCCACAGTTCCACAGTTCAAATCCTGTAGCGGGCAATTGTCTGTGTTGTCTCCACGTGAGTGTGGATTTTCTTCAGGATACTCCGGTTTTCCTCCTCCATCCTCAAAGTTGTGCAGGTTAGGTTAATTGCCGATTCTAAATTAGGGCCGGCATGGGTGTGGGAGTGGACCCCGTGATGGACGGGTGTCCTGTCCAAGGCCATTTTTTGCTTTATGACTAGCACTGCCAGGACAGGCTCGAAGCCCCCCACCAGCAACCCTGAGTAGGATTAAGTGAGTTTGAGAATGAATAATATACTGTGCAGTATATGAATGATGTATTCAGAGCTCTTCACTTTCTGCACACTTTGTTGTGATGTAGATTTAATTTGAAATGGATGAATTTGCCATTTTTGCAGATTTCAGTTTTTGATTTTTAATACATTTGGAAAACTTTCCAATTTTCTTGTCATTATGAGTTATTGAGTGTAAATAGATGGGCAAAAAGGTCAAATTTATCAATGTAAAAAGAAATCCAAACACAATAAAGAGTGCAGAGAGTGAAGGAGTTGGAATACTTTCTGAATCCGCCATAATGTAACACAGGCAGGCAGCACAATGGCAATGTGATTAGCTCTGCTGATCTTTGTGTGGTTTTCCTCCCACATCCTAAAGAGAGGCAGGTGAGCCGAAAGTGCAGCTCTACATGTGTGTGGCAGAGTGTGTGTCTTGTGATTTACTAGTTGCTTCTTACTTTAGTACTTGCTAATGTAAAAAAACATTGATTTTTTTTACACTGTGCTAAATTCAGTTTATCAAAGGCATTAGCATGTGTTAGAGCAGCATGGCTCTGCAAATTCGGAGACAAAAGACCTTGTCTGTCATTCTTAGACTGGTGATATGGGAACAAATGCCTTTTTATCACCCTCGATCAGCACTCCTCAGGGAGGAGACGATTGCCTCACCAGTTAGGTTGGTGTGTCAGTAATGAAAAGAGCAATCCAGCAAGGCCTTCTTTGTAAACTGTAATGCGTCCCTTTTAAAATAAATAAATACCATTCATTCATTCCTTCCTTAATACAGTTTCTTATAGTGATTTTCATTTACATCACAGAATAGGAGTTTCTATTCTGCTTTGTACTAGTGACAGGAATCACTTGGGCAGCAGAGGGCGCCCAACTTCCACATTTGCCTAATTTGTGAATTCCAGCATTGCTCCATTTGAACCTTGCATTTGTCTTAATGGCTGTGTAACCAGTGACAGATGAGATCTTTATTTGTTTTTTCACATCACACCCTCTCTATGAACATCGAGGCTGCTCTGCACAGATGATTGAAACACTCTTAAGTTCTCCACTGAAATGTGGACATGACTCGCTCCCTCTCCCCTCTAAGCACCCAGACTCCAGCCTCCATACTGTGGTATGCAACACACCTCTGTTTGGCTCTGAGGCCTCGCTACTCCTTCTACTTCTCCTGTCTGGGTGACCATATTTCATTATGTAAAACACTGTTCCAGAAATCCTAAATATTAACAGATCCAGTTTGTACCCTCCTCCCCGTAAGCGCTATCCGATGGGTCTTGAACCAGACCCTCTTTGTCACTTTTGCACTTTGAGTGTCCCAGGCACTTTTCCTCACATGTCCTACCGGTAGTTCTGCCCTCATGTTTTTTATCTCGCTTTATCTATCTGTTGATACTCCACTATTGCCTTCAACTCCAATCCTTTCAGATCTGTCCTCATTACAGTTCACCTCTTACCAGCAGAACCTTAGCAGTTTAGGCCCTCTTGGTGCTAATCTTCTTCTTGCTTCACATTGGAAATCCCCACATATTGTCACTAATGATAATTGGGTGTGTACATTTTACAGTTTATTACACATTGAGTTATCTGCATCTCGTATTAATACGGGCATCCATAAAAGCTATTGTGGGCCTGCCTATACATGGAAACCCACTTGGAATTTGCAAAAACGCACCTAAAGAACTCTTAGACTATGAGAAACAAGATTCTCTGGTCTGATCAAACCAAGATTGAATTGTTTGGCCTTAATTCTACGCATAATGCCTGGAGGAAAACAGGAACTGCTCATTACTTGTGGAGTAAGAAGAGGCCGTGGAGGGTGGGGGCTATTAATTGATTTTAATGGGTTTTTAGCACAACCCATTGATTTAATTCGTGCTGGTGCGATATGTACACTTAAAAGACAGCGTGATAAATGGGCACCAGTTGTTGACAGATTCAGGAGACAAAAGGGTCAGGTTAATGCAGGTGAGTGAGAGGTCCTGTGATGGGAGAAGTATGAAGTTTTGGTTTGAGAGAAGCAAATGCTTGTCAGAGAGGTGCTTGAGGTAGAGGGAGAGAGAACAGAAAGGGACAGAATGGGCAGCATCAACCCTGTTCATTAATTAAAAGACAGCAAGACCGAGAGCCGTTGTCCAGGTTCCGTGATGTGGCCGCAATCAAGTCTGATCAGCAGTGGAGAAGACAAGATGGGGAGAGGCCAAAGGAGCTCGCTGGAGGTGGGAGAATCAAGGTGTGGTGGCATCAGAGCAAAGGGTAATTGGAAACTGGCTGAGGTGGCGGCTCTGGGAACTGCGGGTTACCAACTAAGGTAGCAGTTCGGGGCTGCGTGGTAGACTGGCATATGGTGGAATGCATATTTGAGATTCCTAATGTCCTGACATGGAAGGAGAGATAGAGAAAATGCACAGAGTTTACCTCTCAACATTGGTGATTTTAAACATATTCAATGGAATTATTTATTTACTTGCATCCAATGATATTGTTTGATCAAAATGGCACCATTTTAGGAATTTATGTATTGAATGGACTGTTTGTTGGCACTTCTGGACACTTTGATTCTTTGTTTAAATAAAATCTGCACACATTCTGAAATAAAAATCTTGCTGGTCTCCTCGCTCGTGCTGGTTCATCTTGGTCATGACTATCCCAGAAGGCTACGGGCACGAGACATCACAAATACCATTCCAACAGTGGCAGCATCGTGCTATGGAGTTGTTTTATAGCAGTAGGGATGGGGAGACCTGTCAGAGTTGAAAGAAAGCTAAGCAAAACAAAATACAGAGATCTCCTTAAATGAAAACCTGATCCAGAGTGTTCTGGATCTCATACTGGGCAAAAGGTTCAAATTCTATCATGACACTGACCCTAAGCATAACACAGGAGTAGCTTAGGAGCAGCTCTGGGAATGTCCTTGAGCTGCCCACCCAGAGCCCTAATCTGAACCCAAAAGAACATCTCTGGATTTGAAAATAGGTGTCTACCAAAAGTCTCCATCCAACCTGACGGAGCTTGAGAGGATCTGCAGAGGAATTGCATGCTACTTTAATTTTTATGTATTTTTGTACTTTCTCAACTGTTCTGAGGTGATGCACAAGTAAGAATTTTTTTGTACTATGTACATTTGCCAGCAAACTTAACTTGACTTGATTACTGGCTGCCATACACTCAAGTAAAAATTAAGAAAAAACAGAAGCATCAGCTTTATGGATTACATGTATCCAAATGAGGGTCTTTGATATTCTGTTATCACCATGTAGACAATTCTGTTTATTTTAATTGTCCAATTCCACTACGTCAGAGGTTCACCCTCCCAGCATGCATTTCACATGCTGCCTCAGCTCTCAAGAGTGACTGATGGGTGATGGGGTGAGCTCAGGAGTGGATTAACAACAGGGAATGAGGTGAATGATGGAGTGCACATTGGTGTAGTGGTTTGCTCTGCTGCCACACAGTTCTAGAATTCGGTGTTCAACCTTTGCTGTCTGTCAGATTTTTTGTTTTTTTGGAGGGTGTTCTGGGGCTTCATGTATAAATGGTGCATACACATAAAAATGTTGCGTACGAACGTTTCCACGTTCAAAGCGCGACGTATAAAACCTAAACTTGGCGTAAAGCCACGCACATTTTTCACGGTAACTCCAACCCTGGCGTACGTGAGTTCTCCGCTCGGTTTTGCAAACTGGCGACACCCAGCGTCAAACCAGTGGTACTGTTTCAGTGTGGTTTCCCTTTCTTTTTAGGATCCACATCCCTGATGTGGCTTTATCAAATACACTGAAATTAACTGCATATTGTTTATTAGTTTAATGCATCTGATTATAATTAACCTGTAGCAATATAATGGTCCACAGAATGGTCAAACTATTCTAAATACCATAGCTGCTTTATCGTTGTTACTCTCACTGCACCTTTTTCTCCTTTTTCTTTCAGCTGCTCCAGTTAGGGGTTGCCACACCGGATCATCTTTTTCCATATTACTCTCACTGCACCACTCTGAGAATTTATATCACTGTATCTGAGTGTGGCATCACAGCTCCGCAGCAGCTGATTGGAAAGAGAATTATCGGTATACAGCATCAAGCACACGCTGCCTCAGCCATGCTGTCTACTGAACTGCTCTCATACGGCAAACGCTTTAGAGCCTTTCCTCGCGGTTCAGAAACGGTTTCATCCCAAGAACTATAAACGCTCTCAATCAGTCCATCAATTGCTCCTTGTAGAACGCTTTGTACTTATAAGTACAATTACCTCACTGTAAACTTGCGATACAGTTATAATATTGTACAACCTGAGCCACTTTATAAAGCATGTATTTACATATGATGGCGATATCATTTTTAAGATGAAATGCACCAAAATATGTTTATTATATTATACAGATAAAACTTTAACTTCATTTAAATAATGTATATTTTTAATAATTAAACATGTGAGGACACGATGCCGCAGCAGTAGCGAGAAGCCGGCGCCCAGTTGTTCCTGCCTCTGGCTGTATTCTTGCTGGGGCTGGTGCGAAAAGGGAAGGATAGATGGATGGAATAATTAAACATGTACTACGAAGATATTTCAATGTTCCTTGAAAGTTTTGAAGAATCAGCGATTGTGTGGTGATTGGTTACTTGGAGAAAGAAAAGGAAGGACAGGAATTGGAGGTTAGTACTGTTGTATTTGGCCGGCTTGTCATCCCGGCCAATACCCCCAGGCCGCCAGATGGAGCCCTCCCTGCAGTATGGAGGTGCCCCGAAGACCAGCAGGGAGTCATGGACTTTGTAGTTTTTATCCGCAGCCCTGCTGGGTACCACAGGGGCAGCAAGAGGGGGCTGCAGGGAGAACCGAAGACTTCTTTGTGCCCTCTAACCCAGAAGTGCGTCAGAGGAAGAGCGACGTGCTTCCGGGGTGAAGAAAAAGGACTTGTGCCTGACCCGGAAGTGATAGTGAATCACGTGGGGTGGGGATTGGGAACACTTCCGGGTTAGAGAGAATAAAAGGACTGTGAGAGCTCCCAGATGGCGAACTGAGCTGTGTGGAAGGGTGGCAACGTGTCTGGGAGTCGGAGGATTGTTTATTGTGATTATTATTATTGTATATGAGTATAGTGGAGGAAAGGGTGCTTTGTGCACTGTGGCAATTTAATAAAGTCATCATTTAGACTTTTACCTGGTGTCTGGAGTCGTGGACAGGGGTTCAAGGGAGTGCTACGGCCCTAATATGTCACAGTACGTTTAAAAGAGACAGTACTGCTGCAATAAATTATTTCATGGAAGGTCGCGCAAGTATACATCTCAGTATTTTAATTATTCAGAGAGCTGTAATATCACGAATGTAATGGATTCTGTGTCCTGTCGGATAAAGAGAAAGCCGGTTTAAGAAGCACGTAGTGATTCACACACATAGAGCACATAGAATATCAAATACAAAACAAAGCATTTAACATGCTAATTTAGTTACCATGGGATTTGAGAAACTTGTAAATTAAACGACTTTAAGATGAAGTTTATGATGTTCTACTTTAATGACAAAATAAACTACGTGATTAAAGTGGAAATTTAGAGATTAAAGTTGACATTTCGTGCTTTTTTCCCACTGTGTGCCAATTTTTTTTTTCTCTGTACCCTAATAAGCTTCCATATGACATTCAGACGGTCACGCTATGTCACTCGATCAACTTCCTTTTGTTGTTTATACCACTGTTTAAACCAACAAATAGTACGTTTTTCTTTGCCTCCACTTGGTATTCACTGACATTCTTCTATTTTCCCCCCGTGCTTTTGCCTTTGCCTTTTCACAGAACGCTGAGCTTAAGGGCTATTTATATTGATTTGCATATTCAAAGAGGTGTAATTCTGGGAGGAGTTGGGGCGGGGCAGCTGGCGCGTGCATGTGCATTACTTTTCTCGCTGACCGGGATTTATTTAGCGGAAGAATGTGGAAGTTGCTGTTCGCACAGATTTATGCATCTGGATTTTTTTGTACATACGAACATTTTTTCTTTTGTCCGTATGCCATGTTATAGTGTGAATTCTTTGCACGGCGTTATGCATGAGGCCCCTGGTGTTTATCTCAAATCCCAAAGATGTAAGTTAATTGGAAAGTTTAAAGAGATCCTGTGTGTATGTGTGTTGGTGGGTTTGTTCATGCTTTGCACCTACTGCTGCCAGGATATGGCGAGTCGTCTGTAACATCAATCTAGATTCAGCAGGTAAGGGGGCGTATAGTAAAAGGGGTGTATGACAGCCGAGCACTTGTCAATAGATGGTGTGGGGCATATAACAGATTGTCTCATAGTTCAGAATATTCACGTCACTGGCTCTCTGAACTCACTCTTTTGAGACAAGCTGACCAAATTAATTCTCTGTTCATTTTTGAACCATTCTCTAATCAGAGATCACCCGGATGGTCGCCTCTCATACCTGTTCTGGGTGTCTCTCCAGCCATGACTGAAGTAACTGAAATGTTTCCATGTAAATGTCCCAGCTTCTGACGACTCGTTCCAACAAGCTTTTCATGCTTTGTGCTGACTCCACTGTTTCCAAGCACTCCGAATCAAGCTGTGCCAGGAACTTCTGGACATGTGCAGAGTCGTTAGCTTTAAAAAAAAAAAAAATTAAAATAACACAGGAGCAATAGAATGAGCAAAGCTGTGAAGGAACGCATCCCAGGCTTGTCAGGCCCACCACACCCACGGCAAACACCCTTACCTAAAGCACTGCGATTTGTGTAACTGCTGCCAATTGACTTGAGCTGCTCGACAGCGGCATGCAGATGCGTAATCAGGCCCTGCTCTTCTATAACACCCTTGGAGATAAAAGGAAGAAAAGAGTAAGTGGGGAGGCAAGCCGACACCTGCCCGACTGTTCCATATCTGGAATTCATACCAGGAATTAGTAAACAAAGTGGCAAACACTGGCTCCTGAACATATAGTGGAGATACACAGTAGGCTGCCTCCTCTGCATATTCTTGTATTCATTGCCTTTACTTCTGTTGTTGATATTATATTAATGTCACCAGGCCAGAGGGCACCAGCAAGTAAGACCTTCATTGTATTATTATACACGTGACAAAAATGTGAACTCTTCCATTCAGTTAACACAGTCAGGATCTGTCTTGTCCTGCTATCAAAAGCATTAGAAAAACAAAATGGCTCCCTGGTGTCTTCTTCAAGCTGTTATGAAAGAATGGCTGATTGTGGAGATTTTTATGGTTTAAATCACTTGTTCTCATTTTCTCATTTTTCTGAATCAATAATCTTTTAGATTTAGAATGTATTATTATTTTGCACTCTTTAGTTATTCTGAGCAATTTAAAATTCTATTGATATTATGATGTGTTTATTTTTATGGTGCCATTTTAGTTTTGGTGTTCACCACTATTCTGTGGTTCTGTCATCAGGGATGCATTGTTCAGTTGCACATGACCTTTGAAGTTCAGTAGTCACGTCATCAAAGTTTGTGGATAAAAACACAAACCGTCTTTAGTGCCTTAGTTTTTGCTTTTCTTTTTTCTCATGTTTATTGCTCATGGTTTCTGACCTCTATTCTAGTTTAGTGATATGGTTTGTTGTCTCGATTCACTGATCTCCTGGTTTTGACCTTGGCCTGTGAATTGCTGTGGAATCACACCACAATGCATATAAGTTTGAAGGTTTGCACTGTGGTAAAAAGCTGATGGTCAGTGAACCTGAAATGTCTGGCTCAAAAAAGGTCTACCTGCAGCATGAGCTAAAGCAGTATCTCCGGCCATCCACAATGCACATCCCATCTTCATTACCAAATGAACTGGGATGAACCCACACCACGAAACATCTCATATCAAAGATTTGAGCTGTGGTGAATTACGAGTGGTTAGTCATGAACCTACAACATCTGGCTCAGAAGTGTTTTCTTTATAGTGTGAGCTTGTGAAGAGAGAGGTTCATGGCACTGTGCATTTTTAAATTTAATAAGTAATTTGGAACGTGAAGGCTACAGGCAGAAGCAGATGCACATGCAAATGTGCATGTGCCGCTCGAAGGGTGATTAGAGTGTTTGGTTGATTGTGCATTCACGTGCAGATGCAAGTGGGTCAGTTAAGTGCTTTGTTCAGGTCTTTGGAGTTGGTGATTGTGGCATCTGTGCTCAGCCACAGTTCAAAAGGGAGAGACAAGGACAACAAAAAGAACAGAAAAGAGTGACGGGAAGTGAAGAGAGAGGCAGGAATGGGAGAGACCATGCTGAAAACTGTGGCGCCAGGCAGTCAGGAGAGAGAGAGCCCCTGAGGGTCAATAGTGGGGCCAGAGCTTGTCATGGTTAAACAGGTCACTGCTAATGAGCGACACATAGGAGTGGCCTCCCATAAACACTGAAGGACTGGCAGCAGAAGATGTGTGTGTGGCTCAGTGTGCCGCCCTATGGACTCCGAAGGACTGGCAATGTAGAAGCGAGTCATGTTTAATGGCCTGTCGGTGGGCATCTGCTCTTGCTGCAAGGGATAAGCAGAGGAGACCCCTGATTTAAGAAAGAAGAACTGGGGCTCACAGAGAATATCTACCTTTGATTTTAACCTTTGTTAATTGTTCATTTGACTTTTTAACCTCTACATTTTCTCTTGCTTTCATTGAATTATTTACAGTATTTATGTATGGATTGAAGGAGCACTCCACTTTTAATTTGGAACACTTTGATGTGAATAAAGCAGTTAACACTTTGCACCAACCCTTGCTGACCCTTTGCATCTTTATTTGCATGGCTCATTCTTGATTATGACTATCAGCCATTTCGGGTTCAACAGCTGCTGAAGGATATGGAGCCAACTTGGACTATTATAGAGCTAAAGAGGTACTATTAATCTGTCTCTGAATACTGAGAGTGGCGCAATTCCTGGTGACGTCCACTGATCTGTATCCGTATGTGCTCACATATTTTCAGCATGTCATCACCACTACTGTCAGTTTTTGGTTTCTAATTTCATCTTCTTATTTCACACCTGTTTTCAGATGGGGATAACATTAGAGTTTTCTTAGTACCAAAAAGGAGTTGTAATGAGTGTGTTTATTCAAATTTGGATGTGGTAAGGTAGTAAAGGCTAAAATAGAGTAACTGATAGTGCTGGAGCTCCAATGAAGGTCATCTTTAATCATTTAAACTGAGTGTTAAATTAGGGTGGTCAGGGCTCTGGGTGTTAGTGGGTTAAATGACAGTGCAGGTCAATTGGCAAAACAAAAGTGGGTTAACTGGCAATATTGGAGCTCTTTGTGGTGCCCATTCTGGATAGAGTGTCAAGCTCAAAGATGTGAGAGGGTCAACTGGAAATAATGGTACTCTGTAGCCAGTTAGATTGGGGAAAAAGGAAAAGGAGATGTATGGGTTAACTGGAAACAATGGAGATTCACTTTTGGTTATGACATGTGTGGGAATCAATGTCAAGTAAGGGAGAGGTTACCTGAGAAGAACAGAGATCTGAATTAGCCCAATTCTGGTAAGAACATATTGCTGTAAAGTTAACCACGGGAATTCTACCACTTTGCTAAAGATCTTTTCTAGGTGCATTATTGGTCCTTGCTGAGGAGGGGAATGGGTTAATGGGAAATGAAGGAGCTCTCCAACAGTTCCCTCTTTAGAATACAATATAGTGTAGAAGGTAAGGTCACAGAGGCAAGTGGGTTAACTTAAATAGGCTCACTGAAGTATGAGAACAAGATGATTACTTGAGTCTACTGGAGCTCAGCACCAAACTTGAACTTTATTGCCAGGCAACAAAGTTCTTGGGAATATCTCTTGGTGTTACTTCCATATACATAGCAAGGTAAATACAATTAAACATCACAATGTACAATACATGACACCATCACAACATTACATAACTAATTATGCAACTTTTAATGCAATCCAGGAAAACAATACAAGACAAAAGAATTGTTTGAAATATCTTGTAATAAACATTGAATTAATTCAATGATTGTTTGTGAACTCGCTGATTTTTTTGTGAATTTTTTGTGAATTCTCTATGTAATAAACTTAATAAGTTATAGCGTAATGAAAATTGCATAATTAGATCTGGACCACCCACCCTGTACATGCAGACTGTGGTATTCTGTCACATTACTGACGGTTAAACTGCAACTGCAAATTCCACACTTGGAATCAACTCCAGACCTGCTACCTGCTTAACAGGTAATGAAATAATGAGGCACCTGCTCCCATCTGGCTATGGAACAGCTTGTCGGTCAAATGTCCAAATTCTTTTGAGCCCCTGAAAATGGGGTGGACCGGGTATAAAAATGGCTATCATTCCTAAACAGCTCACATGATATTTACATTAAACCCCTTGAATTAAAGCTGTAAGTCTACACTTCAGTCATGTAATGGTTTCTTCATTTCATAGCCAAAATTATGAAAATTGTGTCACTGTCCAAAATACTAATAGACCTAACTGCAAATCTGCCACGAAGGTCCAAGATGATTTTGCATTAAGTTTAATGTACCTCTTTGAGGAAGAACTCCTTCTTCCTCCGTCTTTTGGGTGAGACGTAAAACAGAGGCCCTGATTCTGTGTGGTCATTAGAGATCCCTGATTAGAGTAGGGTTTATCCCCATGTCTTGGCTAAATTACAAATCATTGCAATCATTTCTGGCCCTCTAATCATCCCCTTTCTCTAACTGGTTATCTATGTATCTATCTCTCTCACCCCTTCACCACCTAATAGCTAATGTGCGGTGACTGGTGCAAGAATGGCTGCCGTCGCATCATCCAGGTGGGTGCAACACATTGTGGTTCCCCTCTTTCTAAGCACTTTGCGTAGTGAGAACAGCACTATATAAATATAATTATTATTCTTTTTAAAGTGGATTATTAAATTTCAATTTATTGACAGTGAGAAGGACGCATTTATTGGAGAACTGTGACCTCCAAGAACACCAGAAAATTAAAAAAATTTGAGACAGACTGTAGACATTCAACACGACGTCAGTCGGTAGCATTAAACATTTCAAAGTGGACTGTTCAATGAATTCTTCATCAAGATTTATCACCCGTATACAGTGCAACCAGCGCATACATTATTTAAGAATAATTTAGTTATGCCACTCTGCTTTTTTACTCAGGTTATTGAATTCTTAAATGAAAATGAGGATATGTTGAACTGTTTGTGAATTAATTTAGAAAATTGTATTGTTTGGAGTTAATTTGAAAAATGTTATTTTTTAAAAATAATTTTATTTAAGATAAAATACATTTCATCGATTCATTTTTTTTTAACGGCAAAAATAGTTAGCTGGTGCCACGAGTCAATGACTAAGTTAAGTGACTGTTCTTTCAAAAATGACCCCATCCTGGCACTACACTCATTTTAAAGAATTCATTTCTCTCAGCTTGACTAAAGCTTGCTTCTCCACTATGCATTTCCTCTGGCAGTGACTGATACACCACAGGAATGATAATTGTTGTTTTATTAACAATATGTTTACTTTAGTAATATTCATGTGAGGAATATGTTTGAATGGAAACAAAAACATTTATTGTTTTCTATTAAATGGCCGTTGTTATTTGTCTATGCGTGGCTCAGCTGACATTATAGTAACGATCCTCTTCTTGGGTCCCAGTATGGTAACGATTTTCTTATTTGGGTACTCAGATCAAAAAGTGTAAGAACCCCAGTTTTAGAGGGTGTCACAGGCGGCTGGGGGTGGAGCCCAGCCGGGATGCCCGAGCGGATCAGAGGAGGGCTAGTGCCTCCTCCCGACCCCGAGGGGGCGACCGCCTTGGTTTTGTCGGTGGCCTCGGGTAAGGGGCTTGGAAGCCCTACCCTGTAGGGGCCCGTGGCCACTTCCAGGCGGCGCCCCGGTGCCTGAAGAAACCTGGTGTGGCGGAAGTGCTGGGGGGAAGAAGACAGGGGACACCCGGAGGGCTTCCGGGTGCACAGCCGGCACTTCCGCCACACTGGGGCGTGTCTGCGGAGGAATGCCGGGAAGCAGCTGGAGCCCATCCGGGGTTGTGATAAAAGGGGCTGCCTCCCTTCATTCGAGAGCGGAAGTCGGGTGGAAGAGGATGGAGCTGGAGAGAGGACTGGAGGCAGCCAGAAGAAAGGCATAAGAGACTGTGAAAGGCCCGGACTTTGGGGGATCGGTGCTGGAGGCACTGGGTTTTTGCACGAACATACTTGTAAATATTGTAAATAAACGTGTGTGTTGGGTGCAAAACGATGTCCGTCTGTCTGTATCCTGGGCCCGTTCACAACAGTTAGATGACAGTCACAGCCGAGGAGGTGAGCTGGTTAACTTTGAATAATACCGCTTTGTTTAAGGTCCATTCTGGTGTAAGTGTAGTACCATGGTTACGGCTGGCAAGGTGAGGGGGTTAACAGGGAATAATGGAGCTTTACAAAGGGTATGCAATGAAATCAAACATAAAAAGGTGAGTGGGTTAATTAGGAATACCGGAGTTCTTCTACAACTTTGTTCACCTTGCAACACAATGCTGTTGTTAAAGTTCAGAAAATGATGGTATTAACTGGCACTGGGAAGATACCCAGCTAGCAAAGAACTGATGGCACAGACAGGGAGAAGAACACAAGAGAGGTGCCAGAAACCTCCATTGAGAACTGCAGATCAGCTCCTGAGTGTAGTGTGGGAGTCGGTGCTGAGGAGGTAAAACAGTTAGCCAGCAATGCAAGTGAACACATGATGGACGGTGGGGTAGGAGAGAAGACCGGAGCTCGGCTAACTTTGTTTTCTTGGTTAAGAGGTTGTGTTATGGGGTTTGAGAGAGGAACTGGAAACTGCTGAAGTGATTGTTGTAACTGGCATATTGGAGCTCTACTATGCGTCCCCCTTGGTGTGGCGCTCAAGCTTTGGAATGTGACCCCATTACTAACGGCATTTATTCAGACAAGTGTCAGTGGTTGTGTTTTTACTTCATTTTTACTAAACTTAATTATTATCCGTACTAATAATTCTACAAGGTGGGGTACAGACTGCAGAAGGGCCCTTTGCTAATAGCAGAGGCCTAATTATTGATTGTTACTACTTAAATTTTGTTCCCTGCTGGTTCTGCCTCTGTCACTTGTAAGACGCTTCCACTTGAGTTCCAATTTGATTACCAAGATCTTCAGCAGGATTTGAGAAATATGCCTTAATCCGATTCCCCCAACATAGCCGGCCATCTGTGTTGCCACA
The DNA here is from genome assembly GCA_026402145.1 of Polypterus bichir lapradei. NCBI lineage: Eukaryota > Metazoa > Chordata > Cladistia > Polypteriformes > Polypteridae > Polypterus > Polypterus bichir. The sequence goes on from JANRMT010062798.1 coordinate 3,840,404, forward strand.
CTTAATCTGTGTTGTCCACTCCTCAGACTGCTGCTGCTGCTTTCCGGTAATAACATATGTCTATGTCTGAAAAACTGTAGCAGTGGTAGACTTACGTGCCATTCGCAGAGCAGCCGTCTGACTGATTCTTGGGAGCCGTATTTTCCCTTCCACTGCTGGACTTTGCAGTTCAGACGACGGAGCAGAGCCAGGGTGGAGTGTTTGTTTTCCAGATACTCTAACTTGATCCCCAGGTACTTGGCATTGATCCTGGCGTTCATCACCCTGCAGCACAAGACAAGCTTAAAACAAATCTTACATTCCTTATAGCGTGCAGGCGCTGTGGGTGAAGTGTGAAACGGTGGGTCAATGGAAAACTTCTAGTGCCTTTTATAACCCAAAGCAAGTTAAGCATATTATCACCTAAGGTGCCACTAATATGTAGCACCTTTCTAAAAAGCATGCAGGAATACAATATAAATTTCATACATGGCAACAAAGAAGATTATAGTAGAAATTAAACAAGTACATCAGTATTAAGATCACCAGACAATAAATTAGTCACCGCTCAAGTAGGAGGTGATAAAAACTTCCGACACCAACAGAGGACATCCCAGTATGAATGCCATCCTACAAATATCTGTGTTGTGTGCTAAGAGGACTAGTGGTGTGCTGCATGTGTTTGGTCTGAATGGATGAGTAGTAATTTTCTTAAACTAAATAAAGAGAAAACAGAGATTTTAGTGATTGACAAAAATGGATATAATGAGGGTGTTAGAAATAAAAGTCAAGATGGAGGTAAAGAATTTAGGGGTAATTATTGACTTTGACCTAAATTAAAAATCACATATTAATCAGATTACTAGGATAGCATTTTTTCACTTAAGAAATATAGAAAAAGTTAAACATCTTATAACATTGCAAGATGCTGAGAAATTAGTTTACACTTTTGTTTTTAGCCGACTAGATTACTGTAACGCACTCCTCTCAGGACTACTCAAAAAAGACATCAATCGATTGTAACGAGTGCAGAATGCAGCTGCCAGAATCTTAACTAGGAAAAGAAAACCCAAGCACATCTCTCCAGTTCTGATGTCACTACACTGGTTACCTGTGTCATTTAGAATTGACTTTAAAATACTGCTTATGGTTTACAAAGCCTTAAATAATCTCGCTCAATCTTATATTTCAGAATGTCTGGTCACCTAACACTCTAAATCGTAACCTTAGATCTTCAAATGAGTGTCTACTTAGAATTCCAAGAGCTAAACTTAAAAGAAGTGGTGAAGCAGCCTTCTGCTGTTATGCACCTAAAATTTGGAATAGCTTACCGATAGAAATTCACCAGGCTAATAAGGTGGAGCACTTTAAAAAACTGCTAAAAACTCATTATTTCAACATTGCTTACTTATAGCTTTATTTTAGCTTAACCCTGATATTCTGTATATGCATTTAATTATCATTATCATTCATGGTGGCTCCGAAATCCATGCTAACTCCTACTTTCTCTGCTGTTCTTTTTCCAGTTTTCTGTGGTGGCGACCTGCGCCACCACCACCTGATCAAAGGCCGGAAGTCCACATGACCGTCATCATCAAGTTCTTCCATGTGAACCCTGAATACCTGGAGGACTGATTGAGGTCATTTATGTTAGGTGGGATGCCTAGAGGGGGCTGGGTGGTCTTGTGGCCTTGGAACCCCTGCAGATTTTATTTTTTTTCTTCAGCCGTTTGGATTTTTTTTTCTTTCCTCCCTGGCCATTGGACCTTACTTTTATTCTATGTTAATTAGTATTGCCTAATTTTATTTTTCAATATATTTTGTCTTTTTTCTCTTTCTTCATCATGTAAAACACTTTGAGTTACATCATTTGTATGAAAATGTGCTATATAAATAAATATTGTCGTTGCTGCAGTTCTCACCACAGATGTGAATGACTGGCAAGAAGGGGTTATTGCATCGCCCATGCCAAACGGCAAAGTGCACAGGAAGTTGTGGGTGTGTCAAAACATACTGTGCAACTGGTCTCCCAGCAGTGGTATGCATCGCAGTCGACCGTTAATCGTCAGCAGAACCGCAGTTGAAAGACTGTGTTCACAGATAGGGACCATCGCTGTGTGTCACAAAATGTGACAGCAAACCGCTTTGCCACCAGGCATGAACTACTGCAGACAGTCCACGCAGACCCACAACAAGCCATTTCAAGAATGAGCACTCAGAAGGCAACTGCATGGCGTGGATACCTGGAGCCGAATACCATGGAAGAGACCCTCGCTAACAGCTATTCACAAAGCTGAAAGGTTACACTGCTAGAGAAGTTACAAACACTGAACTGTTGACACAATCAAACATATTATCTGGTCTGATGAACCTGTTTGTAGTCGAATAATGAAAGGCAACGGGTGCACCGTAAACCATATGAAGCCTCCCATGGGGACTGCATGGAAGGTGCTGTTCAAGCAGGAGGTGACTCTCTGATGTTCTGGGGGGGGGGGGGGGTTTCATTTACGTGGAAATGAGTCCTTTGGTTGTGGTGATGACAAACTTGAACCAGAAATGCTACACCGGGCTTCAAGATGACCATGTATTACCTTTTGTGATTCATCTCCAGAGTGAATACAACCCAGTTTTCCAAGACACAAATAACATTCTGAAGCATTCTGCAAGTCAACTAACCCACAAAACCAGCAAATTTAAATAAAATGGGAAATCTGTGAGACTATTTGGAGTAGTGAGTAAAATGGCCATTCAACAAATCTGACCAAACTGTAGGGTTTGGTGCTGGAAGTGTGAATGAAAATACATGTCACCTACATCAACAAACTGGTGACAAACATGTCAGTCTAAACTGCAGCTGTTCTTTGGTCTCACATGAACATTAGAGTTATATGCTAGGTTTAGCTAGGGGTGACTAATTTTGTGTCCGATGAGCTTATATCAAATCTGATAAAACTGGCAGCAATGAGCATAAGGCTTGGACCAGGGCTGCATGGGGCAGTGCAGAGTCAACAAAATAGAAGAACATGAAAACTCCTCATTGAAGGCACCCCATCTTGACGTCACTATCTATAAGCAGAATTTCACCCTCAAAGGATGCTTATCTAGCACATGGCTACTTTTGTAATTCATATTATCTCTGAATGCACAGATATGATCTAAAAGAACATTCATCATAACTTGCGCTGTACGTTTGGCCAAGGGGCACAATAAGAGGGCAGATAGGGCACTCTGTGGTGTTTAAAAGAGGCCTTCAGGCAGTCAGAAATGTCATAGCTCTACCATGTGTGGGGAATAACACACAAAACTTGAGTAACAATGACCCTGTGTGTGTGTCCTTGCCCTCTATTCATATATCATTTAACTGAAAGTGGATAAGGAGCCACTCACATACCTTTTCTTAATATCGTCAGTTTTCTGTGGGGGTACTTGATCAGCACCAGCTTTATCCACTTTTAAAAAATCACGCAGAACTTCCATCTGGCTATCAGCCTCTTCCATTAATTGCTGGAGACAAAGTTAAAGAGAAGCAAAGTGTGAAAGGCAGCTCCCAGCATTCTAAGAAACAATGCAATCACTATTCTTCTCTACACTTAGCTATTACATCATTACACAAAAACATTGTAAATGGAAGCTGATGACTCACAGACAGAGCTATCACATACACTCTGTCCTTCAGGAATTCCAGAATTCCCCAAACCCATGGAATGAAACTTTACATCCTCAGGAGGTCACTTTTGGAAATCAGCTTTATGTAGCACAGTTTCTCCCACTATCCTCAAGCTTGGATCCCACCTCTTCAGCTGTCCTCTTATTTTGCATATATTAATTACAAATCTGCTGAACAAAAACATCTGGCAGCATGCCCCAGTAGCTCTTCAACCTACACCCCAAGCAATACCAACATGTATCCATATTAGAAAATGCTTCCTAAAACACTGATTGGTGGAAAATGAAGGACATCCTTAAAGAAAATGCACACAAGGCAGCCCCCAGATGTCCACGAGGGCCAAACTATTGCCAATGTAGGGCTGAAAACAGATGGACGACGACTCCTAATCTCATCCGTCAGCACTTGGCCTACGTCGTCCATCTTTATAGTGTCTGTACAAATTTTCACCCCCCTTCGGGGTTTATTGTTATACAACATTGAATCAGTTGGAGTTAATTTGGCTTTTTTGACACGGATCAGCAGAAACAGACACTTTAATATGAAAATGAAAACAGCTCTTGGCAAAGTGGCCTAAATTAATTATGAATATAAAATACAAAATAATTGATTAGGTTAAGTATTCATCCCCTTCAGTATGACACACCTGAATAAATGCTGGGACAGTCAATTGGTTTTAGAAGTAACAGAATTAATTTGATGGAGATCACCTGTCTGGATTCAAAGCGGTTCAATTGATGTTTTCACTTTGACATTAAAGAATTCTCCACCCAGGAATTACTTACCCCTCGTAGTTTGTAGTGATGGCCGAGAATAATGTTTAATTTCATGTATTCATGCAGAATGGAGAGAAAAACTTTTATGATACAACATATGATATTATATATACTATATAATATTATATAATATAAGCCAATAGTGACCAATTGCTGTACAATGACAAACAATGTGAAAAAGTCTATTACAATGGTTTTTTTTAATCTCACGTTACTCATGTTGCATAATGCACATGTCAATTATCCAGTCATGTGCTCCAAACATAATGCAAAAAACATGCATTATGGCTAAAATAATAGCTACTTCTAGAAAGATCAGTGCACAGCCTAAACAGTAAACTTAAAGCCTCATGGGAATGACTTCTTGAACTTAAGACTAACCTCTCCTAATCAGTCATTGGTCAAGAGTCTTGTCTTCAATTCAAAAAGTCATTCCCATGAGGGTTTAGGTTTACTGTTTACAATGTGTGCTGATGTATTATGATGATTATTCCAGAAGTATCTAGATTGCTACAGGTGGTGGCATATCCAGGTGCTCCGGACTATAGCACACACTATGCAATTAATAGCTGCCGGAAAGAGATCCCTGTAAAAAACATCATCTGTTGTACCAGAAAGGGAGTGGGTTCAACAATACCAGGAACACAGAGAGTACCAGGCAAGAACTGGCAAATGAAGATAGATCTGGGGGAGGTTCTGGGAGTTCCCTATGCATATATTTCAGACATCTCTTCAATTAGAATCTGCTCTAGTCAGATTTAACAAGGCTCATGGTCATGGTCGAGTTCACAATACAATGGGAAGAATGGATAGAAGAGGCTTTAGACATTAAAAAAACTAAAATATGAAGACCTCATCAGCAACTGTTGTGCTAAAGGCTGGAAAGCAAAGTTTTGATCTGTAGAGGTGGGGCGTTGGGTTTTTGCAGAAAAGTCTCTCAACAGGGCCTTTGCTGTACTTGGCATTACAGGAGCAAAGAACAGAAGAGCTATCAGTACCATCATGAAAACAGCTGAGAAAGCACCACAATGAAGAGAGCAGATCCGCGGAATGCTGCTCGTTTCCAGTTCTGGAATTGATCACTCTTGGTTGGGTCACCTGGGACAGGGTGTATGATGTTCGAAAGACCAAAAACCTCCAATAACCCCTAGGTAACATCACTCTTGAGGTGCCGTGGTGAAGGATCCGGCAGTGTTTCAAGAACAAAAATAATTTAATATTATTTTAGCAAAAAAGCATTTGCTAAATGTTTGTGCCACTACTGACAATCTGACAATATTACTACCAGTCGGCCATTATCCTCTGCTATCCAGCACTAAGCTTGACTTACTTCCTCCAGTCTAATGCTACCCCTGATCAGCCACAGCCTTCAGTCACTTATCACTAAGCTTCTGCCACTTCCACCAGGCAGCCCTGTGCCAGCCATCACTAAGACGGTGCCATTCGGAATGCTACCATCAGTTGGCTATTGCCCTCTGTCACCATCACTAAACTTGCTCCACCATCTCCACCTGGTCCTCTTCCATTGCCATACCAGGCCATACTCACTTCACATTTCTAGAATTCTCTTCTGGCATGTGGTGCAAGCACAGTAGGTGTTTCACTTGGACTGGAATAGCACCCACCAGTATCTACTATTTGCTATATACCTTTTAGATATGGTGGCTGTATTGCATCCAACAGATTCTTATCCACTCGAAACCTTTTAAACCTGTGGACTGACCCACCAATCAGACATTAAACATTACTTGGCCAGGCTCTTTCCTGAAGTGCAAACCTTAAGATGGTGCCGCTTCTCCCGCATCATCACTACTGCTGCTTCTGGATCCTCTGGGTCGGTGATCACCTCTTCTAGGATGGGCTCGATGTTCTGCAGCCAGGCGCCAACACCATCCAGTGGCGGGGGCAGGTCATGGTCCAAAAGGGCCTTGTACTCCCCAATCTGGCAGGAGACAGGACACAGTATTATAACATCAGGATTAAGAACATTTTACAAAGGGCCTCCTGGAAATTGCAAGAGGGGTACTTTAGGCTCACCCCCCAAAATAGAGAATGATGTTAAAATGACATTTAAGTTTCAGGTGAAGGCACACTTGAGATGGTGCGTTATAATAATTGCTATTATTAATTGCAAGTACTGTAGTACATGTAGGAGAGCCGCTACATGCCAGCTTTTCCGACATCAGATTTATGGAGAGTCCTTGACTAGTCACCATAAGTCCTTTCCCGCTGACCTTTTTACCTTGGACAGCAGCCGATTCCAGGCCAGCCTCAGCTCCACCTGATCAGGGGTCATCTGCGCGGCTCGTTTAAGTGCTGAAAGGAAAGGCATGACAGACCTTTTCTGGTCGTGAAACGAAGTAACAATCGTCTGGAAGACCTGCAAGAGTGGGAGCTTGTCAACCCTAGTGTTTCCTACAGCGCACAAGTAGCAGAGAAGTGCACACCAAAAAGGGCTGCAAAGCGGGAGAGGGACGTCACTCTCTCTTGCACACTTGTATTTTTCGACACAGGCACGCTCAGATTGAGCATACACAGGACACTTTCTACATGGACACTGCAAGCCAAGCAAACAAATTCACATACACACATGCTGTATGCACATACTATTGTGCAGCCAAGATCACAAAATGCTCAGTGAAGTCAGGTGGCTTACACGGAACTGATCAGCGTAGCTGTGGCTCTGGGCGGCCATGAAGGCGTCCGTCAGCTGTCTCTCAGCACACTGGACCCACGAGATGACATCTTTAATGTTCTGAGCCAGACTGGCCTGTAGAAGCACGGAAACACAGTCACATGCATGCAAGTCCTACGTAGGCTTCCCGACACTTTGAGATTGAGATTCAGGATGCTGCCAGTGGAAGGTGCCCTCAGCGTGCCACATCAAGCTTAAGAGTGTTCTTAATGGGATTATGGCCAAGAGGTCAGTTGTCTGCAGCTTCTAAATAAACTTTACAAATAGACTAGCGCTACAAAGTGGGATTCATGTAGTGAGTGGACACCTACACCCAAGTCTGATTAGATGCTGTACTTTGGAAGGAAAACAAGGGCACAGCCCTGGAATGCTTAGGTGACCGATATTCAATTCACAGAACTTGTGTCCATCAGTGTGTTGTGTCTGCCTCGGGCAGTACAATGGACCGGAGAGCTGTTATCTATCCAAGTAGGAATGAGCGGAACGTAAGAAGGTGCCAAAGACTGCAGGGTGCAATCACTCGTATAACGTTGATTAGCTTAACTGCATCATTCAAGTTTTACAAAAGAAGCACACTTGAACATGGGGAGAATAAGCAACAGCCACACAGAAGGCATCCAGCTAGCAATCAAACCTGGGCCCAGGTACTATGAGGTGCCACCATGTTGGTCGAGCTTACTGTATTTTCAGAGTACCTGGAAGAGAGCTGTCTGTAAACATAACTAGAGAACAGGACCACTAAGACTTTTACTGAATCAAGGCATGTTGACTCAGGAATCTCCCTGAAGACAAGCAAACGCTTCCGGCTAAATGTTACAGCTCCCACTGAGATAATGACACGAGCAGTAACTCGTTAAACTCAAAATTTTCATATTAGCTCTCATCAGCTATAAAAATCCACTGATATTAACAGCATGTCCAATGCTACTTAATTCTCCTCTTTAAAGGCTGGCAATGAACCAGAAGGGCCAATTAATTAATTTCAATATATTGAGCTGTGCCTGGACTTTCCTCTTCATTGATTCCTGGAAAACATGCAGACTTTGCCAACTCAGTGTTTTCATATTTCAAATCAGTGTAAATGTTAATCGAAAGTGGAATTCTCCTCTTCACTGTTTTGAAACACTCTCAGAATGCCGGACAGTTATTGCTTCATTCTCTTCATGGTGTGCTTGAAGAATCACCTGCACTTTTCCAGCCGTTTTAGCCATAGCACCACCACCACCACCACCACCACGATCTGGACTAATTTGACAGTGCGTTGTAGAATGCCCCCAAGATGGCTGATGTCCACCAGACTATGACATTTCTAGGAGGTCCACAGGCCAAGATAATTTTTTTATTATTTCTAATACACTGGAGTCTCCTACATTGTCAATTAGCAGGTAATACTGTACATCAATATCCACACATTGTCAAAACTACAGCCCACTCACAAGGAGATCGTCACCACAATGCAACTGCTAAGGACATCTGATTGGATGGCGAGAAGTCTCGCCTTAAAATAAAAGTCCAACTAAAAGTCAAAGTGAGCTTAATAGATGGACTTCCATGACAGAAATGAGAACTGAGGAGAGAAGAGAGAGAGTAAAGTACAGGAACCAGAAAGAAAAAGGAAGATGGAGGAATAGAATCAAAATCATGCATTTGAAACAGAAAACAAGAACCTCTCCAGGACAGGGGGGTTACCTTTCAAGCCTGACCCAGAAACCATAGCTAAACTCAAGGAGAAAAATCCTGAAGAACACAAATGAATAAGTGAAGGCTTGCCTAAAGTCCAAAGCCTTAAACTGAAAATTTTTACACTGCATTCTTTTGATGAAAACTCAATTGACACATTAAATCCTAAGCACTTCCTAAAGTTAAAATCATTTTTGAGTTTTAAGATGTTTAACTCTTCTTTCATTGCACATATTCCAAATAGAATTGTCCTGTAGAATGGCACAGTGATTAACACCGCAGTCAGGCACCTTCAAGGATCAGGGTGTGACTCCCAGTTTATTCTGTCTGTGTGTGTGTGTGTGGAATTTGTATGTTCTTAATTAAAATGCTCTCAGTATTTCCCCAGTTTCCTCATTTCCTCCCACATCCTAAAGAAATTTGAGTCATGTAAATCTGACACACTAAACTGGCTTAATGTTAGGAAGAGTGTTCTGTGGTGGACTGGTGTCCCATCTAAGATTACAGGTTGTCTTGTCGTTCTCAGTGACCCTGAAATGGAAACTGAGAGTCTAGAGCAGGGTAAGCAAAGCCAGTCCTGGATGGCTGTAGTAGCTGCAGGTTTTTGCTCCAATCAAATTGCTTAATTAAAAGACAATTCTTGTCAATAACACATCTTATTTAATTTTATGGCTGCTAGTGTTTGTATTTGGCCATGTCTGGTCATTTGTAGATTTGTTTGATATCACCCAAATGATTTCTAGCCTGAAGCAAATCAGTAATTCCCAGTCCTTCACTTTTCTTCTCTTCAGTTTCTTCCACATATTTTATGGTAAATGGATATATCAGGTCTGCGGTGGGCTGGCGCCCTGCCTGGGGTTTGTTTCCTGCCTTGCGCCCTATGTTGGCTGGGATTGGTTGCAGCAGACCCCCTTGACCCTGTAGTTAGGATATAGTGGGTTAGATAATGGATGGATGGATAGATGGATTTTTCAGATGTAAATGGAAACAAGCTATAAGGAGAACTGCTGCTCCCTTTGTCATTTCCATCATATTGCTAATAAGGAGAAATTAAAAGCATTGAATGACAGTTTAAGACTAGAATAAAAAATTAATGGTGGGGAATTTTTACAAGTCAGACCATTTAGATAGATAGATAGATAGATAGATAGATAGATAGATAGATAGATAGATAGATAGATAGATAGATAGATAGATATGAAAGGAGCTATATAACATGATAGATAGATAGATAGATAGATAGATAGATAGATAGATAGATAGAT
>JANRMT010062798.1:3854005-3870391 GCA_026402145.1 Polypterus bichir lapradei
TAGATAGATAGATAGATAGATAGATAGATAGATAGATAGATAGATAGATAGATAGATAGATAGATACTTTAATTGTCCTACACATTCACAATTATTTCAAGTGAGGATGCAGTATATCATAATAATCTTAATTAAAACCACAATGTCATCAAAGTATTCTCCATACGGACAGAACTCAGCAACCAAAGGTGATCCAAATATTCCATTTAGTGAAGCAAATGATGTTCCCAAAAGTATGACGCAAACAGACATATTCCCTTAAATGCAAGATATTCATTAAATTCCAAAAATGTAAAGACAATGTCATAATATTCTCTAGTTTCTCCTAACAACAGAGAGTGCCTAATGAGCACAATGAAGAAAGTGCAAACACCGCTTTCTGTACTTACATGAAAATGCAAAATGATGGTCCATATCAGCCCCAAAACAATGCATGGCTTGCCCTCAATTATATCAGGAACATTTATGTTGACCAGTTTAATCTTAGAAATAAAGAAAATTCAGTTATTGAAAAAGCTGACCAAACCGTTCGCTACGCAGATCATTTTAACATTCTCTATTCGCCTTGTCCCTTTCATTATTTTTACAGAGTCACAGTGAACAGCTCAACATGTCAAGGCATTGCACATTTTACTTACCGATTTCCTTTTCAAAAAATAGAGAGCAGTTTCAATGTTACTTCTCCACTTAAAAATGCCCTTGCCTTTCTCGTGTTTCTGTGAGTGACAAAGAGAGAGGACATGTCAGACGGGAGACCATTCAGAAACGTCAAAGCAGAGGGTGTGGCAAGTAAGGCCCGGCCTGTGCTTATCTGGCTCACAGGGGTGACTAAGTTGTGGAAAAATCCTTGCTGATGTTTATCAATATTTAGTACAAAAATGGGCCGGAAGCTTGGGAGCTCCTACTCGTAAGGCAAGAAGCTCTAGCATGAGATAAAAAAAATTATTACAATTATTATGTTGTGTAACTCGTGTCTCTGAGAGAACTCCCCTATTGGTTATCTGTGAGCACCTACCAAGTGGAGAGATGACCCTTCAAAATGCTATTTTACAACAGCCTGCAGTGGTGGCCCCCTCGCCGCCTACACTCCCTGGGTGTCAGTGGGTTGAGCCAGGTAAGTGACGTGAAGGCAGTGTTTACACATTGAGGAGATCATGTGACGTGCAAAGCTGCACCGTACAAGTGCTTGATGTCCACACACATCCAGGTGTTTGTTGAAATTTTAGAGCACAGATTTATTTGCAAAGATTCAAACCACTTCAAGCAATGCATGGGAATGAAGTCCAACCAAAAGTGTGGGGGAAAAGATCTAGGGGAGATAATTCTGAACTCAGACGTCTGTTTATGAAGCAAGTCTTTCACACATTCTGTCCTCTTACAAGTTCTATACATGTGCATTTGATCAGCAGAGATTTATTACTATCACTATTAAAATGTGTTATATAGACTGTTGAAATCTCCAGCATAACCTGCTTCGATAATTTTCTCTCATGAAGTTTGTTTTGTGTTGTGTTCTTGTGTATTCAGTCATTATAGTGATTGTGATGGTGGTTGTTTTGAAAAAAAATATATATAGTTAATTAATTAATTGCATTTATATAGCACTTTTTTTTTTTTTTTAAACATCTGTCTGGTCGCTCCCGGTGGCTGCCTGGTGGGATCTGGGTCCCTGGGCTCTGTTGGGTCCTCGGCGGGGTGGGTCGCCCTTGTGTCCCGGGCTGCTGGGTTCCGGGCCCGGCCGGCTCCGGGGTGAGCGGCTACGGGCGGGCCTGGGGGCTAGCCGTTGATGTCTCCCGGGACTCTGCAGGCTGCTGGTTGTGGCCCCCCGGGGTGATCTTCTGCGCCTCTCGAGGGGGGGTTGGGGCTTCTCTGGTGACGGTCTCCCTGGGGTCTCCGCGCTCTGGGGTGACCACTGGATTTCTGGGCTTGGAACTCCCTCCATCTTCCGCACGTTTTTGGGGGCAGGTCTGTGGCCCTTAACACTCACTATTGGACGCTCCTATAGAGAAACCTTACACATACAAGCGTGCGTACGCACACAGGTGCTCACATGGTGCTTTCATAGGTATGACTTGGACATCTTCAGCACATGACCTAAGGCTGTGGTTGGCCCTAAATGCCTTAATAATAATTACTGTGTGATTGTTAGCAAACATTTTTACTTTGATATATCTTCATGTAGTTGATGCAGCAATGTTTTTGTCTTGTGGTTTTTTTTTTTTTTCCCCCTCTTTTTCTGCAGGTCTAGAAGTGGATTCTGGTTCATTTATTGTTTATTCTATACGAAAATCCCCCCTTCCCCCTTTACCTCCATCTCCTCCTTTTCTCTCTTCTTTTTCTTTCATTTTTGTCTCCGTGTCCGGTTCGAATCTTAAAAACATCTGAAAATGTTTCTAATAAAGTTTTGGTATCAGGCGTGGCGTCAGCAGAAGCTGTAACGCTCCACCTGAGAGAAAAACTGTAAGGCTAGTCGCCAGCATTCAGACATCAATTCTGATTGCTTCACAGCCGAACAGGACACGGTTAAAAAAAAAAAAAAAAAAAAAAAAAATATATAGCACTTTTACAACCTAAATAAAGTGCTTTACATAGACAGTGGGGAAACAAATTGCCACCCCCAATATGTAGGATCCACCTGAACAATATGGCGGTGTGGTGCAGCGGATATTTATTTATTCATGGTTTTATTGTCATTTTAAAAGCTCTTATTCTTTTAATATTCTGTTTTATGAAGGGGGCTTGGGTTGGTTTTATTGTGGGATTGTTTTAGTGCTTTTAGTGATTTTAGTGCAGTGCAGTTGTGGTGTAGCCGAGCTGTGCACCTGGGCCGCCAGTTGCACAGGGTTGGCAGTGGCGTGGAGCCTTCCCGTGTAACTGGTGGCTTATGGGGGGTGGAATGTGGTGTAGCAGGTCCACAGCTCACGACGAAAGAGCCACTTTTAAATAAATAATCACCACGCTAGTGAGGGGGCATGGTAGTGTGGCTGAAGCGGTTCCCGGGTGGATTCGTGCTGGGGACGTTTCTCACCTAAGTGCACAGGTGAGAGACGGTCCGCTCCATAATTGTTTCCGGGAACTGTTGATTGCCACAGCTGCCACGTTCATTATAAAGAGAAGCCCGAGACGGTTGGGGAAAAAGAAAAAGGAAGAAGGAAGAGAAGGAAACAGAGGCTGCTGGAGAGCAGGAAGCAGTGTGTGTGTGTGAGACAGAGAGAGAGAGCCGGTGTGAGCGAGTGAGTGCAGGGTTGCAGGCAGGCAGCTGGAAGGTGAGCCCCGAGAGAGTGTTAGGCCAACACTAGGTGGGGCAGAAGGAAGCGGTCACTCCAGCTGAGCGATCAGGTAGCTGGAGTGAACGGAGAAGAAGGGCGACTGGCCGCGTAAGGCCAAGAAGGCAGCGGGAGTCGGGAGGCTTGGTTGGTGAAGTCCTTGACGTGAGCGTCCTGGTCGTCAAGAGAACCAAGCCTCGGACTGGGATGAGTGCGCGACTGAAGCCAGGGATCGGGATGCCTCCAGACCAGTTCTGAAGCGGAGAGAAGGCCAGCTGCAGGTATGGCAACTCTTCTGTTGCATGGCCCAGGCGGAAGAAACAGGAGAGACGCCTGGTAAAAGATGACGCCGGGCTTGTGTTTTTAAAGGAGACTGTTTTCCTGCATTGTGTTTTAACCTCATTGTTTTAAGGATTGTTTTTCTATTTTTTGATTTTTACCTCCACGTTTCGATTTTATGGATTATTTAGCACTGCACTTTATTTTGAACACTTTGTTTTTGTTGTTTTTAATAAAAGCACTTTTTTTTAATAAAGACTTTTGCACCATCCCCTTGCTATGTTGTTGCCTCACTGCTAAGCTCATCGGTAACATTACCGACGGTGACGGGTTCAAGGGCTCCCGGACAGACGATGGGAGCATGTATCGAACCGCATAGTCACAGGCGGCAGCCAGTCTTGAGCCTGTATGCTCACCAGACATTAGCTCTTAGCTGCTGAAGGGAATAAAGAGACAGCTAATAAGGGAAAGCGGACACATGTGGGGTCAGAATAACCAGGCCGCACTGGGCAATTTGGCCAGGACAGTGGGGTACAGCCTACTCCTTATGAAAAATGCCCAGGGAACTTTTATACCCACAAAGAGTCAGGGCCTCATTTTTACACCTCATCCAAAGGACAACACCACTTTTTTCAGCACAGTGTCCCCGCCACTGCACTGGGGCATTGGGATCCACACACAGATCACAGGGTAAGCACGCCCTAATGGCCTCACCAGCACCTCTAACAGCAGTAACCTAAGCTTTTCTCCTAGATGGTGACCAATCCAATTTGAGACAATCAGAGATACGACAAAAGTGGGAGTATCTAAGAAAGTACATTAAAGTAGGATGACATGGTTTGGACATGTGATAAGGAGAGACAATGAATATGTGGGTGAAAGAGTGATGGGAATGGAAGTACAGGGGAAAAGAAAGCAATGGAGGCCAAAGCATTTGTGGAGGGAGAAAAGACAAGAAGATCTGAAAGAAATAAAGCTTCACTGATGAGAAGGTACAGGCCGAGCTGTTTGGAGAAGGTTGATCGGGCATATTGACCCCACACTGAAGTAGGAAAATAGGAAAAGAAAGACGAAGAAGTTGTGAAATTAGGGTTCCTGGATGTAGATGACTCGTCTAAACCTTATTTCATGTGATCTATTAGGATCTACAAATTCATAGTTGAAAATGGTATTATGTTGGCCATCAAGTATTCTGACAAATGAAGCAGAGTGAGTAATTAGACATGAATTAATAGGTGCCATACAAAATACTACTGAATAAAAGCTAATCTAAAAATCTAATGTCTGTCTGTCTGTCTGTCTGCTTTTCAGGAGAGAACTACTTAACAGATTTAGATCGGGTTTTCATCTATAATTTGCTTCAACATTCAGGTTGATTTTGCGACCTCTCACATCGCGCTAAGTATCATAGTTCACTTGCGGTACCGATTTATTTGCAAGAATCCGAGAGACACGCAGCGGGCCAAGGGGCCTTCCTCACTCACTAGTCAGCCTCTGGGCGTATCTTACATCCATTTAGCTAGGGAACAAGAGAACTGCTTAACGGATTTAGATTGGGTTATTTTCTGGAATTTGCTTGAACATTCCAGTTGATTTTGCGACTTCTCCCATCGTGCTATCATAGTTCGGTTGCAGGAGTGATATAGTCGCACTAATCTGAGACAGAATCTGCGGACCGAGGGGAGGGGGAAGTGTGACCTCAGGAGTGGGGAGCTGGGCAGACCCCTCCTCACTCACACGCCAGCCTCCATTAAAATCGCTCTGTCTCTCGCCACGTTTTGGAGAGGACCTTGCCTCCACTTAGTTAGCGATACCTGTTTGTTTATTGATTTTTAAAGTTTGTTCTGTTTCACTACTACGGGGGGGGGGGCGAAGCCACGGGGGACGGCTAGTCTTGAATAAGCCTGTCATGCACACTATTAAACATTCTGCATGTCCTATAAAATGACAGCAGTGTCAAGTTACCTTTTTTTTTACTTGTTATGGAGAAACACAACAATATGGCAAAAGACCAGCAAGTATGAGGCTGTTGTACCCCAGAGATTTGAAAATAAAGGAGTGCTGGGAGCTTGTACAATACACTGCAAAAAATGAAATCTAAGCAAGTGAATGGTATTTATATCATGAAATTAAATCTTGTTTTCCTTATTGTAAGAATTATTGTCTTATCAAAAAGTGTGTATTTACGATTATTTAGCTTACTTTAAGAAATCTTGTCAAGTACATTTGGCTTACCCCATTGGTTGATTTTTTTGCTAAATAAAAACAACTCCCATTGAAAGTTCTATTGTCCAGTTTTTGTATATGCATTTTTTGCAGTGTAGAGCCAGCTGGGACATAATTCAGCCAAGGGCTTCAATAAACTAATGCTGCCTCATCTGCCTGCTCCATGGGCCTAATCAAAGTCCATAAAATATTCAAGGGCATCGATAAAGTTGACTGATCAAAATGTGAATATAAGACTGAAGCCAAGGGAAGTCATGGGAATCTGGAGCAAACTACAATTGCATATATCTGAAATGGAAACCCTGTCAACTTTTAAAACGTATCTACACAAAATACTGCAACAACTGAACTATTAGCTAAGCATATGAGTTTTTTGGACTGAATAGTCTCCTCCTGTTTGAGAAACGTCTTATGTTCTTATGACTGGTTCACCTTAAAGAATGAATATTTGATCCGGCTCAGAATTTTCAGTGTAAACATGACTAAGATACAGACAAGCCAGAATGACCCTTACCAGTGACTCTCCAGAAAGCACTTCCAACAGATCCAAAAGTCGGTTTCCATTTCTGATGTCACTGAACAGGTCTAACACCACCGTCGGAGTCTTGTGCTGTTAAGAATCAGAAGACAGAAAGAAATGGAGTGCATTAGAATGTAAGAGCTTCTCTTTTCTGTCACCCCAAAAAAGTTCACCTCCTGCAAATATTGGCCTTTGTCAAGTGTTTTAGTCAGAAGCCCTTTAATCGGCTTTATGCTTCTCTAGCTTTGTTCCTGCTTCTTTACAGTTTAATAATTTCCATTTCTGTTGTGCTTTCCATTGCCTACATGAACCACAAGCACTTCAGAATTATTACAGCAGCAAACTGAGAATTTGCCAATAACACTGAATGATCCTTATGGGCAAAATACGTAGCTTTTACGGATGAAGTGGTAGAAGATGAGAAGTGACATGGGGTCAATGACTACACTGGTAGATCAGGTGACTTGAGATGGGGTCAAGGGTCGAAATGGTAGTTGACATGGCTTGTCTGACAGACACACTGGGAGTCACTGACTGATCTGAAAGATGAGAGAGTTTGGACACATGAATGGTCAGCAATAAAACCAGAAGGTGAGCTCACTTCACTCATGGGCAAAATGAAGGTACATGCTTAAACTTGAAGTTGAGACCACATGTGCTAGTGACACACTTGGGGTTCAGTAGCTGAACTGGCAGAAAGGGAACTCTGAGAAATATTAATCTGAAAGACGAGCTGGGGTTTTAAGTGGAAGGACTGGGAGATGAATTGACTTGTCTTCTGGATGCACTTGCAGTCAGTGGCTGAAGTGGAAGGAACGATGTCTTGTTTCTTGGACAATACTGGGGATCAATGACTGAGTCTAAGTGCCATTACACGAGCTAATAATTTTTGTTGTGGCCTGCTACTCAGCCTTTTGTACATGCTTAGACTATCATATTTGATGAGCTTGGGAGCCATTGTTTACAATAATCGCCCTACATTGTTCATTGACAAGCTAACGTCACCTTCCTCCTCTACAAATTTATGTGCCTGAGAAGCTCACATCTACACGTCTAACTAAATATTCATCCAAACTGATATTCCTTGTGCTAGGAAACAGTTGAACGATACACAAAAGATCGGGATGTGAACAGACAAGGTAAGAGTCTAAAGAGATGACCACTCCGGATTTGCTAAACCTTAACATTAGTTCAGTCCTAATTGGTACATTGAGGGTGCAGTGAGAAGCACTACTGCATGACGGATCCATTGTCCTGCATGATAGTCATGCACCAGGATGCAGCCTCTATGGAGTCTACACGTTTTCCCTGTCTATGTATGGGATTTCCTCCCCATCCAATAGTTTGGAGAATAGATAATTCCAAATTGGCTCCAAGGGTGAGTGTGAGTGTGGATGTTTGAATGAGTGAGCCCTAAAATAGGTTGGTACTCTGCACCTTGCACCTAGTGCTGCTGGGATAATTTTTCTGAACTGGATTAGGCATGTTTGAGAAGTGTATACTAATCTGACAGGACAAAGAGTAGCTTGCAGCATTAATTACAAAAAAAGAACAAGCTCTTCAAAAATGTTTAAAGGTTGTGCCCTAGAATGCCGTCATACCGCTGCTCCTTCAGCTTGTTTGTTCCTTCTTACACAAAATCAATGGCCTGCATAAAAATGGCTGAAGGAGGAGACACAGAACTCAGTATTCTATTTAAGGCAATAATCCTTCTTAAACAACAAACTGAAGCCCACCAACCCTAATGTATTGCTCAAAATCCGTCTTCTTGTCTTACTGTACTGCGGCTGTGTTCATGTGCAATGGGGCCTAGCTAACAAGGTTAGGGTGACGTGGCAATTTGGCAGAATTGGTCAAAAGATTATTGCCAAACTCTTCTAACAGCAGATACTGCATGGAAGGGCACTGATGTGAGATTTTGCCTCTCCAAGTTGCCAAGCGGTCTTATCAGTTACACTGTTAATGCTGCATAAGAAAACATCTCAAGATTCCCAGAAGTTTGTGGAGTCTCGTACTCTTAGTGTCTCTTCAATGACTTCCACAAATGAGCCATAATCTCCCAGTAACTGTTGCCTGCACCCAGATATTTCTTTTGCAGATATCTCCGGTCCACTAATCATTTAATTTAAATCTGATCAGATCCCCAACACCTTAACACCATATGCAAGTTTTTCACAAGTGTGGACAACACCCTTCTCTCCTCCCAGAAAATCAATTTTTCAAAGTTGGGATATTTGCTTATACTTTCCTAGTGGACCCCCTAACTCACTCAGGTGTGCTGCCTGCCTTGTGCCCATTGCTGCAGGGTTTGGCTCTTACGTCGGCCCAAAACTGGACTAAACAGGTTTGAGATTGTTATGTTAAGGTATACTGGTTGTTTCTTTGTGCACTGCAGAACACATCCCATAATGCTCCTGCCCACCTTACCACACTAGGTATCCCAGAATACTCCCCTGAAGTAATTACCTCAGACTCTTCTTAGCTCTTTGTGGTGTTACCACATCACATACCCCATACTTATTCCAAACTTTCTGCTGCTTCACTGCATTACCTTTCCCAGAATTATATACTAGAAGAAATCTTACACACCAGAAGACACCATGAGGTCTGTGAAACTCCTTAGTCGGGATTGTTTTAATCATCATAACCTCTTAGAAACTTACTTGCTGACCCTCTGATATAGACAGCCTGGAATCCTCCTGCCTCAGCTGTCCCTTTACATTAAACATCTTTCTTGACTCTTCTCTGAAATATCCTAAAATGTTCCTGTCCTTTTGCTGACTAACCTTACTCCAGCAAATCCCAAATAACCCAGAATCCCCCCAGCTCCTCACTGAACTTCACTTCTTATAATGTTTGCCACCATTGCACTTCTCATTGCTTTACAACACTTCCCAATGGTTGAACGCCTTTACCATTTTATTGAATCAGAAGCCTTGTTTCCTTGTATGTTGCTTTTCCAAAATCACAACAGCACATGCAGACTGAAGCTTCTATCACAGTATATATTTGCACCAGCTGTCAGCCTGCATCTTGTGGATGTAAGAATGCAATGGATGCAGAAAGTACAGAGCTGACCTCACCGCCCCTGCTGCTGCTGCTTACCTTGGCAAGCTGTGCATTTATCCAGTTGGTGAAAGTCCTCTTCTGAACTTGCTCATGTTCCACTGTGTCAAAACAAAAGACATGAAGGAAGATGAGTTAGCATAATGAATACCTGCCATGTCAACTCAACACCATGATATCTCAACCTGAATCAAAGAACATCATTTCCAGTGATGGAGATTAGCCCCACCAGTTCATCCATTCAACACTCTATGTCTGTAAATGTTATCCCATCACTGCTACCACCTGCCAAGTCAATACACAACCTTGAGGAGATGATTGATGACCAACATTACTTCATTGACCATGTTGCAGCTGTATTCATTCACTCTGTATAAGATCAGACCATGTCTGATAGAGTATGTAACACACCGTCTGGTCCAGGCTTTGGTCTTATGACTACTGGAACTCCTTACTGGCAGGGGTACCTGCATGTGCTGCCAAGCCACTGTAAATGACTCAAAATGCAGCGACAGTGGGTATTGTATTCAACCAGCCAAGATGGGCACATGCTACTCCTCTTTTCAGGTCACTACACTGGCTTCTTGGTAGCAGCACATACTAAGATCTGCTACTTATTTACCAACAAAGTAGTCAATGGCTCAGCAAAAAATTTATACGGAGGTGCCAATGAAGTTCTGTGCTCCATCTTAACCACTCAGGTCTGCTAGTGAACAGTGCCTGGTGATTCCATCTCCATGTGGTGGCATCAAATCTCAATCCAGACTCTTTTCACATGTAGCTCCTATCTTGTGGAACGAGCAGCCCACCTCCACTTGAACTCCCTCACTGTGTTTAACAAGCAATTGAAGATGCTCTTGTGTGTGAATATCTTGGTTTTGAATCAATATTTGGAGTAGTTAATAAAAGGGTAACTTCTCTTGTGCCATTCTGTTTGCTTTAGAGTTCTTCACTTGTGATGGCTAATTTTATAGCCTTGTCCCTTGACTGAATCATAAGAAATATAAGAAATTTGACAAATGACTGGAGGCCATTCAGTCCATCCAGCCCATTTGTTTAGCTAATAACTAAGCTGTCCTAATACATCATTCATTCAGATTCTTCTTTAAGGTTGTCAAGGTTTCTGCTTCAACTCCATGTGTCGGTAGTTTGTTCCAGACTACCATGACTCTTTGCATAAAGAAGTGCTTCCTGGCTTCTGTCCAGACACTTCTTAAAGGTTATCAAGGTTTCTGCTTCAACTCCATGTCTCAGTAGCTCTTCCAGAGTCCCACAGCTCTTTGTGTGTAGATGTGATGCCTGGCTTCAGTTCTAAATGCACTTCTCCTTAATTTCCACTGGTGTCCTCGAGTACGTGATTCATCATTAAGCCAGAAGAATTCTGTTAGATCTGCTTTATCAGTGCCTTTAAATATTTTAAATAACGGGATTAATTCCCCATGTGGGCTCCTCTGCTCGAGACTAAACAGGTTTACTTCTTTGAGTTTGTCACAGTAGGACATGTCCTTAAGTCCTGGGATGCACTTGGTTGTTCTCCACTGCACAGCTTCAAGTGCTGCTATGTCTTTCTTGTACTGTGGTGACCATAACTGCACCCAATACTCCAGATGTGGTATTACTAGTGTATTATATGATCTGAGCGTAACATCCTCAATTTATATTCAACAGTTTCTATAATATAACCTAACATTTTATTTGCCATTTACATTGCTTCTGCACATTGCTTAGTCGATGAAAATGTTGTGTGAATATATACTCCTAAATCCTCTTCAGAGGTTGATTCCAGTATAACAGCATTGCCCATCTTGTATTTATTATTGATGCTCCTTTTGCCCACGTGTTGCACTTTGCACTTTTCTACATTACCCTGCATGTTCACCCAGTTCTGAAGCTTGCCCAGGTCTTTTTGAATTCTTTTTGAAAAGAATGATATTTACTTGATTATGTTAACTTCTTTTGTAATTTGATTTGGATAAAACTGTCTGCTGAGAGAATGAAGTAAATGTAAATAAATTTAATTGCAGTGCCTCTATAGTCCCACACAGGCGAGCAGGTACAGCCCCCCAAGGGTAGTGTAACTTCACAATCACAAGCATACAGACAGAGCCGCACACATACATTCATGGCTGGAGCTTTGCCAAACTACTTAGATTTTATTGATGTGAGGAAAAAAATCATTGCTAATGTGCTCAATAAAAATCCATACATGAGGAAACTTGCTTGAAATGCTTGGGTTATGAGCCATTACACCTGGTCCTCCTAGCATTTGATATTCAGCCACAAGCTCTCTCATCATGCCAGTGCCGAGTCTAGTCTGTAATCTGCCCCTTTTTTAATTGAGCATTATTTTTTACCACACATCTGCCTATATAATGTGGTACAGTAAATTGTTGTCCATTCATTTCCCATGCCCATTTAATCCAGCGCAGGATTCCAGCAGCATTGGGTGGAAGGCAGTAGCCAACCCTGCATTCCGTGGCACCCTGTTTTACAATGGGCTGAACTATTCTGCACCTCTTTAGGAGCTGGAAAGGAGACTCAGTAAGCCATATAGGCAGACCTCCTTTGGTCAATGAATACAGTAATGGACAATTCATCCTAGCTGGACTTACACTTATTTGTCAAACAGACAGAAAACTGATCATCTGCAGCTTGGCAGAGTGCAAAATCAAATTTAACAATCCAACCAACTCCAATATGAACAGTGCTATAAAAGACTGAACCGAATTGAGTCTTACCTACATGCCCAAGAGTCTTTACTGAGTCGTACTTTAGACTGTTGTTCAACTGCATGATTCTCTGCTTGGAAGCCAGAAATTAAGTAAAGCTTACATAGCAGCTTTCATATTGAGGATTAATACAGAGTACCAAATAACAAATATTGCATATATTAAAATAAGCATAACAGCACAAGGAAAGAGAAAAACTTAAAGAATGCCAATCCATCCCATTTCCAACACGCTTCTCTAGTTCAGGAAAATAGGGGGCCTGTACCTATCCCAGCAGCACTTGGTACAAAGCAGGAAGCAGCATGTCAGTCCATCTCAAGACATAAACAAAAGTATGTGATGAATCAGGGGCAAAAGCACGGAACAACCACAGTTTTAGAAAGAACTAAATCAGGTGAATACATTTAAGAGTAGCGAAATGGACATCACAGTAAAACCAGCCTCAGAACAAAGAATATGGAGAACAAAGGGACAAGCGATCTAACATGCAAAAAAAGAAAAGGAGAGATTTTTCTGCATTTGCTCATCCTTTGCAGAAGCCTAATACAGCAGCTTTGGGTAGAAGGTAGAAACCAACTCTGGATGGGTCACCAAGCCATCATAGGACAAGTTCAAACAAATATAAAGGTGAATTAGTCGCTTAGACACATTTGGAATGTAAATAGTAAATGATCCTCATAGACTGACCTACTGTAAGATGAAGGATGTGGGTGGCAGGCACCATAAAGCTAAATTAGTTTTCACTGAGCACCTAGTGAAAAAAGGTCATTACTCAACACAGGGCCCACGAACCACGTCACATCTCTAGACAGCATTGTCCTGATCGTGTCTAACCATAAAGACACATATGTACGCTGGGTGGTGCCATCCCCACATCTCTATATATATAAAATCCAACATCTGTCTGTCCGCTTTTCACAAGAGAACTACGGAACAGATTTAAATCAGGTTTTATTCTATAACTTGCTTTAACATTCTGGATGATTTTGCAACTTCTCTCATTGTACAAAGTATCATAGTTCGCCTGGAGCAGCGATTAATAAGCGTGAGTCGAAGAGCGAGGCGGGGGAGGCAGGACCTCAGAAGTAGGAAGCCGGGCGAGCCATCCTCACTCACGTGCCAACCTCCGTTCAAGTCGGGTCTGTATGTCTATCCACTTTTCACAAGACAACTACCTAACAGATGTAAAACAGGTTTTTTTCTTTAATTTGCTTGAACATTCCAGTTGATTTTGCGACTTCTCTCATTGTTTCATAGTTTGCTTGCAGTAGCGATTTATGAGCGGAAAGCAAAAGGCTGTAGGCTGAGGCATAAATGTAACCTATTGGTGCTCAAATTATTTGACATGCTGTCTCAGACATACACGTCAATAAATACCGTTTTAGCACACAACAATTCAGTTCATTATCCTACAGAATTTTTAAATTAAATTAATCCTCCTGGTATGCCGCCACACAACTTAGCATTGAAAGTAGGAACACCAATTATCCTTTTGAGAAACCTGAGCCCACCCAAACTTTGCAATGGTATCCGTCTCCAGGGCTGTCAGCTTCAAAACAAAATCATACAGGCAATAATCATCACAGAATATGGCACTGGCGAGAGAGTTTTAATCCCTCGCATTCCTCTAATCGCAATGGATATGCTCTTTCAATTCAAGAGATTACAGTCCCTGTGAAGATTTGATTTGCAATGTCAATTAACAAGGCCCAGGGACAGACATTCAAGTTGGCAGTGGTTGATCTTAGCTCACCATGCTTCTCGCATGGTCAGCTTTACGCTGCTTTCTCCTGGGTTAATTCCCCAAGAAACCTATACGTCCTCGCCCCTGCTAACATAATATACATATACATAATATTGTATATCAAGAGTCCCTTGTTGAAAGGACAACCTATCAATATAAATTACATTTTTTTTTAATTGATTTTTAAAGTTTGTCCTGTTTCACTACTACGCAGGCGGAGCCGCAGGGGACAGCTAGTTGTTGATATTTCTGGACAGAACATTAATCTCACCACCAGCTTGCCACCCCACCCCACACACACAATTTCAGAGAAAGTAAGCCACTCACTGGCATTATACTATATGAGCTCTGTGACCAGAAAAAGGCACTTTAGAGGACCAAAGCTTCCCATTTCCCAGCAGGTCACGAGAGCAGCCCTCCAAAGGGCTTTGTCCTCCAAAGTTGTCACTTCACACAGAAATAGGCAGCAGCCAAGAAGGCCCCTCCACAACACTACTGACTTTGTGATATCTCAGAGTCTCCTGCACTTGCCAACCTGACAAACCTGCATGTGATCTGCAGAGTGCACACTGAGGAAGTCTAGGATCAGGGTAGTGTTGGGTGGAAATTAAAATGGTGATACACTGAGCGGGCAGTTCTGCATTCTAATATTCCCTGAAGAGCATGACAAGTTGCCATGCTTACCTGAATACACGGAAACCCACAGGGATCTCCTCTGAAACCACAACATTAGCATGTAGTAATTGAAGTCATGCTCTAAGAATTATGTGACAATCTGAGTTAAAGCCTTTCCTAAATCCAAGCAGACTAGAGACCCTTAAGTAACGACTGTCCCAGTGAAGCTATGCTGCGTTTGTCTTCTGAAAGTGACACACAACTCATCCTTCAGTGAAAGATAAATACTGGCAGACAGCACCATAACACCATATGACCTTTAAAGTGCAGCTGCATTGCTTTTTTGAGTGGACAACAGCTAGTTATGACCTTTAACACCCCTGCCTTCACATTGCAATGCTTACAATCCAACCAGGTGTAGCCACACCGTTCTCCCACCACTACTCCAATCCACCAGAGCGACTAAATTAAATTAACTATGTGCCCATCAGTTCACACAAAAAATACAGTATGTGACCTTCACGTGTCAAGCTTGACAGGAATCCTATCCCTGGAAAGCATGTGCCACCAGCTTAAAGCAGGAGTGACCCTTGCAGTGTGGCTCTTGGCCTATGGCTGGCTTTCTCCACGATGTGACATGTCAAGTGCTTTTTATGTGAGACAGATTTCCTCTTGGCTGACCGCCAAAGATGAAATTCAAGGCCTTTCCCCTTTTACCATGCTTTGGACTTCCCTCTGAGGTCTCCAATTGTTTCACCACTTACTGCACACTTAGATGTGTAACTTGTTGAAGAAAGGTAATAGAATTAATTTAAAAAATGTTTGATATACCTCATGTGTACCTTCAGCATTCGTCCTACATCGTTCTTTGATATCTTTGTGCATCTCAACATGTCTTGCTTGGCACTTCCTTTCTAAATTGTGTTCTGGTAAAGCCTGCTTCTCAGACTTTGTCATTTTGAGGCACCTTATTCACTTCCTGTCTGCTTTTTGACTATTACCAATGGTAGATGTCCCCTATTACCTATTGTGGAAGCATCTTTCATATTCTTGTAAATACTTTCCATCTTTGAAGGAGACTCTCAGCATTCCTCCTATTCCTTTCCTCTGTATTCTCCTGTTCTTCAACCCATTTGGCCCAGCACTTCCTTTTTTGATCGAGTTTGACTGAGCAACCAAAGCCAAACTGACCAATCAGGCTGATCGAAAGGACCACACATACATACACACACACACTGTTGCATTTTATTACATAACTAGACATTAAGCCCGTTACAATAACGGGCGCTAGAACAGTAGTGCATAAATATTAATAGGAACAGTCTATATTAAATGGCAAGGGACCTTGTATGTGGCTGTAATATGTGTCACTGTATTGTGTGCCTTTAATTTTCTCTCTCAGTAATACTGGTTTGTATTTCCGTAAAATGCCTGTAATTTTGTCTGATATTAATATAGTGGAACCTCGGTTCATGACCATAATTCGTTCCAAAACTCTGGTTGTAACCCGATTTGGTCGAGAATCGAAGTAATTTCCCCCATAGGATTGTAAGTAAATACAATTAATCCGTTCCAGACCATATGAACTGTATGTAAATATATTTTTTTTTAAGTTTTTAAGCACAAATATAGTTAATTATACCATTGAATGCACAGCATAATAGTAAACTAACTGTAAAAACATTGAATAACTCTAAGAAAACCTTGAACAACAGAAAACTAACACTGCAAGAGTTCGCGCTATAGCCTTACGACCCACAGGGAAAAAAAAATGAACATTTGAAATATCCTGCGTTTGTGTGTGTCTGTCTCTCTTAAGCGCGCCTCTGTGTCTGTGTGTCTCTCTCACCTGTGTGTATGTGTCTGTCTGTATGTCTGTCTCTCTCTCTCTCGCGTGTGTGTGTGTGTGTGTCTGTCTCGCGTGTGCGTGTGTGTCTGTCT
>JANRMT010062798.1:3875391-4060391 GCA_026402145.1 Polypterus bichir lapradei
TTGTCGACCGTTATCGACCGTTATGACCGTTACGTGTAGAATTTCGAAATGAAACCTGCTTAACTTTTGTAAGTAAGCTGTAAGGAATGAGCCTGCCAAATTTCAGCCTTCTACCTACACGGGAAGTTGGAGAATTAGTGATGAGTCAGTCAGTCAGTGAGTGAGTGAGTGAGTGAGTGAGTGAGTGAGTGAGTGAGGGCTTTGCCTTTTATTAGTATAGATATATATACAGGCAGTCCCCGGGTTACGTTACGATATAGGGACTGTAGGTTTGTACTTAAATTGAATTTGTATGTAAGTCAGAACAGGTACATTATTTTAATAAATGCTATTGTTGAGCGACTGTAACCAAGTGCTCTGCCAATGAATGATGGAGTTTCACCTCTCTTTGACCTTTTTATTATTTCTACTTTATTTTCAATGGTGATGGTTTTTCTCTTTACTGTATCACCAGCACTTGTATCAGATTTGTGTTTCAGAGACATTCTTGAAGGTTGAAGACAAAAGGTTAAGATGAGCTCTTCTGCACAGTACTGTACACGTTATCACAGCAGATAGGCACCAGATGCCAACACGTCTGATGTAAAGGGTGGTCCAGATCTGATCATGTAATTTTCATTACGCTATACCTTATTCAGTTTATTACATAGAAAATCACCCGAAAAATCCATCGAGAAGTGTACGAACTGGCGACATGAAGAATCGTTTTCACGCCGAACTGGAATAGTCCCTGCATAAATCAAAGTCATACAGACGATCTGGATCTGCATAATTAGATCTGGACCACCCTGTACTGACAAGAGACAACTTCCTGCTATGTGCGTAACAGTACAAGCAGGCTTGCTATTGAGAATGAATGGGGGCAGCGATTGGCGGTTCATCACCAGCCCACCTCACAGTCACCTCCACTACAGTATGCTGCCTGCAGTGTTCGCTGCACCACCGCCCCCATTCACCACGCAGCCATCTGTGGCAGACTACAATGCTACCCCCCGTCACCCCGTTCACCCTCAATGGCCTCCGTTCAGCCACAACCGGGTCACCGCTTGCAGCATTACTAGCCGCCCACCGAGAATGAATGGGCAGCCGTGTGTGATGGGCGGGCAGTGAAACTGCTTGCCGCCGGGAGCCGCCCGAGGGACGATACACTGCGCGAGCAGCGAAATCGCCCCCCTCCATCTTCCATCCAGCCCCCGCTTGCAGCGTCCCCAGGCTGAAGATGACGAAGCGGCAGTTACTGAGGCGCATGCGTCGCAGCTGCGGCCCCGTTCGTATGACGTAGATGTCCGTAACCTGGGGACTACCTGTATACATACGGTGGGCTGGCGCCCTGCCCGGGGTTTGTTTCCTGCCTTGCGCCCTGTGTTGGCTGGAATTGGCTCCAGCAGACCCCCGTGACCCTGTAGTTAGGATATAGCGGGTTGGATAATGGATGGATGGATTATATTTTAACTAAAAATTACATACTATCATCACTGGTTAAAATTGGGGAAATTTTGTTTCACTAATATGCTAGAATTTTATGAAAAAGCAACAAAGGCATATGATGAGAGAGGTGTATATATAATATTATTTAACTGGATTTTTAGGAAGCTTTAGATAAGGTCCCACAGTAGAGGTTAGAGATTAAACTTAAAGAGGTGAGAAGTAATGGAATGTGTGGAGGAAGAATGAGAGCAGCAACAAAAGTGTGCAGCTAGTAAAGAGTCACTCTACAATATGTACAATTTGTAGTGCTATGAGAAAATCTACAAAACAAATCACAAAATGCAAGGAGAAACACCATGCATAAAATCATACCAATTAAAGAAAAACCCAGAGGAATGTGTAGCGCCACATTACGTGAAATAGATAAGTTTGTAGATGACAGTGCCATATTAGGTGGAATGACAGACAACCCAGAATCAGCTGAATCATATCATATAGGTGGACCTGAGCAGAATCACACTTAAGCAAATTTGTGGTAATCAAATGTAATTTATTACACACAGGAAGTAAAAATGTTAGATCTGAATACACAATGGGATGTTTGAAACTTGAAAGTATGTACTGTACATCTTATGGGTTGGAGCTCGGTGTCACTTTCTACACCCAGACAGGAGGTTAGGTTATATAGCACGAGGTGTGTAGAGTACAAGCCAAAAGAGGTCATGCTCAGGCTTCATAACCCACTGGTGAGGCTTAATCTGGAGTACTGTGTGCAGGTTTTGGTTGCCATATTCCAAATAAAAGACAGTGCTAGCAAAAGTCTAGAGAAGGGCGACTAGGCTGAATAGGACAGAGAGGTATGAGCTACAAGGAGACACTGAAGGATCTGAAACTTTTCAGTTTAAGTTAATGGAGATTAAGAAGTGACCTGATTGAAACATTTAAAGTTATAAAGAGATTTAGTACAGTGGATCCCAGCTGTACAAAATGAGTTAATCCAAAACAATACAGTTTAAGGGTGGAATTCCCACAAATGTTAGACAGTTTTTCTTTACACAGAGCACTACAGACACAAAGAATAAATTACAATGAAGTGTTCTGAATAGTATGACTCTGGGGAATTTTCAAAACTCAGCTTAATGTTATCTTGGAAAAATTAGGTGAACAGGACTGACAAGCTTTTTTGGACTGAATGACCTGTTCTCGTCAAAAATTGTTCTAATATTCAAAAACAAAAGCCTTTATACTCAACAGAACATATCAGTGGATTATCTTACAAATAACACATCCATTTACACTAAAACGCCGCCTTTAACCTGATCAGATTACTTAATAGTACACAGTTGCATACCGAAATCTGACAGGATCACACTATGGGAGGTGCATCTGTCTCAGTGAGGACCTGAGATATGGAAGGATCCCATTTACAGGTCATAAATCTCCATGAAGCTAACAGAAGATGAAATACATTAGTGGAAAATACACCGGATAATGTGGTCCTATAGTAATAAACCTCTGGGTGTCAAAAGATCTGCCTGAATATGTTTTACAGCCAGTAAAGTCAGAGAGATAAGAGAAGAAACATGGAGGAATAATACTGTGCTGTGATCAAGTCGGCCTCCCAAAAAATAAAAATCCATATCATAGATCAAACCCTCAGGCAGTAATGCTAGAGTGGCAGATTTAGGTACGGGCAACATGGGTAGCCGGCCTGCAGAGTGGCAGCATGAGGTGTCCAAATCAAAACTAAATTTAGAAAAGTTAAAGAGCATGCACTTCGTAGAGTACACAGGCATGCATCATTTATGTTTTTGAACCGCAGCATGCTCCAGACCCTAAGGGGGACTCCACATCCCTCACCTCCCATTCATCTAAGTCTAACAGTACAGACTGTCCACTATGGACACCAGTGGGTGCTGTCCTCCCTAACCCCACCACTCAGGGCTCCAAATGGGCTTTGACCAGCACTGAATGTATTGGCAGGATCAAACAAAGGACAGTAAAGCTGTAAGAAAATGTGATCAAACTACTAGGAGGAAAATTGTAAGATATTGAGACGAGAAATTAACAAACAACAAAGCAAAAATTTTCAGTTTATTGAGGTCTGTCAGGATCGGACCACAAATAGCTACAGCAAGGTAATGACATATTAACATCTGAGGGGGTCAGACTCCTGGGAAGTACTGGTATGAACCATAAATCATAAGACCACTGAGCCAGTCACCATCATTACCATGCTGTGTGACCCTGGGCATTTCCCTAAACCTGCCTGGACTCCAACCATACACAGAAACATATGGAACCAAGGTCTCTGTATCCGATTACATCTGAACTCTAGTTAACTGCCATTATAATTGAGTTTTCCATAAAAAGGTGCCATATATAATCTTTTTATTTAAAGATGCAGAATTCCTGAGATAAAGCACAATCAAGCTACCCATAGCTAACATATGCAGTAGGCCAAGCACATCAAGATCACATAGCTTGAAGGCAAAGATGCTTCAAATACAGAGTGCTGACAGGATCCAATTCACATGTGGTAGATCTGCAAGAGGGCGGCACGGTGGCGCAGTGGTAGCGCTGCTGCCTCGCAGTTAGGAGACCCGAGTTCGCTTCCGGGTTCGAGTTTGCATGTTTTCCCCGGGTTTCCTCCCACAGTCCAAAGACATACAGGTTAGGTGGATTGGCCCTAGTGTGTGCTGGGTGTGTTTGTGTGTGTCCTGCGGTGGGTTGGCACCCTGCCCGGGATTGGTTCCTGCCTTGTGCCCTGTGTTGGCTGGGATTGACTCCAGCAGACCCCCGTGACCCTGTGTTTGGATTCATCGGGTTGGACAATGGATGGATGGATAGATCTGCAAGACAGCACAAGTTAAGATGGTTCGACTATATCAAGTAAAGCAGCAGGACACCTTAATCTGACAAGATCAGAGCTCCAATTTATCAAGCGTCTCTAACGAATTGCACTAAAAGTTAGACCAGAGCAGGATATGAGAAGTAGTTAGGAAGCGTCTTACATTTGTTCCCAGTTAGGAGTAGGAGTTCACATCTGAGAAAGAACCACATTATAAATTTATGGCACCCCAAGCCACAGAGTGGCATTCTTCTTCTTCTTTCTCTTCATCTTTTCCCACTTCTTCATGATGAGTTTTTTTTTTTGTAGTTTTCTTGGAACTCATGATGATGCTTTGTAGTTTTCTGATACAGATGTTAAGACTTCACTACAAAGATAGTATTTGTAATTTTTATAATAACATGAATATTCATAAAACAAGAATGAAAATATAATATGATTGGATATTGCGCTAAACTGCATATAATTGTTGACACCTCGCAACAGCACCTGGAATAATACAGTAACCGAGATGAAAAGATTGAGACACACACACACACACACACACACACACACACACACACACACACAGAATAAGAGTTTGGGCCAATAATTGGCACATGCAGATAACAATGAATGATCCAAATCTTTACTTTCAGAAGTATCACCTTCCCACTGTTATGACCACCAGAAATGCCTTGTAAAGCAACAGTTACAGAGCATAGCCACAACATTTCGTTTGTTCTTCCAGCATTCCCAATCATTTTTCACGGTGGCGTGCCGTGCCTCTGTCCGTAACCCCCCCCTTATCTTCTGTGAGGTTCTATTTATACAATGCCCTGAGAGTCTGTGTCTGCCTTCTTGAACCTTCCCAGCCTTGTAAAGTGTAACAGGAATGTCTGAGGGGATTGTGAAAAGCAGAGCTCAAGCATACCCATGTGACATTTCGCTGTCAGTCACCCATCCTGCCCTGCCAATATTGAGGGTAACATGTTGGCTACTACAACACACTTTGCATCCATGACCACCTGTGCTTGCAATTCACATATGTGCGCTCATTCATACTCAGGGCAATGATCTTTATGTGCGTGCCCATTTTCACGTATGCAGCTCTTTTTACCTTGCCTTATGTGGAGTGGTCAGAAAAACTAGGAATCTTCTGCGTATTATCTCACGTGTTCAAAGTTTCATGCAGTGTTCTTGAAACGGTTGGTTCGGACATACCCAAGCCATTGCTATTGCTATAACATGTAATATTACCAACACTTTGATTTGGGTTTTCCACATAGATGGAGCAATCACGTAACTTACAAGATTTGTTACGAATATTATTCCATCTCTGTCAAATCGATCTCTTTATGATTTCATTGTTGTTCAGAATTTCCAAAACATTCTGATCTTCACAGGATGTGTGTGTCAATCTCTGTCTGAACGCCATCTTGTGGCAGAGCCTAGCAAGTTTAGGACAACTGACAAGCTCTCCTAAATTCTGGTAAAGTCAGAAGTTCTATCCTAAATTAGAAAAATTGATAAAATGCTTTACTCCTACTTCTAAAAGTAGGACCAAATTTGCATCACTTTGAGATTTTTTAGCCAGTTAGGACTGTTTCCTACCCTAAGATGCTTTATAAATATGGTCACCCAATTCTAAAGTGATAAAACAACATGGAATGCAATGATCTCACAGTATCAACTTCACAAACACTGAAGAGACAATAGTCATAGATAGTGTCACACACGTGCGCTTATGAGGCAGTCAACAAGCCCTGAGGTGAGTGAAATATCGGGAGACAAGGGGTTAATTTGCGGTACTGACACCTCTCTCTCTTTTTCGTCAGACCAAAAGAAGAAAAGTAATGTCCATACTTCCAGGTTCCCAAGATGGCCACCAAACATTACTTCCTCGTCTGGCTCCCTCTGATCATGTCACTTTCGGCTCCACTGCAATGATGTCACGTCCGGTCTCATGAAGATGGCGTCACTTTCACCATTACATCACTTCCATTTCCTTCTGATGACATCACACCCGTCTGCCAGTCACAACATCATTTCCTGCCACACCATTTATGCCCACTATTTTGTTACAGTATAAAAATGGCATCTTTGTAATTCACATTGGTCAACTGCTGTAAAAAAGTATTTGATCCAAGATTTTGGCCTTATTGCATTCTTTTGTATATTGGGCATTATACAGGGACGGTCCCCAACTCTTTTCTGTTGTGGAAGCTTTGTTATTTCATCACAATAGATATAAGAGAATAACAGACTGCTGAGTTTAAACATACAAGATACGGCACTGACAGATTTAGAAATTCTGAGTTTGGTAAAGATTACACATTCAGGCAAAAGCAGCAAGGTATCAGCATCTGACACAATCATACAATGGGAAGGAAAGCTATGATGAAAACTACAATGGACTGAATTAGAGGTAAAGCCGTACAATACTTAGATAATATTCTTTTGGGAATAAATCTTAAGGACATGGAGGTCAGGTAATGATCAGGTTACTAAGAAGTAATGCAACGGATTTTAAAATCTGACAGAAGCAGACGCTCAGGACATTAACTTAAATTAAATGGAGATAAGACATAAAGCTGCATTACATTGAGAAGAAAATGGATCGGAATTCTAGAAGTAAACAGAGTGGCGGACAGTCGGGGCACATGCCCGGCCGGGACACTCCTTTGACACTGGGACTGGGGGAGCAGCCATGGGATGCACACTATGTCCCCCAGAAACACATGGTGGCAGCCCTCCTGGGTTACATCAGGGCCACAGGCGTGGGACTTCAGGGCTCAGACCTTTGGGCTTCGTGGCCACCACCCGGAGAAGCTGCATGGCTTAACGAGCCCATATGGGCTGGAATGCAGCAACACCCGGAAGTGCAGCCTAATTAGGCCAATTACCACCTGCAGCACTTCTGGGAGGGCTATAAATGGAGCCTGCAGTCACTACTCAGGGTGCCAGAGTCGGGAGGAGGACGAGGAAAATGACGACGACGACGATGACAAACACAAAGCTGTCTGGGAGGAGTGGAGGAAGAGTGTGTTGGTGTTTTCATTTGGTGTGTTTTAGGATTGTGCTGTAGCTGAAGGACACGGGGAAGACATGATCCCCCAGCGGAAGAAGAATAAAATCTTTTTGTTTATTTTTACATGTGCCTCCAGTGTCAGTCTGTGTCGGGTCGGCACCAACCAAGCACTTTTGCCACAACAGGCAGTGTGGTCTCGCGGTTTAAAGCATTGGACTGTAAACCACAATGTCACTATTTGAACCCCACCATTAATAAACTCTACAATCCTTTACACCAATGGGAAAAAAATGGTAGGCACATTTAAATGTCCTGAGGTGATATTTACTATAAAAAAGTACGTTAAGTGTCTGGTTACTGAGATAAGGCAGGACACACAATGAAGTGCAGTAAAAATCCGATAAGATCAGATTCCTGGGAGGTAAACATGCAGGATAAAGAGGGCTGAGACAATCATATTCACTGGTGGTAAATATACAAGACCTCGAAATGCTGCAATGTGAAATCCCCAGGATTCTACCATCTGACAGGACAAGATTGTGTTGGTTTGAGCAGTGGGATTCAAAGATCTGACAATATCATCTTTTTAGGGGATAAAAATATTGAATTATATCATTGGAGAAAGAGAAAGAGAGAGAGAGATGGAAGAGCCATGGATTTAATACCTGTGGCCTTCCAGGGGTTAATGATGGAGAATACAGTATCTCAGGTGGTAAAGCTGAAATAAATCAGGTCAGACCTACACAATTAAAACTACAGGATACAAATACTTGTCAGGCTCAGTCACCTTTCAGAGAGCAACACGATCAGTTTCCAAGGAGATAAGGTAACAATACTGAGATACGATAGGATAAAGTCCTCAGGAGCTGAATTCATTGGGGAAAAATTCAGTGGGGCACTGAGACGGGATCATAATATGGGAGGGAAAGACACAGGAAAAATGGCCCATTCCTAAGAACTAATGACGCAGAGTACAAAGGTTTGATGGGATCTCATTCAGGTGAACTGCAGCATGCTGCAACCATGAGTTAAAGTTGTAGGATACTCATATCTAATTTGTTCAGATTCCCAAGAAATAAGGCTATAGGACGGCTAGCTTAATAGGAGCAGGCATGTAGTTTTAAGATACTGGGGAAGGGTACACCAATATCCACAAGGCAGGCAATTGTGAGTGATCTAACATCATCTCATCCATTTATTTTCACAACCTGTAATGCCACAATGGAGTGCCACCACTCAATGAACGTACACATTCAGGACTCCTCATTTGCCGAGGGCCACAGTCTTCATACTTTAAAAAAAATAATTAATATAAAGACATCACTAAATGTCACTTGCAAGTTTTTCATTGCTAATCCATTCAGTCACAAAGTACACTTCACAAATTTAGTTCAGATACAAAAAAGAGTGGGCACACCATCCAGACGTCTCCTTCTCCTGGAGGACTTACAGTTTTCATAACAAATAGTGTTGTTAAGCAACCATTCATGATACCAGATAATGTAGGCCGTCATTAATCTGATAACCACGTCAGAGTGGCAACGCACAGGTGACCACTCTAAATATAGTGTGCCAGAGTATCCCGTGATGCAGGCCATTGTATGAGAACTGGCAGTCAGTAGTAATCTTCACTGAAAACCGGCAAGACAAGATCAGCCTGATTTGTTAAATTTCATTAGGTCTAATAGGTATCCACTTATGTGGTACCTTTTAAGAAGTGTCTCGCACTCAATTACCACTTTCAAAGGATAAACAACCTGCTTTCTAAAAGAACTAATGCTTCCTCAAGACAAAATAAGAACATAACAAATCTGAACAACAGGAGGCCATTCCTTCCAACACAGCTCATCATCATCCTGGCCTCCATCCAGTGGGACAAACCTTAGTGAACTTTAGTCTAGCTTGTAGTGAACAAAACAAGAAAATTAACAGAAAAAACAAAAAGCAGACATTGACGTTCCTAACTTATTCCATGAGCATACTGTTTTTATCCAAAGCGACTGATAGATGAAAAGCAAAGTTAAATTGTTTCAGGATTCATGAGAAATGCTCAAGGTCACTGGTGGTGGCAATCAAAAATACAACTTTGTATTTTACTGTTTAATGCTTTAGTCAAAAGGAAGGCCACACAGCCTGTCGTCTTTAACTGTAAAAAAAGAAAAACAATCAAATGACATCCAGTTTAGGCACTGTCACATAATGGTGCCAGGAACCTTATCAAAATTGGTTGATATTAACAGTGCTGTTTTTAACATATATACAGTATTGTGACCACTAGTGGGCATCGAAGCACCCCAAACCCCAGACACAAGTCACAGTATAAAAAAAAAAAAATGGTTTATTCATACAAAATAACTTCAACAATGGCATAAACCAAATACAACACAATTATTTTCTCTCCTTCCCTCCTTCCACTTCTCCTGGCAAGATTTGTTCTCTTCCACCCACCTCTGACTTGCCTGGGTGAGATCGAGCGGCTTCTTTTATCTATGACTCAGCAGTACTTCTAATGCCAGGGCATGGCCAGTTGGAGGCACTTCCGGGTCACCCGGAAGTCACTGAAATTAGGCACTACGAATCTCTCCGACAACTCCCATTAAGGCCGAAACATGTGTCGGGTACTCATTGTATTTTTTGGCATTGTATTATATTGTTTGACTTGCTTTGCTCGCCAACCCCCCTGGTCTGCACTATGCGCCAGCCATTTCGCATCTCTGCCACTCGCGTTGTGAAGAGGGGGGCTGAACACATTCCAAGGAGACACGGTCGCTCCTACGAAACCCCATCTTAAACAGTGATACAACGGGAAACAAATACTGTTTTTTTTTTACCTCCTCTTTGCTCAATCAGCTGCTGGCTTGCTGCAGCTGCTGCTGTCGCCATGCCGCCGTCGCCACCATGCCGTATGATCTGCCTCTCACGTGGTACTTCAAACATTTAAAAGCCTGTACAGCAGCTGTCCTACTCTTTGCCTTTTGTTTCTGGCCCAGGGCGTAGTTAAATCTCTTGGCACAAAGCCTTGTCTCGCGGGACAGGAGTTCTTGATATTTTTTAGTTTATAATTTAAAAACGGAGTAAGAATCTGAAAATTTAACAATATCACATTAAAATTTGATAAATTCTGAAAAGAATGATACCAAATATATATATGTAGGTTTTAAAATAAGCCCGATTTAAAGCGTGACTAAAAATGTCACATAAAATATTATATATATAAACACATATACACGCAGATCATAGGCATGATATATGGTACCTGCCAAATAACACAAAGAGTAAACAACACGTGTTTCGCCCTAATTGGGGCTCGTCAGGTGTACGCACTTTTAATTCCCCTTACGGATATCGAACCTCAGCGGCTGGTTCGCTTCCTTGACTTACTTGGCCAACCAACAACCTGATGGTCAACCTGATAGGTGACCACCCAAATATGAGATTGTGGTCAGACCTATGCATGTAATACTCCGATCTACACCTTGTCAAATTAGTGAACCAGCTGCCGTGGCGCAATGTCTAAGTTACAGAAAAAGATATAATGATGCTGAAGAAGTTCCAAGGAAGAAAGACTAGGCTGATTCCATAATTAAGACATGTGAGGTGGAGTTGGATAGGTACTGAACGTTTGACTTTAGTATTGACACCAGCCTTTGGACCTCAGTACCAGTACCAAAACAGTTCAGAAGCAAGCAACACAACCCTCCCTGTTTTATCTTAATCCAGCCACCATGGACAATCGCATGTCTCCCTTTGTGTGCCTTACTAGGCACACTTTATATTTCCAAATTCATAGCAAACATTATGTCAAAACAATCCAGGGCTGGAGAGGAGGGTTCGGTGTAGAATCTCAATTGCATCCGAGCACCTACAGAGGTGTGGGTTCCCAGTAAAGTCTCAATTGTATCCAAGCAACAAGAGGGATGGAAGTCCCCCCTGAAAGGTCAATCACATCAAAGCCTGTGGTTTCAGGAAGTCTTCCATGTCCAAGCACATTTTCTCACTCTACTCCACAGAGTGTAGAACTGGGAGCAGGCGGGTTGAGTGAAAAGCTGACATTTACTTCTGGTACTGAAAGTCACAAATATCTGGTACTGTACTATTTTAAAATTAGTTTTTTCTTTTCTCTGCTGTACTTTTCCAGTACTGTAAAACCTCTTAACTCTAGTAAGCTATGAGGAGAGATTGAAGGAGATGAACCTTTTTGATTTAACATACGGAGATTAAGAGGTGACATGACTAAAGTTTTCAAAATTATGAAGGAGATTAGTAGAGTGGATCAAGACTGTTACTTTAAAATGAGTTCAAAAAGAACACAAAGACACAGTGGGAAATTTGTTAAGGGCAAATTTCACACAAATGTTAGAAAGTTTTTCTTCACACGGAGAACCATAGACACATGGAATAATATACCAAGTAGTGAGGTATACAGTTGGACATTATGGACCTTCAAAACTCAACATGATGTTATTTGAGGGAATTTAAGTGGATAGGACTGGCTGTGATGGTAAGGGTTGGCTTCACAATCCAATTAGGGGGCCTTTTGAACCCACGCCTTCAGAACTTTTATCACAATGGCAAGCTTTGACGGGCTGAATGACCAGATCACATTGAACTTTTTCTAATGTTCTAACATTTTGTTTACAGATTATTTACAATCTTTATGTGTATACAGACCAATTTAAATCAAATTCAGGATCACATGGAGTCAAAGCCTAAGTGGACAACACTGGGTGCAAGGCAGGAAAACCCTTGCAGAGGGTGGTAAGGCCCACATTTGGGCAAATCTAGAGTCACCAGCCTGTCTAATCAGAAGGTCTATGGGGATGTGAAAGGAATACAGATTACATGCAAGGATTTCTACACAGGCATGGACAGAAAGAATATGGTAATTTCAGGCAGACAACAACCAGGTTTGAGATTTGAAACCAGAAGCAGGGAGGCAACAGCACTTAACTACTGCACCTCCACTTCAACTGCTGATGTAAATTTAATACCTATATGAATAATTGTAATTCATTTATTCTAAAATTGTACGTCATTTCACATAGAGGTTTCAGTCAAATATTAAATAATAATAATAATAATAATAAAAATAATAGAGTGGGCCATGATGTGATATTCCAAAATATCCCACACAGCCCATTTCACAGATGAATGGTGGTCACATCTGATTATCTATGCTGTTAGCTTAATACAAGGTGGCCCACGGAAAAGTGGCCCGCCTCCACTGAGATGACTGCATTACATGGTGAAGAGAAAAATTATCAAATTTGGTACTCACATTTACAGAAGATGCTGAAAGTGATCTCCTAGATGAGTTTAAATAATAGGGATCAACAATTCAGAGTAACAGGGATTGTGGAGTTAAGGTAAAAAAGAGAGTACAGGCAGGGTGGAATGGGTGGAGAAGAGTGTCAGGAGTGATTTGTGACAGATGGGTATCAGCAAGAGTGAAAGGGAACGTCTACAGGACGGTAGTGAGACTAGCTATGTTATATGGGTTGGAGACGGTGGCACTGACCAGAAAGCAGGAGACGGAGCAGGAGGTGGTAGAGTTAAAGATGCTAAGATTTGCATTGAGTGTGATGAGGATGGACAGGATTAGAAATGAGGACATTAGAGAGTCAGCTCAAGTTGGACGGTTGGGTGATATTGGGTTGGTTTGGACATGTACAGAGGAGAGATGCTGGGTATATTGACGATACAGCTGCCAGGCAATAGGAAAAGAGGAAGGCCTAAGAGAAGGTTTATGGATGTGGTGAGAGAGGACATGCAGGTGGTGGGTGTAACAGAGCAAGATGCAGAAGACAGAAAGATATGGAAGAAGATGATCTGCTGTGGTAACCCCTAACGGGAGCAGCCGAAAGAAGAAGAAGCTGAAAGTAATTTCCTTGTGCGTCAATACATCTCTGTGCCCGTTTCAGCATTTTCATGTACAATCTCTGCAACATCATGGGATCGATTCTCTTTTTTGTGAGCCACCCTGTATTACATATACTGGCATAACATGTGACTTGTTTCAAAAGACTTTCTTTTGAACTCCCTTATCTCAAACCTTTCTGCGTTCTTCCTAAAATGTTCATCCTGTAATTTGTTTAAAAAAATAAAAAAGCTGAGTAAACTTTCAATGGAGTTATACAATAGTGCCTACTGTAATGGGCATATGTGATATTTATAATATGGGTCTGCAGTACCTTTAATGGTATAAATTGAAGTAGGGTCTCATTAGGATGACATACCATACACAATTCTGAGGAAAGATTTTCTCAGCACTTGCACAACAGGTGTTCAATGGAAATTTGAATCCATCCACCCATTCATTTTTCAAACTTATCTCTTTCACGGTCAGGATTATGGAAAGCTGGAGTCTATCCAGGTAGTATTAGGCACAAGATAGGTGACTAGCACAGCCCACTCATGCAGACATTCACACCTAACAAAACAGGACTCTTACGGTGCCAGCAATCAGTGGCCACACACAATAAGACTGAAGAAAGAACATGTGAACACAAGGAGACCATGATACATCCACATGAAAGGTGCTTCAGGAATCAAAGTGAAGTCCAAGTACAGAGAAGTGACAAATCATCCTCAATGGTAACTTGATTTTTCCATTCCGTCGCCAGACTAATAGAGATGGCCTCCCATTTCTTAATGGCGTATCTATAATGGATCAATGCTAGTCGCAGCACTGTAGCAGACATCTCAGAGCATTTTAACAAAAGGAGCTATATTGCTTGATTAATGGTTCACTCTATGGGTCTCTTGTCTACTCTTTAAGTCTGAAGTCACATGTTTCCAGGGGCCTCTCGATGGGGATTAAGTTAAATGTTAGACAGCTTTCTTTTTTTTTTATTTTAGCCGTCAGCCTTGGGAAAACAAAAAGGGAACGTCTTGCCAACTTCTACAGTGTTCCAAATTTATCGTGCTGGAGACCAAAAAGCTGGCAAATAACTTGGCAGATGGGGTAATTGTGAATTTAAAAAAAAAAAACGAAGGAATGAAAAACAAACCATGCTTTTGGAGGTCATGGGGATAATTAGAGTAATTATTGACAGTGCAGCAGCAGCAGCAAGGTAAATCATAGCAAAGGAGCCTCCATTTTCATGTGGGATGAAGGGTCACTCTAGAGATCAAGGATAATTACTTTTTAACTGAGAGGGAAGTTACCTTTAAACTATTCAGGAAATTCATTTCTACTTTATACAATGAGCCCAGCGGTATGGTGGTGCAGTGGTAGCGCTGCTGCCTCGCAGTTAGAAGACCTGGGTTCACTTCCTGGGTCCTCCCTGCGTGGAGTTTGCATGTTCTCCCTGTGTCTGGGTGGGTTTCCTCCAGTTTCCTCCCACAGTCCAAAGACATGCAGGTTAGGTGCATTGGAGATCCTAAATTGTCCCTAGTGTGTGCTTATTGTGTGGGTGTGTGTGCCCTGCGGTGGGTTGGCACCCTGCCCATGGATTTGTTCCTGCCTTGAGCCCTGTGTTGGCTGGGATTGGCTCCAGCAGACCCCCGTGACCCTGTGTTAGGATGTAGCGGGTTGGAAAATGACATTTATTACGAATTAAGGAAGAGGGGCATGCTTTTGTAGAGATAAGCAATAGAACCAGAGTTTAATAAATGGCTTGTTCAGCATCCATGTGAAGTTTGCATGCTCCCCTATGTTCTAATAGGTTTTCTCTTGGTACATATTACATCTCAGAGGTGTACAGCTAGGTTTAGAAATAATTCTAAATTGAAACTGAATGAGTGTGATGTGATGGGCTGGAGTCCTGAGCCTGGTTGGTACTGTCATGTTCATGATGCTGTGAAAACTGGCTATGCGTCTCCAAGACTTTGAGATGGAAAGATCATATTGAGAAAATGGATGGATGGACTTTCCTTTGACACCAATGGTGCTTTCTACTGAAAATAGAGGACATTTCTATGAATCTTCAAAATGCACTTTCTATAGAGTCCACCACCAGAGGAAATTCTAAAGGTTTCCAAAGGGTTTCCCACAAATTCCCAAATATTTGGTCAGTCTAGACCACATCCTGAGGACACCAGATAAAATGTCCATGATGATGAATGGAGTCTATCCCAGTCAGCAACACGCACAGAGATAAGGAGTACCTCAGGTAAGCTGGTATGTGTTATTTTCTAAATAAAATTAATTTATGTTTTTACATACATGGCACTAAAGAGTGGCGACATGTTTCACTTTGGTCAGACATACAGGTACTGTCGGAGTTTTTTTGCTGTACTCTCTACACATGACAATATTAGTACTACTGCTACTACTACATTAGTACATGGAATTGAACTCCAATATTACTTGCTACTTTTCTCTAGCATTGCTCCAAGACTGGGGTGGGGGGCTGTCCCTATGACCCCAGAAATGATGCCTATGCTGTCACCAAGTGGACTTTCTAACTATGGGCAGCATAACAGAGGCCAGAGTTTGATATGGACAATAAAGTTTCTTCTTTACCTCCTTTTCAGGACAAATTGACCAGAAGCAGCACAGACTAATGGACCCATGCCGGAACTGAGAAATCAAAAAGAAATACAGAAGATAATAAAATACCTAAAATACCTAAGACCTTAATCAGTACTTAATGAAACAATTCTTTAACCAGTGTTTAATAACCAAGATGGAACAAATTGTAGGCAGCACAGGTAGTTGGGGGAATTTATTCCTTGGCATGTTCCAAAGATTCATGTGGTCAGGGATTCTACTACTGGGTGAGTGTACCCATCATTAAGTGCTTATATATTTTTACTTCCCCCAAAACCAAAACCTATACAAATCAAACATAGGTCATAAGCAGGTGTGCCCTCCGGCACAAAGGTGATCTCATGTCTAACTTTCTGATCATCTCGCAACCCCAGGCACACCACTCCCAACTCAGAGCATCGCCCTGGGGCCCTTGGACACAATGACACCTGAAGCTTGTTTGTTATCTGCATGTGGTGGACGCCAGTATTCTTACAGGATATGTATGCATGATTCTGCTGGTTAGTTCCCCCTTTGCCTGTTTAGAGTTACATCAAACAGGAGGATGAAGATCTCTTAGCCATTTTGCACTCAAAGGTGAGGTGTTCTCTTTGCTCCTTATAATACTTGGACTCACTTAAGTGGTAAATGGCCACTAATGCTGCTAATACCTGCTGCCCTATAAAAGGCACTACATAAAACAGTGCACACACTGTACCACCCAGAAACAATAAAACGCCTTCGCCATTCATGTTTTCAGCTCATACTGTACAATATATTACTTTACATCTCCTTCAGGTTGCAGTGATCTAGCTCTTTGATTTCATTTCCTTAAAAGGTTTTGACTCTACGGTCCCCATCTTGACACATGTCTTGCACATGTTACAAAGCAATGGACTTCACTATACAGATGCTGTGCTGTGCACAGACATTACTATCAGATCCACAACACCATCACCCTCATTCCACAGACCTGTCCAAGTCAATGCATCTCATGGTCTTGAGTTCACATGGTGTGATTAACAGCTGGGGTTCTTACCCAACAGAGACACATTACTGATGGAAGGACCAGGGGAAGAGCGTGTATGAGACATTGAACAGGGCAGCCCCATTGGCTTGCTAGAGTTCCACAGCCTTGGAGCTTGGAAGCTCAGCCCTGTTAGCGTCCATGGTCACCACCAGGGGGCAGATGGAAAGTGCAGAGCCCTTTATTGCAGCATTTCCACCACATCCGCAAGGGCTGCCAGAAGGAGTTCATGGGTCACCTTGAGCACTTCTAGCTGCTCTATAAAAGAAGCCATCTCACTCTATTTGGGAAGCTGGAGTCAGAAGGAGGACAAAGCTTGCCAGGAGGAATGGAAGAACAGAGAGAAGAAGTGGTGTGTGCTGTAAATTTGACTGTGCTTGGCTGGGGTACGAGTGAAAAGCGTTTCCCGCTTTAAAATAAACATTTTGGGCAGAAACTTGTGCCAGGGTGTCTGTTGTGTCGAGTGTTTGGGGAGCTGGTGCACCCCCTGGTGGTCACAATGGTTTTCTGAATTATCACAAATAAGTGTTTCTAATTGGTAACGCCCATCTGAATGACACTAAGAGGTAGAATTACAAACTAAAAATGTGGCGTTTGTCACCAAGTTGTGAAATATCACCAGTGTCCTTTAGCTCTACTTCAGTTATGCAAATGGCCACCATTGGCCACCCACAAAGTCGGTACTCTTTGAAATGGCCAATCGTGTTAACCCCTTTTTGTCAATTATTCATGTCTGTTGTGAATCTCTTTTTTCACAGACCAAACCAAACACACGTGGCACACTACTACTCCTCAACACTCTATGAACCTCACAGCACACAACACAGCTATTTGTAGGATAATATTTATATGGGGGTGTCCGCTATCAGTCTTTGAAGTATGTAACGAGCATGAAGACTGATTTTTTTTATCTAGTGTGCTACCTGAGTCTTCCAAGATGGCAATTGTCAAAGAATATCATGAAGCATTTTCACATCCTGACAGGAACACAAAATCTACTGATTTCAATTCCATAGAAAATCTGTGGGATTATTTGAAGCAACAAGCGAAATGGACATACTGCGGGATTTGGTGCTGGAAGAGTGCATGAAAATCAGTGTCGTCTACATTCGTAAACTGGTGGCATCGAT
This sequence comes from Polypterus bichir lapradei, assembly GCA_026402145.1. NCBI lineage: Eukaryota > Metazoa > Chordata > Cladistia > Polypteriformes > Polypteridae > Polypterus > Polypterus bichir. The sequence goes on from JANRMT010062798.1 coordinate 3,893,311, forward strand.
ACCAGACAGAATTGCAGCTGTTCCTCTGCCTCATGGAGGAGTTAAGCACTATTAGATAAGATTGAGCTAGGGTTGGCTAATTTTTTGTCCATTGATCTAAGATAGCATTACAGGGAGTTATGTCTGCACACACTTATTATGTTTCCTTTCCTTTTTTCTTCCCACACAAGAACTGATTGAAGCTGAAAGAAACGGCAGATGCTGACTTGCACGTTTAATTTTAGTTTGCAAAGAAATGCACTTCCAGCCTTGCTATTGGAAAATACAAAAACAGAAGCCAGTGCAGGAGTTAAACCTTGAAACCATGCTAGCAATGGACATCACAACTCGCTTTACCGATTCATCCATCCAACCATTGTCTTAACCCACTTATCCAGGGCAGGGTTGAGGGGAAAATGGAGTCTATCCCAGTCAGCAACACGCACAGGTCAACAATAATCACTGGAATTTTTCAAACTTCCCCTTTTAATTTAATTGATTTGCTTGATTTGGCAATCGTTTGGAATTAGGGGGGTCCCTATAACTTCCACAGTGAATGATTTTTTTATATAATGCACATGTAAGGGGGCAATCTATATACAAAAGATCAAAAATGAAGGGCCAACAAACTTCAGTTGAGTTGAATCCAGTGAAGAGGTCACAATTCTTCCAAAACTCAAACGAATCAATGAGAAGTACCTGCCAAGTGCAGTCACTGCACCCCAAAAAAGTCTGACTTAGGCTGCATGTGAGCAACGTAAAGGTGAAAACTACACACAACAGTTCAAAATTAGAAGGTTCAGGTTTGAATATGTTGAGGGCACAAATGGACATTAAATACAATCATATTTACTATTTTGTTTATGTGCAGAAGCCTCTGAAAAATGCACTTTAACATAAACCTTCTCAGAGGATCATGGGAATTGGAAACCAGACGAGCAGTACTTGCACCCACACTCCACACATTACTGCCAGCTAAGCAACAGAACTCCACATGCCTACAGAACTCCAAGTTGTGATGGTTCACCTTCTCACTTCAGTGAATTTTCAGTCGGACTATTTAGAGAAACACAAGGTCAGTGTATATTTGTTACTTGGTCAGTTAAAAAATTAATTAAAGATGAACTGTATATTTTTCATGAAAATACAGCGCACACTAAACATATTGAATGTGTATTATTTCACTCCAAGTGCAATTCGACCACAAAAACTGCATTTCTGGCCGACCAGGATATATTTTTATTTTATACAGTTTACTAAGGTATAAGGCAGGGGTCTCCAACAGGTCGCTCGCAGGCTACCGGTAGCTCGCAACCCCTTTCCAAGTAGCTCGCCAAAGGGTTAATGAATCCTACATAAATTTGAAAACTTGATTAGTCAAATTAGGGGTGGGTGATCTTTCCAAAAAATCATATCATGATCCTTTTAACACAAAATCACGATCCACAATCTGAATTGCAATCTATCTTTTCAATGTGGCATACACTTAAGAGAATATCTAGACTCAGACTCATCAAGACCTAAGTAACACTTTATTTTAAACATCAAACAAAGTTGAATACAATTGTTCTCTCGTTCGCTAGCTAAGCGGGTGCAAGGAACACGCCCTGAAGCTGGCGAGTTAGTGAGGCGAGCTCCTCACCCCCCCTCCCTTCGGCCCGTTGCGTGGATCTTGGATTTGCACAAATAAATCAGTACTACAAGCAAACTATGATACATAGCAAAATGAGAGAAGTCGCAAAATCAACTGGAATGTTCAAGCAAATTATAGAAAAAAAACCCGATCTAAATCCGTTAAGTAGTTCTCTCGTGAAAAGCAGACAGACATACAACCTTCAAAATAATGTGCAGTTAAAGTCTCAACAGCATTCTCAGCATTTCTGGAGCTTAGTAGAGCCAGATAACTATGTATAAGAATCTTCATCAAGCAGCTCTGAAAATGTCTGCTTTGTTTGGGTCTACATACCTCTGTGAGTCTCCCTTTCTGACATTAATGTCATGAAATCAAATTCAGACCAAGACTGACAGATGAACATTTAAATGACTCCTGTCACACACGTGCGAGTAGGGGGACGTTGTATGGACCAAGCAAAGGTAATTCCACGCCAGGCCAGGGGATATAAATCTTCTCCAGTTATCTCTACAGACCAGCCGTGGGAAAACCTATCTGATTCACTGCTGATGATGCTGGTTCCGGCACCCAGAAGAAGGTCACTTCTGGTTCCTAGGCTCACATCAGAAGAACATCACTTCCAGTTCCCCTACATCACGTCCAGTCTGATCCCTTAAAGCCGCCATCTTTTCCAACCCTCGTCAGTTCTGTTTTGGACTCAGTATTGTTAACAGCTCTGTGCTACTTTCACAAAACCATTTACAGCCAGGAATATTATACGGGTGGCTGCCCCAAACCTTTTTACGTGTGTCGAGTCTGTTCCTTTTTACACTCCATAGGAGTGAACCTAAGTGGCTACACTCCACCATACACCTCTCTTGTTGACTCCATGCAGTGCCCGCCATCTCACTAACTAAAAAACACATCACACATGCAACTGGACATGTGAATACTCTTGTGAAGTGAAACAGTGACATGTAACAAAATGACAAATGAATAAGTCATATCTGTGTATTTGAAATTGCATTGTTTTGTTTGACAGCATTCATGTTTTAATTCAATAGTGTGAGATACACTAGAAAATGCATACAGACATACAAAATGCACTTGCAGGTGAATTAAATATTTTTTGTGATATTGTTTTAATGCAAAATGGGAGTTGTGGACACCAACATTTTGTAAATGTTCAGGCAAAACAAGCTTATTCAGTTTGTTTGAGTTGAAATAAGCCATGAGAATAAACATTAGAAAGCAGGAGTAGCTCTCGACCATTTTCATTTTGTAAAAGTAGCTCCCTGGGGAAAAAAGGTTGGAGACCCCTGGTATAAGGCCAGTGTTACGTCACTTGGAGCTCTATAAGGTCACAGGGTGTTCATGTGGAATTTCTGACTTGAAAACTCATATTTACAGTCTGTCTAATAATATTTAAACACACCATCAGCACTGCAGGCATCATCATGTTTTGGGGCTGCACTCTCATCTAGTCCCATCATGCCCTGCTCCTGCCCTTGATCTAGAACACACCACTTTTGCACACCAACCCACAGAGGGAAACACATACTGTGCAAGCGACAGCCTTTCACTTTGTAAACCATACCCTCACAAAGGCACCACCACCTCCTAATCCTGGACTGGGTTGGCATCTGAGGCAGCCTAACTAGAAGGGCCACTATTGTCAAATTGTTCTTAAATCTCTAACTTCCTTCTCAGTTAACGGGTTTTCATTCTCACCTAATTTAGATCTTTTGTTTTATTTCTCCATTGTGTTGTTTAATATAAATACACATCAAGAACCATAAGGGTCCATAGCAGACTTGTATGCGCCATGTATTTCCTAAAAAAAGTATTGCAGCACAACTAACTCTCCCTGCCTATTCATTCAAAACCTACACAGTCACACTGCCTCAAGGCATTCTGGGTGGAGACTCCCTCATAATCACAGCAGCGATTAGCCCCCCTCCCCCCAACCCTTCTCCCACAGCTATTGCAGTTTTCCTGTCAGTCTTACCTTGTAGAAGCAGATGTATGTTGTCAATATCCACTGGGATCTGCCCTTCTTCCACCACAAAGTCACCAGGAACACCTTCATCAGCCATCATGGCCACGGCTGCTCAGTGCATCCAGCAACACCTGCAAGACAAAAAAAGAGAAAGGCAGGAATGAAAAAAAACTTTAAAAGAAATACAACCAACCTCAGGTTACAGCTCTGCTTTCCCAACAGGCCAAGTAATCCTCTCCCCACCCTGAGTGAGCACACACCCTTCTAAGTGAAGAGCAGCTTTTAAAAGAGTGGGAGAGTGAAAACAGAGAAGTTCATCTCCAGGCTGAAGCTGCCAGCACTCGCAGTCTAACAGATATAATCTGTGTCCGGCCTCTTAACATGGCCGGCACTTTCACTATCACTTTCATCTGTCCTGGCTTCTGCATAACTGGAATTTCACACACTCTCTCTAGACAAAGAGAAACTATGGATAAGTAAAGAAGAAGGGACTTTCCTTTTCACAAATTGTCCTAATAAATACCCCACCGCAGCCACAGTCTCATCTCAATTCATCTAATGACCATAGGTTTGTCCCAAAGTGTCCTACCAGCTCAGATACCTCCACCCATTGTGACCCAGAGTCATCTATTAGACTAGACACTAAGTACTCTTGAGCGACTTCTGAGCTGATTACCAATGTGAACATAAGAAATAAGAAATTTAAAAAAAAGAGATGGCTATTCAGTCCATCAAGCTTGTTGCTTAGCTAATCGTTATGCTGTCCCAATGTCTCATTCATACACTTCTTAAACGTTATCAAGGTTTCTGCTTCAACTTCATGTCTTAGTAGTTCTTCCAGAGTCAGACAACTGTTTGTGTAAAGAAGCGATGCCTGGCTTCAGTCCTAAATGCACTTCTTCTTAATTTCCACTGGTGTCCTCAAGTACATGATTCACCATTAAGATGGAAGAATTCTGCTGGATCTGCTTTATTAATGCATTTGTGGATTTTAAAGACCTGGATGAGGTCCCCATACAGTCTCCTGTGCTCGAGACTAAACAGGTTAAATTCTCAGTGTCTGTCAGTCCTGGGATGCACTTGGTTGCTCTCCTCTGCACAGCTTCAGGTCCTGCTAGGTCTTTCTTGTAGCATGGTGACCGGAACTACATATAAGACTCCAGATGTGGCCCCACTACTGCATTATATGATCTGAGCATAACATCACTTAAACTCCTACCAGTTCATCCAATAATTACCAGAGCTGATGACTCCCATTATGTTTCCTACTCAATTACTAATTCAGTTACCTCTCAAATAAAATTGTGGCTCTTAGTGTGTCAATGACTTACCTTCTGGTTCAGCCAAAAACTCCCAATATATCAGTGATCCTCCTCTTATTTCACTAACATAACTCTCGGTTAGGCTCTCGGCCTATTAACATTCCTACATAAGTATTTGGACAGTGACACAATTTTCATAATTTTGGCTCTACATACCATCACAATGGATTTGAAATGAAGAAATAATTACATGACTGAAGTGTAGGCTTTCAGCATTAATTCAAAGGGATTAACAGAAATATCATATGAGCCATTTAGAAAAGACAGCTATTTTTATACATGGCCCCACATTTTTGGGGGCTCAAAAGTTTTTGGACAAACTAACATAATCATAACTATAATGATCATTTTCAATATTTGATTGAAAATCTGTTGAGAGGGCGGCATGGTGGCGCAGTGGTAGTGCTGCTGCCTCACAGTTAGGAGAGCCGGGTTCCCTGTGTTGAGTTTGCATATTCTCCCCATGTCTGTGTGGGTTTCCTCCGGGTTCTCCGGTTTATTTATTTTATTTTATTTTATTTACCTTTATTTAACCAGGCAAAACAGATTAAGAACATGTTTCTTATTTACAACTGTGGCCTGGAAAGGGCAAAGCCTTAAGAGGGAAATGGGTTAAGAAAAAAAAAAAAATAAATAAAACATATTAAGAAAGATACACATATACAATATAAACGAAATTACGAAAAAAAAAAAAAATCATAAAAATATAATATAAACAATAAGACATTGGAGCAACAATGAGTAGAGCAGCAGTGAATTGAAGTAGCTAGCCTAAGTAACAGCAACACACATCTTTATAATAAGCTAAAATCCGTGATTGGAAAACTGATTTAGGAATGAAATTAGTCAGTTTTAACATTTTCTGCAGGTCATTCCAGTCTCTAGCAGCAGCATTCTGAAAAGACGACAGGCCAAGTACAGAAGTAGCCTTAGGAACTGTCAGCAGAATCAGATTAGCAGAACGAGTAAGAGGGGAAAAACCAAGGAGAGTTTTGTAAATAATCATAAGCCAATGGACTTTACGGCGGGTGTACAATGAAGACCAGTTGAGAGAAGAATACAGGGTACAATGATGGGTTTTGAAAGGAGCATTTGTTATAAACCGAATGGCAGAGTGATAAAGAACGTCGAGCTTCTGAAGCAGGCCTTTGGATGCTGATCTGTAAATAACATCACCATAGTCAAACATGGGAAGGATTGTCATTTGAACCAAAGTTTTCCTAGCAGATGATGTAAATGCAGAACGCATTCTATAAAGGAACCCAAGTTTTAATTTAATCCTAGACTTCAGATTGTCAATGTGTTTTGAAAAAGACAGAGTATTATCCAGCCAAATTCCCAGATATTTATATTCCGTAATCTGGTCCAGTGGTGTCCCGTCAAGGGAACAAATACCTGGAGAGCTTGATGGAATATGACCTTTTTTACCGAACCACATAAGTTTAGTTTTGGAAATATTTAACTGGAGGTGCAAATTAGAAAGAGTCAGTTGCAAACTATTAAAACTAAGTTGAAGTTGCTGCAAGACTGTAGCAGGGGACGAGCCTGTAGAATAAAGAATTGTGTCATCAGTGTAAAGGTGGATAGATGAATCTGTAACCGAATTAGCAACAGTATTAATATAAATAGAAAAAAGTGTAGGTCCAAGTATTGATCCCTGCGGGACACCATTGGTGACTGGGAGAGGCTGGGAAAGGAGTAGTTCAGATTTCACGGACTGCACTCTATCAGTAAGATAATTGGAAAACCAAGACAAGGATTTGTCAGAGATACCTGTGTCATGAAGCCTATCAATAAGACACTTATGATTGACAGAGTCAAAGGCCTTGGCCAAGTCAATGAAAATAGCAGCACAGTACAATTTAGAGTCCAAAGCAGAATAGATATCATTTGAGACTTTAAGAGACTCGGTTTCCTCCCACAGTCCAAAGACATGCAGGTGAGGTGCATTGGCGATCCAAAATTGTCCCTAGTGTGTGCTTGGTGCATGGGTGTGTGTGTGTGTCTGCACTGTGGTGGGCTGGCGCCCTGCCTGGGGTTTGTTTCCTGCTTTGCGCCCTGTGACCCTGTAGTTAAGATATAGCAGATTGGATAATGGATGGATGGAAATCCGTTAAGGTCATTTACTGCCTGAAGTCTGGAACCCATGGTCTTCTCTAAGTACTGAGCTTCCATCCTACTGATTCTTTACCAGGCCTTTACTGCAGCTGTCTTCAGGTGCTGCTTGTTTGTTGGACTTTCTGCCTTCAATCTTTGTCTTCAGCAAGTGAAATGCATGCTCAGTTGGGATGAGGTCAGTTGATTGACTTGGCCTTTGAAGAATATTCCACTTCTTTGCCTTGAAAAGCACTTGGTTTGCTTTCGCAGTATGCTTTGGCTCACTGTCTGTCTGCACTGTGAAGCGTCATCCTATCTGTTTTGCAGCATTTGTCTAAATCTGAACAGACAGTATAGCCCTGTACACTTTAGAAATCCTACAACTTTTGTCAGCTGTTATTTCATCAATAAACACCAGTCACCCACAACTATTAGCAGTCACGTGTGCTCATGCCATAACACTGCCACCACCATGTTTCACAGATGATATGGTATGCTACAGATCATGATCTGTCCCTTCTCTTCTCCATACTCTTCTCTGTCCATCATTCTGGTACATATTGATCTTAATTTCATTTGTCCAAAGAAAACTGTTCCAAAACTGAACCTTGTTTTAATATTTTCTGGCAAAGTCTAATCTGTCCTTCCCATGCTTGATGATTACCAGTGGTTTGAACCTTGTGGTAAACCCTCTGTCTTTACTTTCATGAAGTCTTCTCTTAATTGTGGACTTTGGCAATGATAGGCCTGCTTCCCAGAGAGTACTCTTGGTTTTGCTAAATGTTGTGAAGGGAATAATTCTGTGATCATCAGGCACAGTTGTCTTCCATGGTTGTCCAGGCCTTCTGGTGCTAATGAGCTCACCAGTGCATTCCTGCTTTTTAAGAATGGTTGATTTGACCACTTCTGGCGTTTCTGCCATCTCTCAGATGAACTTGGTTTGTTTTTTCAGCCTAATGGCCTGTTTTTACTTGCATGGACAGCTCTTTGGACCTCATATTGAGAGTTCACAGCTTTCAAAAGTAAATTCCATACTTGGAATCAACTCCAGACCTCCTGCCTGCTTACTACTTAACACATTAATGAGGGAACTGCTCTCACCTTGCTATTGAACAGCTTGTCTGTCAATTGTCCAAATACTTTTGAGCAACTGAAAATGGGAGGACCAAGTATAAAAATGGCTGTCATTCCTAAATGGCTCATACAATGTTTTTGGTCAACCCCTTGAATTAACGCTAAAAGTGTACACTTCAATCACATAATGATTGCTTTATGTTCAAATCCATTGTGGTGATGTATAGACCCAAAATTATGAAAATTGTGTCACTGTCTAAATACTTATGAACCTGACTGTATAATGTGATCCTGAAACTTTTCTGTGTTTTTCCATGCAACTGTTTCCAGTTCATTTGATGATTCTAATAATGTTTCTGACACATTTCCCAATTCAAGCAATTCCCACTGTTCTTACACAAGCCTATTCCCAGTTTGCTCAGTAATTCAGATCATTTTCCTGACCCTAGTTATCCAGTTCAACCACCTTCCAACTAAAACACTGACATCCACAGTGACAAAGAGCAACATTACAATTCAACAATGACTCCCAGTATATCCCAGACTGTCCTTCTGTTACATCTACTGGTTTCCAGTATGTTACCAAATACTCTCCATTTCCAATAATAGATTCTTAATGCATTCTTGAAACTCTTTCCAGTTTAGCTCCTCACTCCCAGCCTGCCTTTTCAGTCACCACCCAAGGTAAGCCACCAATTCCAGTGTCCTCCAGAAACTCCTCCTAGTTCAGACACCACTTCCCAGTATGCCACAGAGTCACTTGCCCACTGCTCATACACTTTACTTCTAAATCTTTCCCATCCTCACTGACTGACTCCCAAATTATTTCTAACACTCTTTTCTGATCATAACTTTATCTGACTGGCTCCACTCATGAAGTGTGTCTGCCATGCAAGGCGTCTGATAACATTCTGTTTCTCCAAGACCCCTTTAAAATCCAGAGTCCTGTGAGTGATTTTGAGAGGGTGGTAGCTCTGCTCATTGGCCTCTCATTGTCATCCTTCCTGTCGATTGCCACCTGGACATCTCAAGACTAACACTTCTGTGTTGACCTTAATGGTGACAGCTAAGAGGTGATAGTGTGCAGGAATAGGGAACTGCAGTGTGATAAGAACAACAGAGTAAAAGCATGTCATCCACCATTAAGGCAGCTGAGATTGCTGAATGAGTAAAAGGAAAGCCCACTTCTGGATGGCTGGAGACCTTTGAACTCATGTGTGCCTAGCCTGCTAGTCTATACAACTACATAGTTGCAGTGAAGAGTATGAATCGAAGAAAACTGGACTGTAGTGAACCTGGTGGCAGAAAGAGGGCACCGTGCACATCTTTTCTCTCACTCTCTGCCTGAGCCTTTGACGTTCCAGTTAGTTTGGTATCTAAGTCCTCCATTCCCCCCTCCCACAACTAATCCAATCAGCTGCTTCATAAACTATGGACACAGAGATGACCTCTGCAACTTTCCCAAAGTCAGTTTCATAATGGCAATACAATACTCTATTTAGAAGAAGATAAAGATTTAATCTGCATCATCTACCGTCTGTTACCATCCACATTAAAGTTGCTAGATTTGGGGGCGCACACAAATCTGTGAAGAAGAGGAGGACCTCCACAGAGTATATGACTGACTTCCACTCAGACACATGAGCTTTCAAGATGTGAGGTCACCTAACAATCTCAGCATGAGTGATCTCCTAGGGCACATGGGGGCATCCAGCTAGGGGTTTACTGCTGCGTGTGTCACCTTTCCTGGAAATGATGTGATTTCCTCAATGAATCCAACATTCTAAGCCAAAATGAATTTCTAAGAACAAGAGGAACTTTCAAAGAGCACTGAATTCCACTTAGACACATGAGCTTTCAAGGTGATGTGCGGCCTCCAGTGTGAACCAAACAAGCTTCTGGGGCACATGGGGTCCTCTAACATAACCTTCTCGGTACATGAATGTGCAAGGTAAATCTCAGTGGTGTGTGGGTGTGGTACAACTCAGACACACATGGACTTGTAAGACACCAGGTGGCCTCCTGTGTGAGTCTACAATTCTGTGCACACTCAGACTCCATTAATGTATGTGGCACTCTCCTGCATGTATGAGCTTCCAGGACATGAGGGGACTTCCTGGGTGAATCTAACATGCTAAACCCATTTAAGCTTTTGTGGCAAATGTGGGCATCATTGGTGCGTGAATATATGGGGGCCATCCAAAGTACATCTCCACATACACACATGTGACCGTCCATGAGTGTCTAACATTCTGAGTGCACTTCCTACTGGAGTGATACTTCTGTGTGTGCCACCTCTACAGGGCATGAAGTGACTCCTGGGTAAATCTAGCATGTTAAACTAATTTAAGCTTCTGTAACAAATGTGGCCCTCACTGGTGAGTGGATGTGTGGGCACATGGGGCCATCAAAGGTACACCTCGCTGGAGTGAGTGGATTAACACACACACACGTGACCTTCCATGCATTCTGAGCACACATGGGGACTTACCATGGGTAAAACTACTCTGTGTGCCACCTCTCCAGAGCATGAGGTGACTTCCTGTATCTAACATTCTAAGCCAAAGCCAACATTCTTGAACCCAAAGGTATCTAAAAGGCAGATATCATTAATGTGTCAACAACCTCTAGGGCATAAAGTGACTCCCTATATGAATATAATATTTTGAGTACAAATATGCTTCTTGAGAATAATGAGGCCCCCCTAGGGCAAATTGCACAGGTGTGCACAATGCAACTAAGGCACGCATGAGCTTCTAGAATAACTCTGCCCCACGTAAGTCACTCAGCTTATACTTGAAGGTCCGCTTGTGTGTTACAAACCCTTAAGAGTTCAGAATGTTACACTCAAACAGAATATCATCTTTGTGTCTGGAAAAGCTTCTTTCTGTGTAAGTAACACTAGAATCTAGATCATGATGTGAATCCTTTTGAATGAACCTAACATACTGCACTAACAGAGGGGACCACCAAAGGGAACAGAATAATTTAACAAGATAAAGGTGATCTGCTAGGGAAGGCAATAATCTAACCCCCTTACACCTTGGGGTCATAAAGTGACCATCATGCTTTAAGCACAGCTGTCGGTCTCACTGATATGTGTGTGCGATGTGACTTTCTTAGGGTCCACATTACTATATGGAGCATTCTAATGGCGTGTATAGTGTTATTTACACAGAAAGAAGCTTGTCCAGATACAAAGATGATATTCTTTGTGAGTGTAACATTCTGAACTCTTAAGGGTTTGTAACACACAAGTGGACCTTAAAGGACAAGCTGAGTGACTTACATGGGGCATCATTCTGATACTCTAGAAGGTCTCAGAGAAATGAGAAAGCTGCCTGACTGATTGGACCACCTGAGTATTTGAAGTACTGAGGTGCACCAAAAAATGTCTAGGATTGTTTGAATACAAACTCACTAAAGAGAATTCTACAACTCAGGCATCTGTGACTTTCTGACTTGGCGTGACAGTCTAAGGCAAAAAGAACTTCTAGGTTGACCTGACAACCTTGCCCGTCTGATGATTTAAACTCACAGAGGAACCTCACTGGTGTGAGTGGTAACACTGCAGTGTGAGATGACCCCCAGGGTGAACGTAACATTCTAATTTATATGGGTTTCTAAAGCACAGGGGAAGTCATAGATCCCAGATTGACTTGACCTGCTAAATATTCTAGTGTGTTTAGATTGGTATTATTATGAAACTGGATGTAGTGCCTATAAAAAGTATTCACCCCCTTGGAAATGTAATTGTATATGACATTAAACCACAGTGGATTTCATTTGGCTCTTCTGACACTGATCAACAGAAAAATACTCTTTAATGTCAAAGTGAATATAGAACTCTGCAATGTGGTCTCAATTAATTACAATCATAAAACACAAAATAACTGATCACATAAGTACTGAATCCTTCAAGTCAGCATTTAGTAGAGGCACCTTTGGCAGCCGTGACAGCCTAGTGTCTGTGTGCACAGCTTTGAACATCTGGACACTGCAGTTTTCCCAATTCTTCTTTGCAAAACTGCTCAAGCTCTGTCATATTGCATGGGGATCAAGAGTGAGCAGCTTTTTTCAAGTCCAGCCACAAACTGTCAGTTGTACCATTCCCTTTTCGGAGTCCACCACTTCAGGACATTCATATTGTTGTTTTGAAGCCATTCCTGAGCAGCTTTGGCTTGTTGTCTTACTGGAAAGTAAATCTTCCCCCAAGGCACATGTTTCTTACAAACTGTATTTTGCTGAATTAATTTTACCCTCACAGGCCTTTCAGGGGCTACTGCAGAGAAGCATCCCCACAGCTTGATGCTTCCACCACTATGCTTCATGGTTGGAATGGTAATGTGCACAGTGTTTGGCTCTTGTTTAGTCTCATGGCCGTAAAGCTCACTTTTGGTCTTATCAGACCATAGAAAGGCCTTCTTGCTGACTCTGGTGTCTCTCATGTGCCTTCTGGCAAACTCAAGCCAAGATGTTTCCTGCACTTTCTTTTTTTTGTAGCAGTGGCTTTCTCTTTGCCAATTTCCTAATAAGGTTGCAACTGGTAATGTATTAGGGCAGAGAAACTGTCCGCACAATCTCAATAATCTCATCACACAATAGCTTGTGACTCCATCACAGTTCTAATAGGTTTCTTAGTGGTCCCCTCACTCATCGTCTTCTTGCACGTTTAGTTTTTTGTGATTGCAGATTTACTGCTGTGCCATTCCATTACTTCATGATTGATTTAACATGACTCCAGTGGATACTCAGTGAATATTTTCTTGTCTCCATTCCCTGACTAATGTTTTTCATGGAGTTTCTTTTGTCTTCACTGTGTAGGCCAGCCCACCATACTGACTCAACACAAGCTGGACCTTTCAGATTAGATGCGTTTTTTCCTTCCATCAACAGAAATCAAGGGGGTGAACTAAATCTGTGACTTCTAAAACCAACTGGCTGCACCACTGTTGATTTAGGGGTGTCATATTAAAAGTGGTTAAAATGTATGTGATTTATGTGAATTGATTTATATTTGTAATTAATTTAGGCCACTTTGCAGAGATTTGTTTTCACTTTGACAATAAAAGGCCTTTATCTGTTAATCAGTGTCACTAAAGCCAAATTAAATTCACATTGATTTAATATTGTATAAAAAATAAAATGTGAAAACATTCAAGAGGGTAGTGAATACTTTTTTATAGGCAGGCTATGAATCTCTAACTAACAAAAGAAAAGTAAGAGCAACATGACCCAAGTTAACTTGGAATTATAAATTACAGATTAGAGGCACAGTAGAAACTCAGTATGGCCAGCGTTGGATGCCTGACCCTCCACGGCAGACGATCAGATGATTATCACAAGTTCCTCAAACCTCTGTGTGCAGTTAGAAATTAAGGACGAACTTCACAGATAAAACCTTTAAAAGAGCCTGAACTGAAGGGCAAATCTATGCAAAAAATGAAATCTCAAAACAGAAAACTCTAAAGATCCATCCTCTAAGGTCACATGCACTGGGGTCTGTCCGGGGAGTGTGTGAAGGAAAGGAGAGTTTGTGTGCCAGTGCACTGCAGAACACACACATTACCCAGGTATACATTGAAAAACATTGGATTATGTCATGTGATTATTAAATATTTTTGGATGCTGCATTCAAAATTGAAAACCGTTTTTCTACATCATGAAACATTCCTTAACAAAACACATTTCTTTGGCTGTCAATTTGTTTTTTGCACTATAAATAATTAAAAATTTAATGATAACTTACTTGAACGTAAGATTTGTCTACTATTAAACTCTATGTTTAAAGCAAAACAGTTATTTTATTCAATAATAAGGTCAGATTATAGCTGGCATTGAGCATGGTGATAAGTCATAGCAGTGGGTAGCAGCATGTGAAGCCGTTAGAAGTCCACGCTTCCTCTGTGAGTGGGACAACAAAGCCAAGAGCTGACATTGGGTTCAGAAGGAATGGCCAGCTAGAAAAAAGCTACAGCTTGGTGCCAGAAACATCATCAGACCGAGCTTAGGGGTTCCAGATAAAGTGCTACTACCACAGCTTCATATTAGGCTTGGTTTAATGAAACAGACTGTCAAAGCCCTATGAAAAGATAGAACCTGTCTGATGTGTTTGTGCCAAAGGTTTCCAGATTTATCTGAAGCTAAATTGACAAAGGGCATTTTTGAGGGTCCTGATATTAGAAAAATGATTTTGAAAGCATAGTTTGATGCTGCGATGAACGCCCTTGGGTATCATTCAAATAAGTAATTTATACTTTTTAGGTAACAATTGTAACAAGGCAAGTGATAAGGCAGTGTGAGTCCCAAAATAGTTGGGGTGCCACCCGGGCCAACCCCCTTTCAATTTGAACAAAAAAAGAAAAAACAACTTAAAATGTACATGATGGTGCTACAATAAACGCTCAGCCAAAAGCCTTTTATTGCCCTCTAGTGGCATCCCTAGGTAGGGGTGATCTGGAGTCGTTCCTGACAGTCCGGCTTTCACATCCAAATGAGGCGCCACCTTCTAGGGACATGTCACTTTAATATTGGTCAGACCAGAAGGGGCGGGGCTTGCATGGCTCCATTAACCTCAATGAGTGGTTTCCCAGTGTTGTGAGGGAAACAGGAAACAAGACTTTTAGAGACAGCGCCCCCTCTCATCCTGGGGTGGTACCACATACCTTACGTGAGCCAGGAAAGCAACCCTCTGACACACATACGGGACACAGCAATGATCCAAACTCTAAAGAAATTGGGAGTTTAGTTTAGAGAATTGGGTTGCAGCATGAGTCTCAAAGTTCACTTTTTGGATATACTTTTGGACTTTTTCTCTGAAAATCTTGTAGTGATGAATGAACAGCAGGGTAAAAGATTCCATCAGGATATCAAGGACATGGAACAAAGGTACCAAGGATGCTGGGATGTCAGTCTGATGGTGGAATACTGCATATTGGATGACTCATAGGGGACACAACAGGAAAAGTGTACAAACGATGGGCCACCCAATGAAGTCTTGGATCAAAAATACTAAGAAGTGACAAAAATTAAAGTTATAAGTTATTTGTAAGTCAATGAATATGTATTGTTGTGGTCTTCACCTATATGTTTAAAAACATTACACTAAATATTTTAATGTTAAATTGACTTTAATATACATGAATAAATTGTGTAATTTGTTCAATTTTAGTTAAATTTCTTTTCAATTTTTTACTTAAATTTGACCTGATGGAAACATTCTAATTATATTGTTTTAATGTGTTAATGACTGCAAATAATAATAACTATACACAATTAAAAACATTCTTTAGGAGTTTAATTTTTCAGATCAGTGTAATGGACCAATTTAGAGTCTCCAAATCATATAACCCAACGATGTTTGTAATGTGGTATTGAAAGCTGGATCAAATGTCAGAAAAACTACACAAAGACTCAATACAGACCAAGCTAGAGGACCAAACTCAGACAGACCCATGAGAGATGTGCGGCCATAAGGCTAACTGTTGGGTGACCATGTCCAAGGTGCAGTCTAAAAAGTGTAACAGGGTTCAGGAAGTCTAGCCATGTGATAAATAATAGAAATCATCTCACTTGACTGCATTATCATCAAGTTCGGCATGGCTATAATGAAACTGTATGCAAAACAGATAACAGAGAACTGGGCTAAAAAGGGTCTACACAAGGAATAGTACAACTTAATTCAAGTCTGCTAAAAAGGACAAAAGGAGCTTGTTAGGTAAATGGGCACCAAGAGACCCGGGCACATGGAACACATTAGGCAGTTATAGGCCTCCATGGTATAAGTGAATCTTATAAGGACCCCTCAGTATGACAGAAGATCAGTACATTGGCACGCCTGTGTGAATTAAACTCCTCAGACAAACACAATCTCAGTGACATAAACGACAATCACCTGAACTCTCGGCCACATGTAAATAAACACCATCCTGGTACATATGGAGTTCTAAAGGAGACCCCTGGTCTCCATGATGTAAGTTGAACTCCTTTGTGCATTGCAGACAAATGGGGTACACGCCAGTGAACCACTAACATCTCTGGGTGCTTTGAACCTCTCAAGAAACCACAATCTCCATAATATAAGTGATACATTTGTGTGTAGATGGAATACTCAAGCACACTCTGCCATCTTAAGACGTAATGGCTATCCTTATAGCTATGGCAAATCTTTTTTGATGTCACCATCCTAACAGCCTTATTTTTTTGTTTGAGCTCCACCTGTCAGGTAGATGCTTTAAATCAATCCACATGCACACCAACAGATTAAAAAAATAGCTTTTTCCCATCTGCCATGAACTTTCTGAACTCTGAATCTCCTCAGTCTGAGATAATTTTTAATTGAACTAGGGGGCTTTGCCCCCTGCTCGCTTCACTCGCGAACCCCCCCCCGGCCTGCGCTATGCGCCAGCCACTTCACGTCTCTGCCGCTCGCGTATGTGGATTTCACTTTCACCAAACAACAAATATTTTAACTCTCACCGATAGGCCTCTTCATTGGGAAGAAACACTACTTTTCCCTGATGGCAAAACGAATTAGACAATCTTCAAGTCTCTGACTTAAAGTTTAAATCCGAACAATATCTTCGATGTCTTTTTCGCTGTTCCGTTATTTCACCAAGTTATAATTTCCATTTCCATTTGTTTGTGCTAATGTGATCTTTACTATCATTTTTTTCGAATTTTCATGCTTCTATTATCTCTAACTTGCTCTGCATGTGTATCGTGTCATCGTTTTTGAATTCTTTTCTTTTGAATACTTTGTCATCTACTCTTTGTCTTTTATTTCCAGCCCCGGGTGTGGTTAAACCTCTTGGCACATTGATGTTTTCATCTTACGCACTATCAACACCAACTGCTTCAGCATAGTCTATTGATACTCATTTAATCAATTTACCATGTAATCAATCGACAATTTTCGCGTTAATTTGTTTGACTTCATTGTTTCTCACTTCTAGGATTGCCCTTGTTCTTCTGTTGGTAATCCTTTGGGATAAAATTCTTCAATAAGATTTTTACATAAGTTTTCTTTAATTGGGAGATTTTGAATTTTTAAAGTTGCCAACGTGTAGTAGCCAGTTTGCAAAATCATCCAAATTTTGATTTGCTCGCATATTTTTTTGTAATTTGAATTGTTGGAACAAAGACCATAAAGGTCCACTCTTTAGGCATGCATCGTAAATCTACCTTCTGCCTTACTTCTTGACTACTGGAGCACAGGAAGTGTGTCTGACAAAAGCATTCACACAGCTGAGAGGTTAGATGACCGTGGTCTTCTTTGGACATGGTTGTAAGTAGGGCGTGACATGAAAGAATCTAATAGCAAAAGTCACCGTCTCGTGGGAATTCATTCCAAAAAGTCTCTTCAAAAAGTCACGTCTCATCCCAAGATTTTTTATTATAATAGAGAGATATGTGCAATAAGCTATATTGGTAATGTGCAAGGTATTAATATAATACAATATATAATATGCAATATACTATTCATTAATAGGTGCAATAACAATTTATGCTGCTGTACATTGGGCAATAATAATTTGCTCTGGTTACTCAATCACTTAACACTGTATATGACATATTTGAAAATATTTGACATATTTTGTATGACTATTCTATTTTCTCCTATTTTTTTAACTTGAATTCTATTTTTAAATTGTTACTTCTGTTCTATCATTTAAATGCACCATTGGGGTTGTCTAAAAGTAATTTTGTTGTGTTACACAATGACAATAAAGTGCTTGAACTTTGAACTTGGTTTTATATTCCACATGCCACCTACAGGATGCAATCATCAGTATACCCCCCCTTTGTGGCCTGCTGTTTATGGCTAAAGTCTTTGTGAAACCAGCTAGGTGGGGAAGTGGAAGGTCAAGATCCCTCAGAAACTACAGCTTGTCTCTGTATCCATTCCTGTTCTAACACTTCCTTCCAGGAGCTCATTTCATTACCTGAAGGGTCAGCAGAGGGCAACCAAAATGGCTCACATTGTTGTCACACCAAACAAAAAAAAATAAATAAATAAAAGAAACAAATCCAGGTACTCAATGTGAAGCTGATGGCATCAAGCCAGAGGGATTCATTAAAAGATTAGCTTGCTTCTGCTTTGCCGTGTTACAGACTTTATTATCCCAGAGTATTAATTAACATGCCTGCTGAGGTACAGCACCGCTCATTTCAGAGTTAATTGTTTGCCTGAAATTTATCGCTGACAGCCCTCAATTACGTCGTGATTGATTGGGAGCACCAGCACATCACTACCCTTCACCACTTTACCAATTTCTGACAGAAGTAACAACAGTCATGCCGACCTTCCTCCTTTTGTGAGATGACAATGATTGTGACGCGATACTGTAAATGTGACAACTTCCATGAGCACTTCTTCATAGATATCGCTCTCTTGGTGCTATTCCAAATCGCAAACTCTGGGTCCTTAACACAAGCAAAAGAAACAGCTCTGCCTCCTTGGCCAGCAACAGAAGTAAGCCCAGTTTGGGACATTAAGGTCAGGTTGGGGAGCGTGTTATGTGCCACCACATGGTGGAACAGCTCAGTATCCTGGTTGGCAACCTGCCAGGCAGACACACGGTCCAGTCCCACCCTCTGGAAATGACACTCTATCTGCTACAGCCAGGTGTTATGTGGGCACCCCTTTAGCCTGGTCCAGCCACTCTGGTCCCCAACAATGAGGATCTTGTGAGCTGGATCACCCTCGGGAAATTGCGCCACATGTCCATAGTGCCGTAACTGATGCTCCCTCACAATGCAGGTACTGTGCCTCATTTGGGACTCCATGAGCAACCATTCTTTCGACGTAAAGTCAAACCCAAAGGTACCCAAGGATTTTCCGGAGAGACACAATACCAAAGGAGTCCAGTTTTCATGCCAGGTCACTGGATAGCGTCCATGCCTCACAACCATATAGCAAGATAGGAAGCACCAGGACTCTAAAGACTTGGACCTTCGTCCTTTTGCATAGATATCGAGAGCATCACACATCCCTTTCCAGCGACCTCATGACCCCCCATGCTCTCCCAATCCATCTTCTGACTTCATAGGAAGAGTCATCAGAGACAGGAATGTCACTGCCATGGTAAGTAAACCTCTCAACAAGTTTGACAGTCTCTCCGCAAACAGACACACTGCTGATTGCTGTACATAAGAGGTCATTAAAGGCCTGGATCTTGGTTTTTACTCAGGACACTCACAAGCCCAGACACTCAGACTCCTTGCTTAGTCTCTCGAGAGCCCTGATCAAAGCCTCCATTGACTCCGTGAACATCACATAATCCTCAGCAATTTAAGATCCGTGAGTCTTTCTCCACCAACAGATACCCCACAGTCACTGGACTCCACTACCCTACCCAACACCCAGTCTATGCAAGCACTGAACAGAGTAGGAGCAAGAACACACACCTGGTGAACCCCAGAATCAACTGGAAAAAATGCATAGGTTTAGGTCACAATTAAACTGGGGGGGGCTTGTTTAATGTGACACTGGTCAGTCATTTGGGTGCCACTACTGAAGCTTTAAAAACACAGGATTGGGCTTTGACTAGCCAAGAGTCTGAATTTGGCAAAAAGGCATCCTAGGTGTATGCAAGACCAGGAAGCTTTGGGATTGCACCAGTTTCTAATTTCTTAATTTATATTGGTGAAACTTGTGAGCCTTCTGGTAAAGTAATGTCTAGAACTATATTCCTGGGTGCTTTATAAAATGACTTGTGATCAGGTCTAGAGTTGCACCAGAATGGCAGATGACAGAAATCCATACTGCAAATGGTAGTACAGTTACAAAAATGCTGCCGGGACTGGCACACCCTGTATAGGCTGCAGGTGTCCTGCATGTGAATTCCTCAAAGGGAACAAGAACTAAGAAATAAACTGTGGGGGACTGGCAAGAAGCCAGTGCACGGCCTCTGGGCTCACATGTAATAACTCTGGAACAGGTGAGGCCCAACTGTCTAAACAGAGAGAATTCAGCCCTGAAGTTGTTTGCGGGCCTGACACCATCTAAAAGGTTACTCAGGATGCAGAGTGTAGTTCCTCCAGGAACAGCTACTGTATGTGCCATAGCAAGATGGCCAAACAGGAGATATATACAACAGTGCTTCTGACTTGGAGTTCAAATTCTGTTAATGGTCAAGTAAACTTTTTGAGTCATAAGGTATAATGGTTAAAAGCTGACTAATAAGAGAAGCAGAGGTCAGAGTTTGTAGACAGAGCAATGGGAGGCAAGAAGGCAGAACGCTTGTGGTGGCATTGGGAGCATGGAATGCAGAGCAGCCAGCCCAACAAGGTTTTCAGGACAACAGCCTCCACTTGAAAGCATTATTTTTTAAAGTTTGTGCTGTCTCTGTAATGTTTTCATTTAGAATTTTGGAATTTCAGAAAGGAGCAAGGGGTGTCCCGTTGTTTCAACACTAAACAAAAAGGGTTGGCCACATACAATAGCAACACTTATTTATATAGCACATCTACATACAAACAATGCAGTTTAAAGGAGCTCAAAGTGCTTTACAAGATGAAACAAAAGGGAAGTTATTATATACTGTATAACAAACAAGATTACATATACAGTATGCAACAAAGAAAAAGATAAGGTCAGATGGCCAGGAGGACAGAAGAAACAAACAAAAAATATTCAGGGGTTCCAAGGCCCAAAGACCACCCAGCCCCCACTGGGCATGTAGACTAATATGTAGACATATTGACTTGAATTAAGACAAAAGCTGTAACCGTCTGGGATCAATCCCCAGGTAGCATTTTGTGAGGAAGAACATGAAGGAAAATGGCTTTGATATGGATTATGGGATTTCATTTGTTACAGTTGGATAGGGTAGGGTGGCATTGTGGTTAGAACTGCTGCCTTGCAGCCCTGGGACAATGGGTTCAACTGCAGACCAGACCTGGTCAAAGCGACTTTGTATGTTGTCCCTGTGTTAGGGTTGGCTTTCGTCCCACTTCAAGCATATGGATTGACTGATGCGAGTGTGTGCAGGAGTCTCCCCTGTGATGGACTGGCATTCTGGCCCAAGTTGCCCCTTGCCTTTCATCCTGTGCTGCTGGAACAGGCTCTTGCTTCAGGACCCAAAAGTTGGATTAAACATGTTTAATAAAATGGATGGGTGATTATCATACCAGGAGTTGGGATTAAAAGAATCATCACTTTTGAAAAAGAAAACTCCAGGTAGTTTTAAAATGAGTGTTTCATTGTGATAATTCTGTTCATTTATACTTTAACATCTTGTAAAGCATCTTGAGCTACATTGTTTGTATGAAAATATGCTATATCCATAAATGTTGTTGTTATAGTGTGTTGTCTGTCAGGTTGGTGAATCCAGCCACAAGGCAGAAAAGATTCAGCCAATCATAAGTATCTCCAACAAAAACAAAGCAGTGAGCCACAACTTCGATAACGGACCAATAAGGCAAGACAGGGGGCAGGCTTTAGCATAGCTGTGTTATGTGATTGGCCTGGAGTATGGCAACATGGCTAAGTGGGCAGCGTTGAGATTCATAAAGCAATGAGAAGAGTCTTCTGGTACAGAAATATAAATATGTACCCACATATAAGAATACACCAAACAGAATCATCAAAATTAGTGGATAGCATGAAGGAAAACACAACCAGACTGAAGGACAAAGGAACATGATAATAGCAGGAAAATCTAAAAGAATACATATTGGAAAAATACAAAATCCTACAACACATCACCTATGTCACCATCTATATGAAAAACTTAAAAACGACAGATAGAAACAGCTGCTAAAACTTATCAAAGTGTGCAACTCCATTTAGAAAGCAAATGTCAAAGTAGAATGCTTCAGTGCAAAATGTGAATATTATTGACCAGTAAATTAGGAAAATGATTACGAGGATTAACTCCCAACTCCAGAACACAATGAAGTTAAAACATATTCAAAAAAGTATAAATATTACAAGGTAAAATGTTAAAATATACATGAAAAGTGAAAACCTCACAATTAATTTCCTTTACAAACTTAAAAGTTTAACCCACCAAAATAAAAGTGACCCTCTGAAAAGTATTACCAGCAAATGACAAAAAATGTTTCAATTTCAAAAAGAGAATCCT
Organism: Polypterus bichir lapradei; assembly: GCA_026402145.1. Classification (NCBI taxonomy): domain Eukaryota; kingdom Metazoa; phylum Chordata; class Cladistia; order Polypteriformes; family Polypteridae; genus Polypterus; species Polypterus bichir. The sequence continues at coordinate 3,915,484 of JANRMT010062798.1, forward strand.
CTTCAAGTCAAAGAAATGTCATACAGGCATACAGGACTGACTCCCTCACTCCTGGAAAAGTGTACAACAAAGGAATTCAACCCACCATGACCACCTGCATGCAAATTGATAACCCGCTCTGCAAAATAACAACACCTTTAAAAAAAACTCTAACAAAGAATTGCCTAAATCCTTCCACAAGAAAAATAAAATAAAATAATTTCATAAGTGCAAGGAATCTGGGCACATTCATGCACAGATCTGCACTCAGACATCCAGGGCCAAGTTAATCCGACGTACTTTGGTTCATGATGGAGGAAGACAAATAAAAAAAAAAAACACTAATGTGCATATGAGAGAACTGGGATTTGAACCCAAGGCCTTGAGGTACATGCACTGTGCCATTATTCTGTCTGTTTAGGGTTCATGGGTTTACTGGGCCATTATTATCAGATACACAGAGTACACTGAAATTCTTACTTGCATGAGTTAATCGTGTACTCCAGCACCATGATTAGTGAGGAGTCCTGCCTTACCTCAGAACCTCTGTTCACCTTACCTGCAAAATCTCAGAGAACTATTTTTCTGTCTAACGCACTTAATCTAGATTGGGGTCACATGAGAGGAAAACAGGAACATCTGCATGAATAGCAGTAACCATATGGATATATTTATGGGTATTTATTTGTATTTCTGCTGAGTTTCATATTAAACATATTATATAGTAGGCATGGACAGTACTCAAGTGAAATGCAATATTCATTCATCCGTTTCTTGAACCACCTCATCCAATTCCAGATCATGGGAGACTGCAGCCTAAACCCTGTAGCACTGAGCTCAAGGCAGGAACCAAATAACAGAACGCCACTCCATCGCAGGGCTACAGACACTCAAGTCACAAGGAGACAATTTACAGTGACCTATCGGCCTAGCATGTGTAATCCTCATATGCATTATCAGCACGCAGTTATCTCCAATTACAGGGCGGGGGTTCAGAAGTAAACCCTAAAAGGGGTGTTAGTCCTGCAAATTGGGAATAAAGTGCAATTTAATAAAATGAGCTCCTTCCCAGTCCATCTTGGCGGTGATCTCATCAGACCTGCCTCCACTGCAAAGAATCTTGGTGTCATTTTTGATTCCTCCCTTTCTTATTCCGCTCACATAAATCACATTAAGAAACTTTCTTACTTTCACCTCCATAACATATCCCGTGTTCGCTTCTTCCTCTCCTTTTCTAATGCTGAGAAACTTGTCCATGCTTTTATCACATCCCACATTGATTATTGTAATCCCCTACTTGCAGGTGTCCCTTCTAATCTTATATCACAGCTCCAGCTTATTCAAAACTCGGCTTCAAGAGTCCTTACTCGAACCAACAACAGCGAGCACATCACACCCATCCTGCTCCGTCTTCACTGGCTCCCCATGTCATACAGAATCGAATATAAAATTCTGCTAATAACCTACAAAGCCTTAAACAACCTGGCACCAAACTACATCAGTGACCTTCTCCATCACTATGTGCCTGCCCGCTCACTAAGGTCCTCTGATTCTGGTAGTCTTGTTGTGCCCCACACTAATCTACACTCCATGGGTGACAGGGCCTTCAGCTGTATAGCGCCAAGACTCTGGAATGACCTACCGAAATTAATCAGGTCAGATGACTCCATGAATTCTTTTAAAAAACAACTCAAAACTCATCTGTTCAGAAAGGCTTTTAGCTCTGCCTGACTTTATTACCCTTCTCTCAGTTTACCTCTACGTCAAGATGCTTATGTAACCTGTATGTGTATGTGTGTGCTAGACCATCAATTATGTTGTCCGTTAGGCTTTCTCTGAATTCACTATCTTACTCTTCCTTATTTATCTGATTTAGTACAATGCCATATACTGTATACCCTGCCATTCTTTCTTAAACTCTGTAAAGTGCCTTGAGCATAGGAAAGGCGCTATATAAATAAAATGTGTTATTATTATTATTAGTACTGTTAGTCCTGGTGTCTTACAGGATTCAGTATAGAATTCTATGACTAACTCATAAAGCTTTAAATGGCCTGGCACTGGACTACATCAGTAACCTGCTCCATCAATCCTGTCCTCCCATTAAAGTTCATCGATTATGCCAATCTTGTTGTGACCCAAACTAACCAGCGCTCTGCGGGTGACAAAGCCTTCAGCTCCACTGCACCCAGACTTTGGAACAAACTCCATGCATGAATGAGATCAGTCAACTCAATTTATTCCTTCAAAAAAAACTTAAAACTCATTAGACCAGGAAGGCATTTAACTTACCCTGACGTTCTGACCCTTCTTTCAGTTTACCCTGCCTGTCCAGGTGCTCAAAGTGATTAGCATTTGTATCACAAATGATGTTATTTCTTCAGGGTTTTCTTGTAGCAATGTTGTATTTTATTCTCTTATTCCACTTCAATGCTTTGTAAAGCATGCATTTATCTATAATTTTTATGCAGATATTATTTGTATCCAATGCTGTTTATGCCCTGTGGTTCTTTCTGAATTTCTATAAAGCAATTTGAGCATGGGAAATGTGCTATATAAATAAAATGTATTACTATCAAGACACACTAACCAATTAGCTTAATATGCACATCTTTGGAGACCCACATAAACACAGCAAACACACATACTCGACGGCGACAGTCTCCTGGATCCCACTGTGCTAATTGGCTGCATCATAAATTAATACTATAAGAATACATTGAATTGAACAAGTGAAAACAATAAACAATAGACCTCAGCAGTACAATGGAGGAACCATGTTTATTGCATGCTTTAATAGGATTGAATCTAAAAGCCTGAGCAATTGTTTTGCAAGTGTTACCTCACCTCTGAAGGCCGGTGCTATAATTAGCTTTAAATATGACACTAAGGCGGGAACAGAAACGACATTGTTACCAGAAGGCTCGGTGATAGAGTGAAGCGCAGCACACAAACACACATGCCAACCAGCACTTCTTGTTTGTTGAGGTAAACAATGAAAGAGGAGGCGTGTGGAATGCAACCACAAAAAGACACATATGCGGGGAATCCTTAGCTAGTTTAGTCTGCACAGGAAAGGTGTCTTGGCTGCAAGGGCATCCAAATTTCCTCTGTGTTCCTGGATTTTTATTGATTATTTTTTAAAATGTTACCTTACAGTAGTACAGTCTGCATGAGCCATGTTATTCAAGTGTCCAAAACAACTTGCATCGTCCAGTGACAGGCATCCCAAGCAAAATGACCCCTGGAGAGCTCTGCTCCAGAGAAGCCCATCAGCTTGTGTTTGTGAAGAGACCCTCCTTTAGCAAGGGCAGGTCAAGCTGATCCCCCAGTCCATACCTGCAGGAGCAGTTCTGATAATGATTGGGTGGATAGTCAGATTTATCCATTTTCACTCCAGAGTGACGCATGAGGCTTTTTAAGAAAACAAAAATGAACCGCACCCCACCACCTGAGGAAAATTCAGCTGAAGCTTCTTGAATGAAAATGTTAAGGAGATTTACAATTTTAAGGTGCATTAACCAGCTTTAGTTACCTGCCAAGTTCTGTTATTACCACAGAGGCACTTGTAGATTTTTAAAGAGACACACACACTGGTGTTTGTCTCGTCTTTATTTTATTAAAATGAGCAAACTGTATGATGGACTTTACCTGCTCAAATTCTACATGCCAGTACCAGAAGATCAATGCGGCTGCCACCCCAGCCATTCTGTATAATCAGTTCTGGTATAACACTACAGCAAGTGCACACTTTAGGCCAGCGTGGCATTTCTAATGGCCACAATGCCCTCCTGATGTTGGCATAGGTTTTGTTATATTATGGAACTGTATCTCATCAATACAACCATCCCTGACATGACAGGACAAGGAATCAGTCCACCAGTGGCAATCAATCTTCTACAACTCAGCAATTGTAAATTCAGTCTGTCCCAGACCCTGCAAGCTATTAGGGCCTTCCCCCCCTCCCCTCTTATTCACCAAGATGGCAACACCAGGAATGTGGAAGAGTGTGAGACTGAGCAGTAGAGCGTGTCCAGGAATGGTCCAGCCTTGGAGGCACAATGGAGGGAGTGTCTGTCAAAATCGTCAGGTGTGGTGGGATCCACACATTGCTGATTTCATTATGTTGACATTAGTGAGACTAAGCAACTAGACCAAACCCAAGGGCCATCATGGCTGCCACATTTCATTCCAAGCATAAAATGATCTGCCTAAATATCATGATGTGTTAAACATTTTCAGCCTAAGGGAATACGACATACTGTATATAACCAATTATTCAAACTACATGGATCTATTCATCATGTAGAATGTAAAGACAATCAGGAAGATTAATAAACCTCATACCCTATACTCCTTATTTACATTTTTAATAATATTATGTAATAATATATCATAATATTCTCTAATCTGATTAATCTTATTTAAGGCCACAGATAATGCAATATAACATTTACTATATAAAGCTACACGTCCTTGACTGATTCAGTTACTAACTGACAAGAAATTCTTAAGTCATTTGCTGACAATTGAAAGAAAAACAGTTTTCACTAATGGATCGATGTCATGGGCTTAATCCTTTAAAAATTCCAACTTCACCAGAAAGGTAATTTAATTAGAAAAAAAAACACACACACACTCACACACACTAATGTTTTGCATTTAATTGTTAGAAAGGCTGATATTAGTGCTAGGCTATGGCTATTGCAGAATAGCGCTGATGGTAACATGTCCAATTGCTAGCCAGTGGCCTGTATCCTTTTTTATGTTCTATTCTGCATTGTTATTTATAAGCTATCATGTCTAACTGACTTCTGCACAATTATTTAGCTGGCAGTTTAAAATTATTACTGTGATTCATACATGGCATTAGCATTCTATACATTTCTCACTTCCAATAATTCTGTTATTATAATTCTGTTATCCATTCCTTGGGAAAATGAACTAACTTGAGGAGTAGAAGCTTAATTATTACTAGAATATAAATATATATAAATAAATACTGCATATACTCACCCAAGCACACTCTCTGAGCAAATTATTAGGAATTCTTGTATACCTGCTTATCCATATAACTATCTAATGAGCCGATCATGAGGCTGCAGCATAATTCATTAAGTCATAGACATACAGGTTTGAAGATTCAGTTAATATTCATATTAAAACACCAGAATGAGGAAAAATTGGATCTTGGTGATTATGAACATGACATTATTGTTGGTACCAGACGGGCTCGTTGGAGTATTTCTGTGACTGCTGATCACCTGGGATTTTCATGCACAACAGTCTCTTGAGTTCACTCAGAATTATTTGAAAAAAAAAATCCAGTAAGTGGCAGTTCTACGGTCAGAAACACCTTGTTGATGACAGTGGTCAGAGGAGAATGGCCAGAGTGGAAGGCTATGGTCACTCAGATAACCATACTGTTCCACTGTGGTGAGCAGAAAAGCATCTCAGATTGCACAACACATTAAACCGTGAGGCAGATTAGCTACAACACCAGAAAACCATGTTGGGTTCCACTCCTGTCAGCTAGAAAGTAGAAAGCCAAGGCTATAGCAGGTGTAGATTCACCAAAAATAAACATTTGGACAAATTTAATTGAGTCTGATGAATATTGATTTCTGCTGAGGCACACAGATGAAAAGGCCAGTATTAGGCACCAACTACATTAATCCACAAAGTCAACCTGCCATGTGTCATCAGTCCAGGCTGGTGATGGTGGTGTTATGGTGTGCAAAATGTTTTTCGGTACACTTTGAGCCCATTAATACCAATCAGCTGTCAATTCAATGCTGAGGCCTATTTGAGGACTGTCGCCAAACAGCAGCATCTCTTCTTAGCCACAGTTTACCCATCTTCTAATTGCTACTTCCGACATGATAATGCACCATATCACAAAACGCAAGTCATCTCAAACTACTTTTATAGACATGACAATGAGTTCAGTGTTCTTCAGTGGCATTCAAAGTCCCTGGATCTTATTACAAATCTCTCTATTATAATAAAATAATCCTGGGATGAAACAAGACTTTTTCAGAGAGATACTTTCATGTCCCGCGAGACGAGACTTTGTGCCAAGAGATTTAACCACACCCGGGGCCGCAAATAAAAGACAAAGAGTAGCTCACAAAGTAGAACGTCATAAAGAATTCAAACATGTTGGTGCAATACGCATGCAGAGCAGGTTAGAGATAATGAAAGTACTAAAATTCGAAAGTCTCAAAAAAATGATAGCAAAGATCGCACTTGCGCAAACAAATGGAAATTATTAATCGGTAAAATAACGGAACAGTGAAAAGAGATCGAATGTATTATTCGGATTTAAACTTTAAGTCGGAGACTTGTAGATCATCTAATTTGTGTTGCCATCAGGGAAAAGTAGTGTTTCTTCCTAATGAAGAGGCGTATCCACGAGAATTAAAAGATGTGTTGTTTGGTGAAAGTGAAATCCACATACGCGAGTGGCAGAGATGTGAAGTGGCTGGCGAGTAGCACAGGCCGTAGGGTTGGCGAGCAAATTGAGCGGGGGAAAAGCCCCCTAGTAAATTATAAATTAAATCTTGATACTTGTTTTCTTCCCACCTTCCAAAGATGTGTTGGTTTTAGTAAGTTACAAATCTGAGTTCTAAGAGTGTGTTAGGGTGTGAGTGAATGCACCCTGTGATGGCCAGACATTTCATCCTGGACTGATTAAGACCCTGAGTCTGACATTGTCAGGACAAGCTAAGGCCCCATCAGTACTGAGCTACAGTAGATTCAACACAGTTTGTAAAAGAACAAATGGATGTGCTAAAAGCCTTCAAAATGCAAGCCTGCTGGATTGGCCAGTTTTCAGGTCAGGAAGACAAGAGAAAGGGCGACCAACCAAGGGTAAACCACATCTCAGTAACATTGGTGTGAGAAATGGGATTCTCCTCCTCAGCTGTAGCAATTTTATGAATTAACAGCATTTAACAGGCAAGCCTGTGGTGCAGTGACAGGTGACAACAAAGCCAACTGCCTAAACTTCAGTAGTGCATAAGTGGACCAGCTGATCAGGTGGCTTGTGTATCCTTAAGCATGAAGGTCTATGCCAGGTGAGGGTAAGTGTTCACCTTTATCAGAGTATGCATAACCTCAGCTACATTAAATAACTTAAACGCAAATTAATATGTCATATTTCCAGGACAAACAATAATAAATCAGTTAATGATGAACATTAAACTAAAACAAAACTCACTAAGCAGAGCAGATATAACCAACTGAAAGTGCCCGCCAGAGAGACATCAGGATTAACCCCTTAGCGGCTTTAAACAGAGTGCCAGCTGCAGAAGCTCAAGTATTCCCTGGTTCTGATCCAACCTGAAATGAAAGTGCCATTTCTGTGCTCAAAACCAACATCTTGTGAAAATAAGGTGAGGCAGATAATCACTGCCAGAACGTAGGGGTTAACTCCTTGATTCTCTCAATCTTTGTTTTTCTTTTATAGCTCCATTCTTAGTGGCAGGGTTAACAGTAGTAGCAGCGGTAGTGTCACGTGTGCAGAGTATAGAAGAGCACATTTAGTCTTTCTGTTGATAGTAAATGTGCAGACTTTATTTTTAAAGTAAAAGAAAGAAGTAGCCACTTTGAGATTTGAATCTTTAGGTGTTAAAGGAAATGGAGCTGTAGCATGATTATTATGAACTTGCTTCTTGTGATAGAGAAAATGTAAACAAACTAGACAGCCACTGCTTTTCAATTCATTGAAAGCTGCAGTCAAGCCAAGATGCCACATTTGATGGGAGCACAAAGGGATAAAGAACAGTAGACATGTGTTTATTTAAAAATCAGAGGGTTGTTTTTTTGTGAAGCATATTCTGAGCACTTCATTCCAACCTAGGCATCTTAACAAGACTTTGCCATTTATCTTATTACCTAATCAAGAGAACCAATCAGTTTAAAGAAATAATAATAAAGGAGCATAAATGTATTGAGAACACTTCTGAATGCTAATACAAAAGCAGTATTAGAAGCTGTCCAGAGTCAAAGTTCAAATGGGGATTTTTTCAGTGACAACACTTTAAATTGTATTGTATTTAGTGCCCTTCTTAGTATTGCAGATGCGCGCCATTACACAAACATTAAAACTGACTACTTATTTCAAAGGTTCTGGGGAAGACAGGTCAAAGGAATTGGTCAGAATCAAAAACTGGGAGAACAACTTCATGATCCAAACCCATAGTCACTCAGCCAGCCATCCTGCCTGCCTATTAGTATAGATGGGTGGGATTTGTTTGGTTTTTTTTTTTGTTTGTTTGTTTATGCAGCATTAATAGTAGAGTAGAAATAGTATAATGCTTTTTTCACAGATAGAAACTTTTACTTTTAAAGTAAACACAGGAGTACCTTCTTTTATTCTGAATTGATTCCTGAATGTTAAACAGTGATAATATTGCAGCTTAAGTATTTAAGACTTAAATTATATATGTTGTTTAAGAAAAACTCAGGGAATGCCATTGTGATCTCCTTGATTGCTATCCTCAGTGATACAATGACAACAAAGTTTTCTTATCTTATCTCATCTTATGAGGGTCTTTCATGGTGCTACTTAGAAGATCTTAAATGGATTCATGCTGCTTACAGTATATGAGGTTGCGTGTCAATCAGTGTCCATCTGCTTCTTTGTAGTGGACCTTACTTTAAAATAACAGCTGGCATTCACCTACTGCTTACCTTTATAATCTGAACATGTATGTCATGTCCAAACATAAGATCTAACACAGTCCAAACAGCTATGGAATGATCTGCCTGCTAATATAAGAGATGCCCCTTCAGTCTCAGGTTTTAGTCTCTAGTCTGAAGACTTAATGCTTTAGTCTAGCATACCCTGACTAGAGCTGCTGATATGCTGCATATACTGCATCTCTGTGTTAGTCATTTATGCAGAAATATAATATTTATAAACCATTAATAACTCTATTCTATTCTATTCTATTGTCAATATCTTGATGATGGCACTTGGTGCCATTGCTCTACTGCCAAGCCGTTCTCTTATGTATGGAAAAGTCATCTCAGATAAAGGAGCCCTGAAAACATTGGACGGAAAGATTCTCTCACTGGATTGGATGACCAGCACAGACTCCACTATAGAAAACCCAAGGAGGGGATGGATGGCTAGTTGGCCGAGGTCTACAGTACTGTAACTGTGTCTAACTTTGTCTTTGTCTTTCCCTTTTGCAATTTTAAACTCCTCCATTGTCAACTTGTCAAAGTTCTTTAATTAATTAATGAAAAGATATCATTGGTTCCCATTTATGTTTAATCAAGTTTCTACCTTGTTCTCCATATGTTATTACCAATCTGTATTTTTATGTGTACTGGTTTTGTACAGTCATATGAAAAAGTTTGGGAACCCCTCTCAGCCTGCATAATAATTTACTCTACTTTCAACAAAAAAGATAACAGTGGTATGTCTTTCATTTCCTAGGAATATCTGAGTACTGGGGTGTTTTCCGAACAAAGATTTTTAGTGAAGCAGTATTTAGTTGTATGAAATTAAAACAAATGCGAAAAACTAGCTGTGCAAAAATGTGGGTCTCCTTGTAATTTTGCCTATTTAAATGCATGTAACTGCTCAATGCTGATTACTTGCAACACCAAATTGGTTGGATTAGCTCGTTAAGCCTTGAACTTCATAGACAGGTGTGTCCAATCATGAGAAAAGGTATTTAAGGTGGTCAATTGCAGGTTGTGCTTCCCTTTGACTCTCCTCTGAAGAGTGACAGCATGGGATCTTCAAAGTAACTCTCAAAAGATCTGAAAACAAAGATTGTTCAGTATCATGGTTTAGGGGAAGGCTACAAAAAGCTCTCTCAGAGGTTTAAACTGGCAGTTTCAACTGTAAGGAATGGAATCAGGAAATGGAAGGCCACAGGCACAGTTGCTGTTAAACCCATGTCTGGCAAGCCAAGAAAAATACAGGAGTGGCATATGCACAGGATTGCGAGAATGGTTACAGACAACCCTCAGATCACCTCCAAAGACCTGCAAGAACATCTTGCTGCAGATGGTGTATCTGTACATTGTTCTACAATTCAGAGCAATTTGCACAAAGAACATCTGTATGGCAGGGTGATGAGAAAGAAGCCCTTTCTACACTCACGCCACAAACAGAGTCACTTGTTGTAGGCAAATTCTCATTTAAACAAGCCAGATTCATTTTGGAACAAAGTGCTTGGGACTGATGAGACAAAAATTTAGTTATTTGGTCACAGCAAAAAGCGCTTTGCATGGCGGAAGAAGAACATCGCATTCCAAGAAAAACACCTGCTACCTCAAATTTGGTGGAGGTTCCATCATGCTGTGGGGCTGTGTGGCTAGTTCAGGGACTGGGGCCCTTGTTAAAGTTGAGGGTCAGATGAATTCAACCCAATATCAACAAATTCTTCAGGATAATGTTCAAGCATCAGTCACAAAGTTGAAGTTACGCAGGGGTTGGATATTCCAACAAGACAATGACCCAAAACACAGTTCGAAATCTACAAAGGCAATCATGCAGAGGGAAAAGTACAATGTTCTGGAAAGGCCGTCACAGTCCCCTGACTTGAATATCACCGAAAATCTATGGAATGATTTGAAGCAGGCTGTCCATGCTCGGCAGCCATCAAATTTAACTGAACTGGAGACATTTTGTATGGAAGAATAGTCAAAAATACCTCCATCCAGAATCCAGACACTCATAAAAGGCTATAGGAGGCATCTAGAGGCTGTTATATTTGAAAACGGAGGTTCAACAAAGTATTGATGTAATATCTCTGTTGGGGTTCCCAAATTTATGCACCTGTCTAATTTTGTTATAATGCATATTGCATATTTTCTGTTAATCCAATAAATTTAATGTCACTGCTGAAATACTACCATAAGGCATGTCATAAATTAAAAGGAAGTTGCTACTTTGAAAGCTCAGACAATGATAAACACAAATCCAAAGAATTAAGAGGGGTTCCCAGACTTTTTCATATGACTGTATATAGTAATTAGTATAATCGATATATGTACTTTAACTGACAATTGTTCAGTGTTCTGCACCTGCACTCAGTGAAGAGCGATATACAAAAAATAAGTTATAGATAGATAGATAGATACTTTATTGATCCCAAGGGAAATGTAATAACCAGTAGCCAAGAGTTACATCAAGTTAAGCGCACTGGGGTTGTAATCTTACATGTAGTACAGATAATGTAGATGGTGCATACAATAATGCCAGTGCAATGTGAATTGTTCAAATAATATTACTACCAAAGTGACAGGTGGCACATAATAATAAAGTAAAAGATACTAAAGTCACATAAGATTAAAGTAAAGATAATAAATAAATTGACATTACTTATGCAGATAGGATAACATGTTTAAAGTGACACATTACGAAAAAAAGTAGCGATCACGTAGTAAGATATCAGATGTAGTGCATGGCTAAAATAGCTAAAATAGCTTATGAGCAGTTATAATTGTCCCTTATTAATCAGATTATTTCATTCAAGGGTGGGCAGTGTCAGTCCTGGAGGGCAGCAGTGGCTGCAGGTTTTTGTTCCAAACCTGTTTCTTAATGAGTTATTGACGATGAAGCACTTATTGCTCGAGTTACATTTTGATGCTTCATTTTAGTGGTCTCGCTTGTTAAGGTTCCTCACCCTTAATTGATTATTTAAATCTTAAACAACTGCATACACTGTTTTTAATGGCTCCTTATTAGCAATAAAATTCAAAAACAAAGAAGCCAGCAGTTCTAACTTGTTTCCATTTGCACCTGTATGGATTCATCATGCACTGTTTGGTTTAATAAAACACTTAAGAGAAAAAAATTAGACAGACTGTAAATTATCCATTTTAGGTTTCAAATCATTTGGATGATATCCCAGGAAAGGGGACAAATTGGTGATATAAGAACCTAATATTGCAGACTAAAAAGCCATAACATTAAATAGGGTCAGAGATTGATAAGGATTGGAGTCTAATTAAGCAATTGGGTTGGAATGAAAACCAGCAGTCACTATGACCTTCCAGGATCGAACTGACCACCCCTAAATTTAATACAACTAATTAAATCAATTTGTCTTCATATCCATAAGTCTGCAATTGAGGTTCAGTGACCACTCTCTGGGCTTTCTCTAGCACTGTTATTTACTTTAGAGTCGCTTGAAGCCAAAACTGCACACAATATAGAGTTAAAAAGTGGCCTCACTAGAGTGTTAAGCATTTTAAGAATAACCTACTCATGCCTTGTCAGCTACAAGGACTACACAGCCTGACCTGCTACTGCATTAGCCATTTTATATTTATAATAAGACATGTATGTTTGTTTCAATTCAGGCTATGAACTGTCCCGAAGCAAACGAGTGTGGCAATACACTTAAGTGTGCCCTGCAATGGGCTGGCGCACTGTCCAGGTATGGTTCCTTCATTGCATCCTATGCTGTCAGGTTTGGGCATAGATTGCTCACCCAGATTAAGTAGGTTTGATAATGAATGGATAGATTTTCATTGTAAGTCACTTGCAGATGAATTAAGAATACAATGTTTTCATTAATTTCACTTAGGATATATTCATTTTACAAGCATTTGAGATTTGTGTCACCATTGGTTCACGGAGAGGTACTGTATGTGCCAGAACTGAGCGCACACGTACATATTCTTTGCAAACTGTGTACCAGGTTACGTATCGAAGCGAATCCCGTCGGTACACACGAACAGGTCACTTATGAGAAGTGTCGGTGTCAGCGGGGTCCGGGTTTGCACGTGCTCTTTTCCAAACAAGTCACTTTCTCACGGCGGAATGTGAAGGTCGTCCTCGGTGTGCCTCTGGCTTAAAGCTAAAGCCGAGCTGATGCGGTCACCCTGTCATCTCTGAAAATAGACCCTTTAGAAATAGGTGGCACGTGGATAGGGCAGCAGTCACCGTGCGGTTTCCCATTGGAACAATACAAAGAATTGTTAATTATAGAAATGTCGGCAGCGGCAGTCCCGCGCCGACTTGCCCGCTCCCAACTGCGCTCTTCTGCATGATCGCCTCTTCTTGGCTACTGGAATCTGTGCACAGGTATTACTGTGCAACACGTTTATTTCCACAACAAATCCCCAATTTAACTTCTTAACCCACTTTGTCGACTTAAAACGAGACGTACTATTTATACAACAAGATAAAAGAACACCATTTTACCCAAGCTCTTGTCCGGAGAGATACTGGGAAATCGGGATTGTTTTACAAGAATCCATCAAGTTTCATGGTCACGTTTCTTCGCGCCGTTAACTCAGCTGAACTCCACGGCCACTGGGACATGCGAGACAGGGGGAGTATGGAGCTGATTTTACGAGGCAATCATCCGTTTAGCCATCGCACCCGCTGGAAAGATTACGAAAGAAGGTTATCCCCACTGCGCACGGCCCACTGACTTACTTACTCGCTTTCTGGGCGCTGCGCCGGCTGCCCCGCTTCTTTGCCGACCGATCGTGATGACCCAAGACACAATCACACGCACCCACGATAGTGCTACCGATCGGGGCCAGAGACTGACGGGTGTCTGATCAGTTCGTAGGAGGAAGGGTGCTCGTGTCTCCACCCACAGAGACCTTCAAAACTGCCGTGCTGCACTCCTCTCTTCTCACCTCGGAGGCCAAGCCTCACCAAACATTTCACTCCGGGGGTCAGTGCTCGCCCTGGAAACACACGCACGGACACACACACACACACACAATTAGGGGCAGAGTTGAAAGGGGAAAACAGACGCGAGTCTCAGAAGCAGCGCCGCAGCATTTGTACACATAATAATAAATGACAGATCTCTATGGATATGGATAGAGGAAGTCACTGGGAAAGGCGGGTGGAGTTAAGAAATCGGAGGGAGGGTAGCAAAGCTGCCTAGGGCTTCCCAGTCTGATCCTTCTTCCAGTTTTGTTGATGTTTTAAAATAGAATTTAACAATATGAAATATGAGAGCCCATCTGATTAAAAAATATATATATATTGTGCATGGGAATGTCTGTGTGAACTGCGTTTAAGAATAAAGACTAAGCTTCTGCATTTTAAATTAAGTGCATGGATTTTTGTGGTAGGTCCTAAACAGAGCAAAGGTTGAGAGAAGTTAAATAAGCTTGTTCATGTCCTTGATACAGATACACTCACTGGGTACATTCTTAGGAGCGCTATTCTAATAGTGGGTAGGACCTCCTCTTGCTCTCAGAACGGCCCCGATTCTTCATGGCACGGATTCCACAGTTCTTTGAGATTCTGATCCATGTTGACAGGATTGCAACACGTTAATTTCTGCGGATTTGCCAGCTGCACATCCATGCTATGAATCCCCATTCCACCACATCCTAAAAGTGTTCTGTTGAGTTTGGATCCAGTGACTGGAAAGGATACTGAACATATTGTCATGTTCTTGAAACCATTTTGGCAACAAAACTCAGATAGGCCGTGGCATTCAAATGATGATTGATTGGTATTAATGGCAATAAACAGTGCCAAGAAAGCATTCCCAACACCATTATATCACCACCATTAGACTGGAATCTTGACACAAGGCAGGTTAGGTGCATGGATTCATGCTGTTGGCACCAAATTCTGGCCCAATCATCTGTTTTCCTCAGCAGAAACTGAGATTCATCAGATCAGGCAAAATTTTTCCAGACTTCAACTGTCCAGTTTTAGTGTCACCTGTGCCCAATGCAGCCTCTGCTTTCTGTTCTTGACTGGCAATTTGGTCTTCTGCTGTTTGTAGCCCATCTGCCTCAAGGTTTAACTTGTTATGTATTCTGAGATGCTTTTCTGTTCACTACAGTTATATTAAGTGATTATCTGAGTTACTGTAACCTTTCTGTCATCTCAAACCAGGCTGTTCATTCTAATGTTACCACACTCATCAACATGGCGTTTCCGTCAAAATAATCAAGATCACATTTTTCCTTCATTCTGGTGTTTGATGTCAACATTAACTGAAGCTCCTGACCTGTATCTGCATGGCTTTATGTATTGTGCTGCAGCCACATGATTGGCTGATTATATAACTGCATGGATAAACAGGTGTAGTGTTCCGCTTAATTTGCTCAGTGAGTGTACAGTACAGGCCAAAAGTTTGGACACACCTCCTCATTCAATGTGTTTTCTTTACTTTCATGACTGAAGGCATCAAAACTATGAATGAACACATGTGGAGTTATGTACTTAACAAAAAAAGGTGAAATAACTGAAAACGTGTTTTATATTCTAGTTTCTTCAAAATAGCCACCCTTTGCTCTGATTACTGCTTTGCACACTCTTGGCATTCTCTCGATGAGCTTCAACAGGTAGTCACCTGAAATGGTTTTCACTTCACAGGTGTGCCTTATCAGGGTTATTTAGTGGAATTTCTTGCTTTATCAATGGGGTTGGGACCAGCAGTTGTGTTGTGCAGAAGTCAGGTTAGCTGGACGATCATTTATTTTTCAACAGGACAATGACCCCAAACACACCTCCAGGCTGTGTAAGGGCTATTTGACCAAGAAGGAGAGTGATGGAGTGCTGTAAATGGTCATGAAAATAAAGAAAACACATTGAATGAGGAGGTGTGTCCAAACTTTTGGCCTGTACTGTATGTCTGGTGTGTTCCCTGAAACAACTTGCAAATGATCAGTCTATGACTCAGTATTTTATATAGCACCCTCGATCATAAGGTTATCAAACAATGCAAGCTGTCTACCTTCTTCGCTTATATGAAGTTCAGGTCAATTTACATAATGAATACACTTTTAAATATTTTTTAATAGCCAAGACTCCCTCTGTGGTCGTGGTAAAACATAAAGAGATAAAGACATTGTATTTAATGATCTGGAGTAGACACAGAATGGACAGGGAGGGTAAGGTTTGATTACAGAAAACATTGGAGAGTTTGCTTCTGTCTTGGCTGAGGATTCCGTCAACAAGGATATCCTTTGTTGATCAAAAACGTTGTATCCTGAGTTCATCAGAATGGAAGTTAGTTTCATCACTGTAGGGGCCGCATAGTCCGAGGGACTGTGAAAACAGAAAACTCATTGTGTTTGTAAAAAGTAGAAATTGTATTTTTTCTGAATATTAAAAGAGGAGGCTTATGTTGAGAAGTGACAGGGCAATAGCAGCTTCATTGACAGTGAATTTATGAGATTGACAGAAACTGACAAAGCTGTTCATAAACACCACAGCCTCACTTCTGGAGCAGGAATGGCACCCACATATTCATAGATTTTTCTTTTGTGCAGGTTAGGTACTAGGGTGGCACGGTGGCACAGTGGTAGCGCTGCTGCCTCGCAGTTAGGAGACCCGGGTTCTCCCTGCGTGGAGTTTGCATGTTCTCCCCGTGTCTGCGTGGGTTTCCTCTGGGTACTCCGGTTTCCTCCCACAGTCCAAAGACATGCAGGTTAGGTGGATTGGCGATTCTAAATTGGCCCTAGTATGTGCTGGGTGTGTTTGTGTGTGTCCTGTGGTGGGTTGGCACCCTGCCCAGGATCGGTTCCTGCCTTGTGCCCTGGGATTGGCTCCAGCAGACCCCCGTGACCCTGTGTTCGGATTCAGCGGGTTGGAAAATGGATGGGTGGATGGATGAAGGTTAGGTACTATTTGTATGCAAGAGGACAGAAATCATCTGCCCAATCTTGATAAATGTTAGCATAGCTGGTTATAGACAACATGTATGTGTTTACCCACTAAGACAAATTTAGCAGACCCTCACAAGTTAACATACAGAGAAAGTGAGCATGCACTCTATGTGCGCTTGGTGATTCAAAAATCTGATTATTGAGGGAATATTTAATATAGCACTGTGAAATGGGATTAAATCCTTGCAGTTTCTCATCTTTATATTTAGACAGTTGAATACTGGTGCAGTCCATCTCAAACTCGTAGACATATCCACCATTTTTTGTCTTCATTTGTGTAGTACACCTATTCTCACAGAATTGTAACTGTTTAGATATGTACATATATACCCATAAAGCAACAGTGATTTGATTTCAAAATATTTGCTGGCTTCACTTCATTCTGTATTTGTTGTAATGACCAGTTTTTTGAGTTACTAAATGCCTTTTGGCTAAATCTGTACAAGGCCAGAAGTCCATCCGAGCACAATGGAGTACAACAGCGCCATCTTCAGGTGGTGTAATCTTATGAATTTTGAAAATCCTGAAGCGACAAGACCGCTTTCTACCAGAGGGCGTGGAGCTGGCCGCGCGTCCACGTCGATATTCCATTGCTGCTCAAAGACTTGCTGTTCATTTCACTGGCAACTCCACATTTGTCAGATATGACTGTACAGCAGATTCAGTTGGGGTACTGACCCTTTCGCCATTCTGCATATTTTATGTTTTTGCTTTCATTTTAAATAGATAAATTTGCCATTTTTGCCAATCAATCTACACTCAATACAGTACCCCGTAATGACAAACACAATTAAAGAAAGGTTTGAAAATTTATTAAAAATCAGAAACTGAAATGCCTCATTCATTTAAGTATTCGGCTGCTTAATTCAGTACCTCATGGAATCACCTTTTTCAGCAATTACAGTTTCCAGTCTTCTTGGATAAGTCTCTACAAACTTTGCATACCTGGATTGGGGCATTTTTACCCCATTCATCCTGACAGGTCCTGTTAAGCTTCATTGAATGGGAAGTGTCTGTAAACTGTCATATTTAGGTTTCTTCACAGATGTTTCAATGGTTTAAGTCTGGTCTTTGGCCTCTAGCATTGTCTTTGCTGCATGATTCATGTCATTGTCCTGCTGAAAAGTTAGCTGCCGCCCCATTTTAAGGTTGCATGCACTTTGGAGCAGTACTCCTTCAAGGATCTCTCTGTATTTGGCTTAATTTGTCCTTTCTTCAATTCTGACTGTCTGTCCCTACTATAGAAATGCACCACCATGCTTCATTGTAAGGCTGGCATTAGGCAGATGATGAGCAGTAGTGCTTTTTAAATATTTTTTTCCTCCCTTTCACCTTCTGTGTCTTTCGAAATAGATTATTTAGAAGGATCAGACTCCCTTTTTTTTAATATTTGACCTTTTGTTTTCTCTCACACTACTTGCTGTTCTCATGTAGTGTCTATTCAAGTTTATGAGATGGCTAAATACTGCACTTCTTGAGGTGGCAATTGGGTTTTTTATTTTTTCAGAATCTATCCATCCATCCATCCATTATCCAACCCGCTATATCCTAACTACAGGGTCACGGTGGTCTGCTGGAGCCAATCCCAGCCAACACAGGGCACAAGGCAGGAAACAAACCCCAGGCAGGGTGCCAGCCCACCACAGGGTGCGCCCGCACACACATACACACACACACCAAGCACACACTAGGGACAATTTGGAATCGCCAATGCACCTAACCTGCATGTCTTTGGACTGTGGGAGGAAACCGGACCACCCGGAGGAAACCCATGCAGACACGCGGAGAACATGCAAACTCAACGCAGAGAGGACCTGGGAAGGGAACCCGGGTCTGACACTAAAATGTATGAGCAAAACCAGACCCGCTCTCCATCCTGGTGTGAAGCAGTTGACAATTTTTCCTTCTTCTTTAAAATATGTTATGTTTAAGACATTTGAACAACAGACACAGACCTTCCCCAACTAACACATCAACTGAAGACTTTTTTTTCCATCACTTGAATTGGACTCTGATGTCTTTGAAGGCTATCAAGTCTCCGCAAGCATACTCGGGCTACTTTCAATTGCTCGATACTGTCAAGTACTGTTAAAAAGCACCTACTTAATGCAGACTTATTCATGAAACTACATATATGAATACGACTTGTTGCGAAAATATAGTGTATACTGAATAAAAAGGTTATAAGTATAATTTAATGTAGAATGCACCAAGATAACTAAGTCCTCGAACGAAGAATACTGATCCATTCTTATATATTATAACCTTGCGCACTGTTAGGGCTGATTTCTGCTTTGCGCCTAGATTTCGTCTCGATAGGCGTCAAGTAAAATCCTCCGATCCTGGTCACACAGAAATAGTACTAAATGTACAATCCCAGATTAAGACACCCCTAGGCCCACGGGTGTTTTCACCGTAAAACTGAGGTGATTGTGCCGGACACCCGGAGGTTTAATGCAGCGCGTCCTTTCCCCACTCTTGCGCTGAGCGCACGGATAGGATACACGACCAGTTCATCGACCGGTAGTGAATGGCTATAAGGGGAGGGGTTACTGTCACTGGCACCTGGGCGCGCACCAAAATAGCACTGATAGTGGATCCGCGCCTGATAATGTGTGCTCGATACCGGACAGACGAATAAATAGACGATGCGGTCTTTATGATCAGGTCGGAGTTTTCGGATGGTTGAAAATGTTATAACTTTTTCTTAATTCTCGCCAAAACATAGCCTCATCTTTGGAACTGGAATCTCCTCTTTGTTTCTTAAACC
Source organism: Polypterus bichir lapradei (assembly GCA_026402145.1). Lineage (NCBI taxonomy): Eukaryota > Metazoa > Chordata > Cladistia > Polypteriformes > Polypteridae > Polypterus > Polypterus bichir. The sequence goes on from JANRMT010062798.1 coordinate 3,934,865, forward strand.
CAACGTCAGTTTATAGTCTGCTAAAATGGGGCCTTTCTACTAAAATTCGGTTATAGACGAACTAACAGTAAGTAAATCTGCGTCTAAAAGACAAAAAAGCGTATTTAGCGAAGAGACATGGGTTGTGATATAGAAACATAATAATAAATTGACTATAGCAGGTTTGTGCAAAGACGGATGGCTGGAAAAACTGGAAAGGCGCAATGTGCGTCTTTCGCCACAAAGTGCTTGTTTCCATAAAGTTGTGACTTTTCCCAACGTGAATGAACACGCAGTGCCTTATTGGAGGTGTCTTTTAGTCAGCGTTATGGGTAATGCAATGCTTCATTTAATATCTGATGTACACTGAAAGTAATGTTTCCGATAATGTAGGGGCAAGCAAATGTTATTTTAGATTCTTTGTAAGCTGCCCCTGTTGTATGTTTTAAGTGAAAAGCAAATACCAAGTGTTTTTAGTAATCTGCATTAACAACTGCGGAATAGGCATTGACAGAGGGCAGCCAATGTCGCTTCTCATTTGATATGTTTTCATGTAATGAAATATGAGTAATTCTTGAGATTGCTTACTTGCGAATGATTTTAAAATGCAATAGTAAAGAAAGTTAGAAGTTGGGAGGTTAACATTTCACTGCTGTTTTGTCATGTCAATGCAAGAACGTAATGTAATATGGCCGAGTTCCAAATGTTATTTAAAAAAGTGAATTTGTTGTACTAGTCACGAAAGATTTGTTGAAATCATAACTTGAAGTATTTAATGTGCAAAAATTACATTTATTTATAAAGATTATTTGCAATAGAATTTTTTTCTGCCTTTTCACTTTCTGCCTCCTGTCTAACTCCAGATTAGGGTCTTCTTTGGAGATTCCGATACGGAATGGACAGAACGGACTTCTCCAATTATCAGCTGAACATCTGATCTTCTGCTGGGGAATTTCGAGGTGTTCGCTAGCAATATGAGGGATGTTATGCGTCCAGTGTGTCCTCGGGCAGTCATTGCGTCAACTGGCTGGTCTAGGAGGGCTGCGGCTCTTCTATGTTGACGGCTGGTTGGTGTAGACGGACGCACACAATGTGGGGAAAAAAGTATGCTACATTAAACTTATAATTTTCGCAGTAAAAACTGTAATACAGTAAACGGTTTTAAATGATTATTTGGAATAAACAAATACGTGTAACTTTACATTTGAGTAGTGTTGTACCTGTCATTATCAATTATTTTTTTTCAGTGGGTAAAACTATTTAATGAATAATTGTATTATGGTACAGAATTCTAAATTTCCATAAAGATAGTATATTTGCATAAAGGAACGTCCCCTTTGAAGCAAAGATGCAAATTCTTCCTTATAACCCTAATGTATTTGCAATGTCAAAAACCAAAAAAATAATGCTGGTTATCAAATTAAAAGTTCAGCATGTTCTGAATGTTTTTTGTGTTGATTGAAGTGGATTTATGCTGACCTATTTTCAATATGCTTCCGAAATTGTAGCACACCATATATCAGAAAAGCAACGTTTCCTTCTTGACTGGAGAACCTAAATATCATTTGATAAACAATGGATCACATCTGATTGCATAAGGGAGAAAAATGCTCTAATATTGGCCTAGTTCCCCATTGTTGTTTGTAATGTACTCGCTCACCACGCACCCTCATCCCCAACCCCCCCACATACACACACAACAAGGCCTACGCTAAGCGCCAGTCAGTTCGCAATTCTGGCACTCACGTATGTGGGTTTCACTTTCACCAAATAACAAATCTTTTAATTCTCACGGATTTACCTCTTCATTGGGAAGAAACACTACTTTTCCCTGATGGCAACATGAATTAGACGATCTACAAGTCTCCGACTTAAAGTTTATATCCGAACAATATATTCGATCTCATTTCACTGTACCGTTATTTCAGTAATACTTTCCATTTGTTTGCGCTAATGCGATCTTTACTAACATTTTTTGAGACTTATAAATTTTATTACTTTCATTATCTCTAACCTGCTCTGCATGTGTATCGCGCCAACGTTTTTAAATTCTTTACAACTATCTACTTTGTCATCTACTCTGTCTTATATTTTTGGCCCCTGGCGTGGTTAAATCTCTTGACACAAAGTCTCATCTCGCTAGGCATGAAAGTATCTCTCTGAAAAAGTCACATCTCGTCCCAGGTTAATGGAAAGTCCATATTAGTTAACATGTAGATACTGTCTTCATGTATGTGTTTAGGGACAGCTTTTCCTTTGCCTCATTATTTGCGAGTAAAGGTTAAAGTAATGGTGTCTCATTTTGTGTGGGGATGCAGGTATGAGAGGGTGTGAATATATGATAATGGATCGACATGTGGAAAATAGAGGTGGAGATACCATAGGCATCCAATTGAATATGGACTGTACTTTTATGCATCTTTGTGCAAGACTATACATTCAGCCTTTGCACATAAATTCCAATATCTTGTGGCTCTGTGGGTTACATTAGTGATGAGGCCTCTGACAATGTGCTTGAGTTTGATACCAAAGGCAGAGGAGAGACCAGGAGGCTATGAATATGTAGCGAAACTGAAAGGAGAATGTGCAGATATTGGCTTTGTGCTGCAAGCAGAAGGACTTGAATAAGGCAGCTAGGTGTACAATAGAGGAGGGGCAGAGTTTGAAAATAAAATAAGGACAGTGGTACAGCCAAAAAAGACTTGAACTGGATGATGGTATGGGGGGCATTATGTGTTAGGGAGAGGATGTTTAGACAAGACTTGTCACAGACAAGGAGGTGGCCAAGACCACACAGTGCCCAGGCAGAGACAATTACACACTTGTTTTAGGAGTACAGCTGGACACATGTGCTGATGTGGAAGGATTACTGCAAAAGATAGACGGTCCATTTGTTTTGTCTTATGACTTAATTTTGAGAGGTGAGAGTCTAGCAGAATGGTAAACATTCAAGGAAAGCCTTTTGTATATGGCTTATTATTGGTCTGGTAAAGCATAGGATGTGGGATGCCAGGTGCATTCTAATAAAATGAAGTGTGACCAGAGATGTGCAATCGGAAAAAAAGAGTTTGGAAAATGAGGTAGAAGGGCTTTAAAGTGAAGAGAGAAATTGAGAAGTGGGGATTCACTGCTGCTAAGGAGAGATGGAAGTTGGTTGGTTGTTTGGTTGGCAGCTTGCACTGATACAGCTTGTTACCACACACACCACATGACAGGGATTGCGGATACTGATAAATTCGAAATGTGGCATTTACTGGGAATTATACTTTAATTTGTTCTTTAAAGATAAATGTATGAAAAATGCACATTGGTCCAATATTTTGGAAAAATTATCTTTTATATTATGAAAAGAAAATATGGAAATATGAATGTTTTTTCAGCAGTAATGTTTTTGTTATACTGTATAATGGTTTCACAGAATATCTGGTTTCAGAACATCTGGATCCTCTGCAGTTTGCCTATCAGACACATATAGGTATGGGGGATTCTCTCATCTACAAGCTCCACAGAGCTTACTTCCACTTGGACAAAGCTCGTACCACCATCAGGATAATGTCCTTTGGCTTTTTCAGAGCTTTTAACACCATTCTGCCCCATCGACTGCCTCCACAATCTAGTGGATCATAGACTACCTGACCAACAGACAACAGTTTGTGAGGCAGAGGGACTGTGTACCAGAAATGGTGGTGTGTAATACTGGAGCACCTCAGGGAACTGCCCCGTCTCCCTTCCTGCTCACCCTCTACAGAACAAATTTCCAGAACAATACCAGCACTTGCCATCTACAGAAATTTTCGGATGACTTGTCCATCATAGGTTGCATTAATAATGGAGACAAGTCAGATTATATAGGAAGGTTGTGGGGGACTTTGTCTTGTGGTGCAGGGACAACAACTTGTAACTCAACATCAACAAGACAAAAGAGCTGGTCATGGACTTTAGACATGCCAAGCAGCCTCTGAGACCTGTCACCATCCAGGGGGAGGATGTGGAAGTGGGGTAGAGCCACAGCTACCTAGGGGCCATAGAAACAACAAACTGGACTGGTCTGACAACACAGTGGAACTGTAAAAGAATGGACAGAGCCAACTGCACTTGTTAAGGAGACTCTGGTCTTTTGATGTGTGCAGCAAGCAACTGGAAATGTTCTATCAGTCCATAGTAGCAAGTGTGGTGTTCTATGCTGTAGGTAAGCAAGTTCAGCTCAAAAGAGGTACAATTCCTGAATAATCATATCAGGAAAGCCTGCTCCATCACTGGGTGAACGTTGGACACATTAGAAGGTATTGTAGAAAATAGGATGTTGGCAAAATTGGATGTCATCATGAAAGATCCCCTCCATTCCATCTAGGAGGCACACTCTTAGTGCACTTTTAGCCACAGATGCATTGTACCACGGTGGGCTAAGAAGCGCCTATGAGGGTCTTTTCTGTCCATTGCCATCAAGCATTTCAATACTTTCTCCTGAAGCACTTGTTAATTAGACATATCTGAACAATTTACATTTATTTATTTACATATTGACCTATTGATTGGTTATATTACATGTCCTGTGAGTCTGTATCCTTGTTTTTATGTTTCTGTTGCTATATGCATGAAAGTTTCCCATTGGGATTATTAAAGTTTAATTAACCTAATCTTATCTAATCTAATCTAATCTGATTTGATCTAACATAATAGAAATATATAATGTACTGTAGGGCTCTTCACAGAATACTAACAGATCAAGAAAATCTGAGTTTAGTTTGTGTTGTTGTACGTAGCAAGAGTCCTTGTAAAATCAGAGGCCCTTTGCCATGTCACAAATCTGCTATCTATTAATGGTTATTTATATAAACTGTTAAGGGTCTGAATAAATAAATGTTCTTTCCAGATGGTTCTTTCAGGAAACAAAACTGTTTCACTATGGCATTGCTCTAAAGAAACATTTTGGCACCTTTACTTTTAAGAGTGATGGAGGACTTTGAAGTCAGCCCTAAGTTTAACTGGAAGCCAGTGTAATGACATAAGCACTGGAGTTATGCTGTCGTACATCCTATTTTTTGTAATTATTCTTATAGCAGCATTTTGAATTAAGTGAAAGCTGCACATAAAATGGTTTGAAAAGGCACAGAAACAAGATTCTGCAGCAAGTCAGTCTAGAAGTTGTAATCACAATGGGGCACCAGAGAACCCCAAATCACAGACACAGTAAAGCACTACGCATTATATGAATAAAATAAAGGGTTTTTATTCAATACCAGCACCTTTCCAATGATCACGTCTCCACATATAAGCCATAAAACAAAATAAATAATGCTGCCGGCCGAATAGGGCCATCTTAATGCACGGTCATGCTGGGCAGTTGCAGTTATGGCATAGGGGCACCATGCTAGTCTATGTATGTTGTGACTTGCTGAGTGGTTCTGTAGGTAGAGGCCCCAGTGCACTGCTTTGCCCCAGGGCCTATAATGCTGTTAAGACGACCCTGCTCCCAACTAGGAGGAAATAGGGAGGTCCTCCCCTGACAGCACCCTCTAACAAAACCCAGGGACCCCGACAGGGCTGCATTCCTGGACCCCCCAAGCACCCCTGTGGGTCTTCCAACTGGGGTGCCATATAAGGTCCACTGCCACCTGTCAGTATGGGGAATGAAAGCGTTCCAGAATCTCAGCTTCTGCTGGTCCGTCCATTATTTCCTGTCGGCCAGACACAAAGTTATTTCTCTGATCCACTAGCCAGTTTGCTTCCGTTGTCGCGCTGGCCTCCCGTCTGGAATGCCCGTTCTCCACGTACAAAGTAAATCAATGAATTAATTTCTCATTTAGGAATTGTCTCAATTTTCCAATATTTCTAAGAATAAAAAATAAAAAAACAAGTTATTGATAATTTTGTAATGTGTGTTATAAGAAGATAAAGCTTACGTTGCGTGTTGATTCAGTAAAATTAATCTTTAGATAAACTAAGTTAAAAAGGTTTTCCTCACTAAATAAATGAAATTTTTGTTTTTTTTTCTGTATACAAAAATAAGCAGTTATCATCTATCCACTCTTTGAGTTACCTGACGCAAGTAACGACGCCACCGGAGAATCATCACTTGGTGTAAAAGAAAGTCATAGCTTAGTATTGTCAGTCAGTCATTTTCCAACACGCTATATCCTAACACAAGGTCACGGGGGTCTGCTGGAGCCAATCCCAGCCAGCAAGGCAGGAACAAATCCCGGGCAGGGCGCCAAACCCACCGCAGGGCACACACTCACACCAAGCACAATTTAGGATCACCAATGCACCTAATCTACATGTCTTTAGACTGTGGGTGGGAACCGGAGGTATCGCACGCAGACACGGGGAGAACATGCAAACTCCACGCAGGGAGGACCCGGGAAGCGAACCCAGGTCTCCTTACTGCGAGGCAGCAGCATTACCACTGCACCACCGCTTAGTATTGTCTGCATATCAATTACAAAGATGTCTTCTGTCTCCTAATAATAGTTCCTGATGAACTCATACAAAAATGAAATCGGATATGTTTCTTGAAATAACGGTCATAGAGGACGACACACGGTAGGATTCACTTTATTGTTGGTGGACAGCCACAAAAGTGAAGAGTCGAGTTAATGAATTGTTGCCAGCAGAGATCACTGCATGTCTTTTCGTTGCAGCAGATAATACAGCCATGTCAGTTCCAGAGAAAAGCCCGTGGTACTATAAACGCACAATACTGCTCGAGGTTTTGACGTTCTTTTAAAAAAATGTCCATCCCATTTTGCGATTCTCGTTTTCCACGTTACGTTCCACCGAAAACAAGTCTTCCCAAATGCCTCGTTCGTAAAGTGTGAACTAACCACAGGCGAGATAAAAGACTGTCACAAGAAAATCCCTCCTACACTCACATAGTCGCAGTTCTCCATGTGCTTTTGATCTGAACATCATATCGTCTTTTGCATTTGGATGCTGTTGCCTCACAACACTAATAACAACAACAACAACATTTATTTATATAGCACATTTTCATACAAACAGTAGCTCAAAGTGCTTTACATAATAAAGAATAGAAAAATAAAAGACACAGTAAGAAAACAAAATAAATCAGCATTAATTAACATCGAATAAGAGTAAGGTCCATTGGCCAGGGGGGACAGAAAAAACAAAAAAAACTCCAGACGGCTGGAGAAAAATAAAATAAAATCTGTAGGGTTTCCAGACCATGAGACCGCCCAGTCCCCTCTGGGCATTCTACCTAACATAAATGAAACAGTCCTCTTTGGATTTAGGGTTCTCACGGAAAGGCTTGATGATGATGGTCACGTAGAATTCTGCCTTTTAATCCATCCATCATTGTTGGAGCATCATGAAGCTTTGAGTAGGTGGAGGTGGCGCAGGCCACCACCACAAAGAAACCGGAAAAAGAAACAGAAAAGAGAGTAGGGGTCAGTACGGATTTTAGAGCTACCCTGAATAGTTATTATGAGGAAATTGAGCATACAGAGTATCAGGATTAAGTTAAATTGAAGTTATAGAAAGGTCATGTTAAAGTAATATGTTTTCAGCAGTGTTTTAAAGTGCTCCACTGTATTAGCCTGGTGAATTCCTATTGGCAGGCTATTCCAGATTTTAGGTGCATAGCAGCAGAAGGCCGCATCACCACTTCTTTTAAGTTTTGTTCTTGGAATTCTAAGGAGACACTCATTTGAGGATCTGAGGTTACGATTTGGAATATAGGGTGTCAGACATTCCGATATATAAGAAGGGGCGAGATTATTTAAGGCTTTATAAACCATAAGCAGAATTTTAAAGTCAATCCTGAATGACACAGGTAACCAGTGTAGTGACATCAAAACTGGAGAAATGTGTTCGGATTTTCTTTTCCTAGTTAGGATTCTAGCAGCTGCATTCTGCACTAGTTGCAAACGATTTATGTATGTAATGACGAGGGTGCGATTGTGACGGCAGTTTCCGACTCGTTATGGCACCGTTTGAGTGTGTTTTGTGATGCTCGATTCTCGAATGCCTTCAACTCTTGAATATATTGTAATGCATATGTGACCAGATGCCTGTGGAAGTTTTAATTTAACATTCTGGCTAACACAGTTACTTACTCTGTCCACAAGGAGGCAGACTTGCATTGTAAATATTCTATGCGGAAGGACACAGATTGACTCAAACAAACACGTGTTGCTATTATTTCCGTAGGACTGTGCTGGCATTATGGTGGTGCAGTGGGCACAGTTCTAGCACCCAGTGTTTGAATGTCACGCTTTCCTGTTTCCTGCCTTGCTGTCGGTGCTACAGGGTTAAGGCTCCGGCTCTCCGCAGTCCAAAATTGTTGAATGTAGGTTGGGTGATGTTATCTTGACAAATGGGTACCTGTAAATGTGAAGTGCCAGCATTATTGGTCAGTAATATTGTCTGTAAAGGTCTGAACTCCAAACAATCTTGGAGTGGTACTAGTGAACTATAAAATACATACAAGAGTAGATTCATAATCACAGAACTGAATATAGCCATAACACCGCACAGTCTTTAGAACTTGGTGTAATGTAATCTCTGGAGTTTTTTTCTGTCCTCCTGGACATCAGACCTTACTTTATCCTTTGTTACTTAGTATTGCTTAATTTTAATGTTATATTTTTTGTAAAGCACTTTGAGCTACATAATTTGTATGAAAACGTGTTATATAAAAATAAATATCTGTGGTGTTTCACGTGGTTTGAACTCGGGACTTTACACTCTTTAAAATGCACGTTCTAAAATGTCTCGTTTAATGGGTTGTGTGGTTTCTTGTAGAACTAGTGCTTGACAAAGTCCCATCCGTTCTTGGAAAGGTTCTTTGTAAATGAAATGGGTTCTCGGGGCCTGAAAAGGTTACGCAGAAAAACATAAATCTTTAATGTACTTTAGAGCTTAGAATACAGACAGATCAAGAAAACCTGAACTTAGCCCGTGGGATTGTGTGCAGCAAGAGTCCTTTTAAAACCACGAACCCAATTGTTATTTCACAAATCTGCTATCATCTGGTTATTTATGGAGCCTGTTACAAATTATAAATAAAAGTTATTTTTGGGACCTTTGTGTAGATGGTTCTTTTAGAACCAAAAATGGCTCCCCTGTCGCATCAGTCCAAAGAACGGGAGCTTTGGCATCTTCAGTTCAGTTTCTTCCCGATTACCTGAACTGACTGCTGACTCCGGTCGTTGACCGGACTGGCTCATATTCTCCTTCTGAAAATGTATGAACACAACTAGTGCATTTTAGTTCCATTTATCAATGTTCATTCTTAATTAGGTTTTAAAGAACTTTGTGGCAGAGATGCAGAATGAACGACTGTTAAAAAAGTACTGCACTACACAGAATACTATGATATAAAGTAATTTTAATATTACGACCGATGAAAGGACCCCTACCGGTATTAACAAAACACCGGACTTTTACTAATTACAAAAAGGAGAAATGTTTATTATTTCTTTCACCCTTTGAAGACTTCCGAAAGAGTTATACACATATAATAAGAAATATCAGTATTATCATTAACTGAACCACTTTGTCAATTGGAGTATCAAGATGAAAAAAAAAATTCTCGGACGGAACACCATCAGGCAATTACAGAGTACAGACACGCACAGTAGAAAATAAAACTGAGCAGCCATTACATTTAACATTATATAGGTATTTATACTAAGAGGGAATCGGAAAAATTCAACGTGGACATCAAGAGAAAGTAAAAAGGCACCCCACACACTCTTAAAAATAAAGGTGCCAGATGAGTTTCTGAACCATGTCATACAAGAACCATTATATGTTGCCGAAAGAACCATCTATGAAGATGAATGATCTGTAGCACGTTCCATAGATAGCGACGGTGACAGATTTGTGAAACACCATTAGATTCCTGATTTTAAAATTGATTTGTATCGATGAGTATGCCTAACTGCGGGTGGTTACCCGTTTTATTTCTTTATTTTGGTATTTGGATCACTGTATTCACCCCCAGGGGAATTTTAACAGTGAATACTAGACATTTGTCAGTAACACTTCTTGATTAACAAAACAAGTTTAGTCTCTCGTGTGCAGGGAAGTAAATTACATCCATCACCTTGTTCTGTCCTCAATCCGGACCCTAAACGATTCACGGTATGAACACTATATTAAGCTGTTTCGCAACATATATAACAAATAAAAGGATTAAAACTAAACATACGTTTTATTCTTAGGTTTCTGTTACAGAACAGTCTGTACAATAGTGCCCTACAAAGTACCTGCCTACCATCCACCACGTTTGGTTCTTTCCTTTCACCCAGTGCTGCTGCGATAATCACTAGATCCCTGCGACCCCAAACTGGGCCGATTAAATTGACCCCTAAGCACATGCAGGATTAAATCCACAGTATGTGTTCCGTTACACACGCGCTTAACGTTTGCCTCATTATCGGTCTCTAAATAACGCTATACTTTTGCTGAATAAAAGAATTATTTTGCGAAAAAACGCAGTAAATTTTGGAGTGGCAGGAATCCATATCCTCCATACTGTTATACTATCTGAAATAAACATAATCCAAGAACAAAGCCTGATTGCTACTGTAAATAATCTCACGTGAACAAAATTGTCGATTTTCCTAGTATATACGATGTACTATCAATAGTATACGATGAAAATATCAATTTTAGCTTGGATCGTTAGGTTTATTTCCTCTAACTCGTAACTATCATTGGGTTACAAGAATAGCTACACGCCAGTCTAAAACAAATGCCATATCACGCCAGGATATAAGTCTCGTTAAACAGTCAAACGTTGATATCCTGAAGTGAAGCCGAGGAAATTCTTTTTTGATAACCTCATTCAATATCTCCTTCCATGAACCGAAAGCGGCGACCAAGCATGCTGGGATATTTCCACGCTTCAGATTTGTAGAAGCACAGCTAAGTCACGCAGGGTCCTAGTTGATGGCGAGTACTGTAGCTTCCCTGAACACCACTAAGAATCCCGTTTCAACCGTTATTTTCGATCTGGTTTCATTAATAGACTTAGTCATTGTTTAAAGGTTTAGTTAGTTTCATCATTCTTCTGGCTAAGCTTCCTTTTGCCGCTGGAAGATAGGTCGTTCGGAAACTCGCGCCGTAGCGTGCGCGTCCGGTCGCGCACGCGCTCGCTAGAAGGCATGCGGGCACGCAACATCCCGTGACACCGCCCACCAGGCGCCAGGCGGCTGAGTGAGCCACCGAAATGAGATAGCTGGAAACCGCGGTTGAAGCGCATAGGTACGGGTAGGGAAGGCATTTTGCAGTACAACCTTTTTACCAAAACAGTCCCGGAAGAGGAGCCGCGTTGTCTCCGCCCCGCTGCCGTCTCCTGCTCCTCCTCCTCCTCGTCGGTACCCTGAGCTCAGTCAGAGAGTGTCATCTGTCAAAGAGAGATTTGAAAAGAGGAGAAAGTGAGCCGGTGCGGAGAGGGACAGCGGACCGGCTTCTTGGGCTGCAACTCCTGTTCCTTCTGTTAATGCCACAATGGAGTTGGTTTCCCAGCTGGTCCGGCAGCTCCGGGATTTACAAGACCCACACAAAGTGGCCCGCTTCCAGCAGCTTTGCGGAGTGAGAGGATCTTTCGCAGGGCAGCCCAGCCTTTCTAATGGGAGCTGCCCCTGCCAGCCCCACCAGGAGCGAACAGACGAAGCCGACGGGCTCCGCGGCAGGATAGTCGAAAGCCATTCGCCCCAGGTGAACGGGACGGATCGAGAAACGTCCACGATTAGGCAAAAGGACAGCAGCGATCTTGCGAAGCAGAAGCCCCGGCGCCGAAACTCGCTGACCGGTGAAGGTGGCCAGGAGTTCGTCATCGACAATGCTTTTCTGTACTATCTGTTCACCTTCGGGACAGAGCTGGGCAATGAGCTCTTCTACATCACTTTCTTTCCATTCTTCATGTGGAACATCGACGCCTACGTGAGCCGGCGCCTCATTGTCATCTGGGTGTGGGTCATGTACCTGGGACAGTGCACCAAGGACATCATCCGCTGGTCTCGACCGCCGTCTCCGCCAGTGGTCAAGGTGGAAATGTTCTACAACTCTGAATACAGCATGCCATCCACTCACGCCATGTCAGGCACTGCCATCCCATTTTCACTCTTCCTCCTCACGTACGGGAGGTGGCAGGTAATCTTATTTATTCATTCGTTTATTTTTTAATGGGAATGGGGATGTGGTGGAGATGGTTAAACCCCCTTGACTTTACTCAGGTTGATTGCCTGCCATTGATATGTATCTGGTTAGAGGAAACACAATTTGACTTCTGTGTCACAAAGTGAAAGATGAAATGCAGGAACCAGCGCTAGACAGAATACCAGTCTGATGCAAACCACAGTTACGCATACCTCTGTTTTAATCTCCTCAAGTCAATTTAGGGGTTCATAGTTGTTAGTGATCTCAAGTGCAAGACTTCTACTATGACATGGCCTACACCAGTACATTCTCACTTTCTTGTTATTTCTCCTGCATGGTTGCAGCATGGTTTTGTAAGTCATCATTGACACCACACTGGTGCAACAATAAGATGTCACTTGATAGGTATAGCCTTCATCCTAGAACATCCTCCTCTTTTCATAGCTAGTTAATGTGTGTCTGTTTCTTGTGACCTCCTTCTAATATCTAAAAGGAGTTAATTCATTTGGGACACTGAAATGTGTATTGGGTGCAGCAAATTTCACTTGCTTCCTATGTTCTCTGTTTTGGAAGCTGGCAGTTCATCAAAGAGTGTTCATGTTTTGCTTTGCATGGTATTCTTTATGTACATTTCTCTTCTTTACCATTGCATGAAGCCACGTGTATTGTTAGACACCTTGTTTATTGTTATTATAATAGGATACGCTAGCACAACAGATATTTTTTGCCACTCACAGCACTTGGACCCAAATGGGCTGCCACTCTTGTGTAGTTTACATGCTGTATTGGTGTGTATGAGGGCTCCCTCAGTAGACTCTGCTTTCCTTTTTTAAATCAAAAGCATGCTTACCAATTGATTGTTGACTTCAAATTGGCTGTTTGTGAGCAACTGTAGGTGAGTAGATATGGACAGTGATAGATTAACATTACTGTATATTCAATGTGTTTTCTGTATTGGTTGATACTACTTGGATAGGTTTCAGCTTCCCATATCCCTCCACAGAAAAATCAGAATTCTATTAATAAATGTATGGATATGTTTCTAATATAATTTATTGATTTCAAGGATTGCATTACAACGAGTAAATAGCACATCATTAAGTTATTCAATGCTACATTTTATTCAAAAGAGATCACCGACAGCCCAAAAGTATTTTAATTGTTTGATGGTGGGCATTAAGAAAAAATACTGTGCTCATTCAAAATATATGTTGCCTGTCAATGTACCACTGTAGCACAGTTTATGTAAGGTGCATTACTTTACCCTTTCCAATCTTCTAAGTGGTTTGTGAATTATTAATAGAGGAAGATAAACATAAGAAGAAGGTACCAGTAAATTGCCTGGGATGTCATAACACAGCCCTCAAAGGCCATATGGCTTTGTAGTTTCTGGAAGTTGTTTTCCTATGTTTATCCCCAGTGCTTTGTCATTACCTTTGAGAATTTTACAGGGTATGCATCAATTATGTAATTTTGGGCATCTGCAGTTTTTTTTTAGAATTCAAGAAGTTAGAAATTGGAAGAAGCAAGGAGTTTGTGTGTCAGTGTGACACAGCAATGTCATAAGCTAGCGTACCTTATAGTAAAAAATAAACTGCAACACTCTGCCTAAAACAGCTGACAGCAGTTCCAGATATTCATATCAATTGTAAAAGCAGTAAAAATGCATTTGCATTTTTCAGTACACCTCCGAATAGTTTACCAGGTTGATGTTTCATAGTGCTGTTTGTCCCAGCTTCATGTTTAAATATTTCCCTTAGCTAGAATATAAATATTACTTCTAAATAGGATTTGTTTTGCCAGTACACATGGGCATGAGCCCCACCACACCACTCATTTCAGGTTATCTCTAGGGTTCCATTCAGCCACTTTTAGGTAAACAAACACATAAACCACATCAGTGACTATCAAGTCCCAGCAGAGAAGCCAAAGAGTGGAGTTGTGAATCCCCAGTGTGGAAAATGTTATGCCATTAGGGAAGAGATCTAGGAATTTCTCATCATTATGTTGTTAGACATGTTTTTTCATTAACAAGCTTAGAATGGAAATTAATAATGAAGTCAATCTTCATGAAAGCATGAGTGTTAGCTGAGTAATACAGTTCAAGTCCTGTCTGTATGGAAATTCAGAATTGTCTATTAAAGCATTCATAAAGTAACATTAGCGAATCTGTCATTTGGTGGTTATTTAATATAGTGCCTATCAATGCTTTAAAAAGGATAATGACCATCCTGGAACTAATATTACTGGGAGAAGCTGAAGCTTCATGTGACCCTGTAAAGAAAAGAAAATAGTTTCATAAAATAAAATGGGAGAGTAAATCAAAAAAGAAGGGAGTAATATTTTTTGTTTTCAATATAGGGATTATTGTAATGATGCAACTCAGACTACTGTATTTGAAAGAAGCTTAAGGAAAGAATCTTCTATATCTGTTTAACAGTAAGCTGTCCCTTTGCCATTTTATTATTTGCCTGCAATATGTGAGCAGTTTTTTTATTTTAGGCAGCTGTTCTTCATCCTAGCATTGGTCATTTTATAGAGAAACTGTCTCTCTAGTTAATCATACCTGCTGTTTGCAGAGCCTGAGTAAATCCTTTCTGTGAGGTTATTATCTGCAGTCCTTTTGACTGGCTTATCTGTTAAGGATTTTCAAGTTTTAGTGATATATAACTTGCAAGCATCCCCTAAATGTCAGCACATTTCTCTGCAAAGTAATTAAATATGGGCAAGTATGCCTAGTGCTTTCCCAAAAAGAGTGGTTTCTTTTCTGCAGGCAGTGGGTAAACAGCTACCACAAGCCACAGTATTCAGGTACTTCAGGTGTGGTTCATAAGTGAGAGTATATGTGTTCATGAGGTTGACTAATGCATTGGTGCAGTGGCAGTGGTTTTACAGATGTTAAACTGAACTATGGTGGTGAAGCTGGATCCAAGTTCTTAGACAAACCTTTTGATTGACTATATAATGGGCAAAATGATGAAATGGCAACTGCAAACAGCTGAAATGAGGTTATTGCACAGGGCTTAATTTTGTGACAGGGTGATGAGTTTAGCAATTCAGGAGGATGTCAGCAGAGAACCATTGCTTCTCTGGGTTGGGTATGTGGTTAGGGTACTCCCTGTCTATCTGAAATTAGAGATGTACCAAACCCAGCTTATTGGAAAAAAGACTCAGAAGCAGACCCAGGATATCAGGAAAAATGGAATGAAACTGATGTTTGATAATAAAATTGCTTTTCCTTTGGTTTTATTCCCGTACCCTAAAGACATGTAGGCTAGATCAACTGGGAACACTAAAAGGGTCCTGTATGAGTTAGAGTGGCCAGCTTGTGTTAGTTACTGCTCCTTGCTATTTGATGCCAAGATAGGTTTAAGTCTTTAACAAGCTTATCATTTGATTAATCTGAAAGTGAATAAACTGTTAATACATTTGGATGCTTTATTTAATTATAAAGTTCTTTATGCATCACAGTGGCTCAGTGAGTAACAACACTTGGACCCTATTTTTATTCTGTGCTGGGGTACCCTTTGATAGTAATTTCCTTGTTATTTTGGGTTTTCTGCAGGAACTCTTATTTCTTCCTGTTGTCCAAAGATGTGCATGATGGTTGATTGGCACTTCTTTGTGTCTGTGCACAGCAGTGTGGCTAGTGTTGAATTAACACATTGTGTTAATTTAAGGGTTATTTTATCACTATAAGAGTTCACTTAACAAGGTTTTTTATTGCTGTGTACCTTCTAATAATCAAAAAGTAGGTAAAGTCAAAAGATGCTTAGATAGTCTTGCCAAACTAATATGCTGATGTTAAGAAAAGTGAATACATGTATTTTTTAAAATAATAATAATAAGGTATCTATTTAATATTAACTGTTTCATAATTTTCAATTGGTATTAAAGGTAGTCATAAATCAAACTACCTTTAGCTCTTGGGACAATATCCTATTAAAAATGTGTAACACAAACTTTGGATTATGAATTGCTTTTGTAAGTTAATTGAGTCTCCAAAATGAAATAATAGATTTAAAAATACACACAATAGACCTACACACACTAGTGAATCTGTACCTTATTGATGCAATAGCTTAAGTTAACATAAGTGAGTTGGCTGTATCTGAGTGGTAAACTAGTCTGTCATAGGAAACATTCATCCTCATGCACACACTCTCTGTCACACTGTGCTAATTCAGTTTCACCAGTCAACCGAAAATCAACATTTTCTGGACAGTGACATGAAACTGCATTCTGACAATTCTATGCCTTTCATGTTTCAGTTCTCCACCCTGTGCCCACCACTTTTGTGCTTTCTTGGCCTTCCTCTCCTTACCCCCACGTATTAAGTATGACCTGCACAGCATGCCGTGCTGCTTTGCTATATTTGCTATGCATTTTCATTATCTACAGTCTTTTTACTTTCACGGGATACTTTCTGTTGATGTTTTTTTTTTCATAAGGAGCCCCATATCACACTTGTTGATGCTGAGAAAGCATAAAAAATAAAGTTCAAAGCAGTAAGCAAATAAATGAAAATTAACTGACCCACCCTGATTAAGCTAGTGTTAGATGTTCAGCCATAGAAAGGCAACTGTTAGACTATAAATAGCAATACACAGAAAAAAAAAACTACCATTACATTAAAGTGTAAAATGAATCACATAGTCGTTATTTATGTTGAAGAGAATTTCTCAGAAAACGAAAAAGTCAAAAATAAACTAAAGGGGAAAGGTAACTGTGTAGAATATCAGCTTTATTTATTTATTTTATTTATTTATTTATTTTTTTAGGCTTGTATCTGGTGTAATTTGTGGATAATTGCCCCATTGAAGCATTTATGAGTGACCACCAAAAATGCTCTTATTTTCTCAAACATCCATCCCGCTATATCCTAACTACAGGGGTCTGCTGGAGCCAATCCCAGGGCGTAAGGCAGGAAACAAACCCCGGGCAGGGTGCCAGCCCACCGCAGGGCGCACACACACACACACACACACACACACACACACACACACACACACACAGGAAACTGGAGCACCCGGAGGAAACCCACGCAGACACAGGGAGGACCCGGGAAGCGAACCTAGGTCTCCTAACTGCGAGGCAGTAACGCTACCATTGCGCCACCATGCCGCCCTTGCTCAAACATGTTATAACTATATTTTATTGAATGTATTACACGAGACAGCCATTCACTATTTAATATTTTGCTGTTATTGTTCCTGGATTGGTCACTGTCTGAGTGATGAAGTATCCCCTTTTTCCTCAAATGTACTCATACTCTTTTGTTTTCTCCTTTAGTTGATTTACTGGCCTAGGCCACAGAGAAATTCTATTATCACGCTTAACCTTAATGCAACAAGCAATTCTATTAGTAAAATCCCATCAAGAAATGATCGGCCAAAACAAAATGCATAAAACAGTAACTTGATGGAATTTTTAGTTTGAGAAATTTTAATGATGTGGCACTAACAGTTGGCAACTTTGAATTGTCCCTCTACCAGTGAGAGTGTGTGGACAGGTGGCGAGTGTGTACAGGAAAATTTCCTCCGTTAGAACTGGCATTACTACAGCAATGGTTACTTCTCGACTTGTTCCTAGTGTTGCTGGGATGAGCTCTTGCTCTCTTTAGCTCTGTTATGGGCAAAAGGGAAATGGAAGAATAGTTAGTTAATATATGTAGTGTTAACATTATTACTAAATTAACTTATAATTTTATAAATAATAATTAATGAACTGCGGTGGGCTGGCGCCCTGCCTGTGGTTTGTTTTCTGCCTTGCGCCCTGTGTTGTCTGGGATTGGCTCCAGCAGACCCCCGTGACCCTGTAGTTAGGATATAGCGGGTTGGATAATGGATGGATGGATGGATAATTAATGAATGTTTAGTACATATTAATGAGGGTGCATCACTGCGGTTATCTCTGCTGCTTCAATGCATCCGGCATCCTTGATTTGAAGCCCACTACCACTGCTATCTTTCAGAGTCTGCATACTCTGATGCTTCAAGAGGATATGGTAGAATACTATATCTTATCAGATGATATGAAACAAAAATACTGAATTTATTTAATGTCTTGCATATTAGTGCTAATTAAAATGCCATAAATGGTAACTGTTGTCACCAAATACATGTAGAGAAATGTCTAATGGTGTAGCTCCTGTTGTAAAGAATTGGCAAACCATGAAATGTTGCAGGCTGAGTATAAGAATGCCATAAATAAGAGGATGATCTGTTACTGTGATTGAATATTTGACGTTGTGGTGCTTGATTATAGCCCAGAGTTTCAGAGGGTAGGCACCACACAGCTATCTGACCATATTAGGCCTGTCTGTATTTTAGAGCTAGGCCATACTGTACATAATTTGGCAGAAGTGCCATGGCTCTCTTCTGGCTTATGGCTAAGATACAGCTGCATAAATAGTCACCAGCAGCACCCTGCTAGTACATCTTGGTCAAGTGGTATTATAACCAGGTGAATGGTGTAGGCTTCTAATGAATGCAGTGATGTGAGGCTGTAAAGGTTTGGATTTTCACAGACCAGTCTGAAATTTAACTCATTATTATGTGGTGCTTTGATATTGCTTTCTGTGTGTTTAGCTAGGTCTCAGTGGTGATAGCCTTTTTTCTGACAGCATGTGTTTTAATACCCTTATGCCAAGAGATGGTCTCCTTTTGAGGTGATTGGTTAAAACTGTGATTCTAGTAGATAATTGCCTACCACTAAGAGCAAGGCAAGTATGACGCTGCACCTCTGACAATTCATTGCTCATTAGTCATTATGATGTGCATCATTTGTGTATTCCTGAAAATAAGGTGCTACTGGGTAGCTACTTAAGATGGAAAAAATGGAGGGTTCTGTTGTTCTTTACAAAGAATTAAAGCTTTATGATAGGTGGTCAGTTTGTGCAGATTCTCTCCAGATTATGGGTTACATGTTTTAGTGAGAAATTGTGCACTTTTACTGGTTTAAAAATAACCTATCAAGTATGTTTTTACTTAGCTTTTGCACACTACCAGCATTTATTAGGTGCAGTGAAAACCTGTTCACCTACGCATTTCTCTGGCATTGATGTGACAAGGACGATCAACTAGCAGTATTGCCATTTCATTGCCATCATATTTTTAACTTAATAGGACGAAAGGGGCTATAGTACACCCATAAGTCACAAGAAAGGATGTTTTTCTGCCCTTGCAAGCTTTGAGAAAGGTCAAAGCCCTGCAGTTGTATGAGACATGATAAGATGCCAGTAAGCCCAGGAGTACTATTTTCTCTAGATTCACTGCTTGTCTTGATTTTTCCATTATAGTGTAATGGTCTGTAGAGAAATAATGTGTGGGAGTTGACCTGTAATACTGCTTCATTTCAAAGTCTTGTATACACAAAATAGTAAGCTGCGTGCTAACAGGGCCAGTGAATGCTGACTCGACTAAGAATGTGTTACTTGATCTTTTTAGTCTTGATTTAAATAATTTATTTCTAAGCTTATAGATGCATTGTCTTTTGGTTTTGTTTACTGGACCTGCTGAACAGTAATGAAGGGGAATGAAAAATTAAATGAAAATTTAGCATGAACACAGGGTGAATAGGGCTGTGTGGGTGCTTATCTGGGGTTGAATATTAATCGGACCACTCTTCTCTTTTTTCATTTCAGCAAGAGATAAGCATGCTGATCTAGGATAACATGGCAAGTTATTAACAGTTGCTTTTGCTGGTTCTGTAATTAAAGTCGTCAAATCTTGATTCCCAGCTCTAATTAAATGAGTAAATTAGAAGTGTGCTTCCACCTTCATTCCATTTGTCACAATTTTTTGTGCATTAGTGTATCATTTGAAAAACAGGAAAGGGGAACAGCAAAGGTACACAAGTGGTCAGAGTAAGATTTTTACAGTACCAGGAATCTGAGCTCAATTCTCAGTGTGGGTGCTATCTGTGTATGGTTTGTACCATCTCATAATGATCACCTTGTTTTCTCCATTTTCCAATCATATGCCAACATGTGTATAATAGATAATAAATTATGTATAAGTGTCTCATGCAAGAAAATGTCATCCTGTCTATAGCCTGTCCAGAACTAAATGTAGATGATATGTCTGTCCAGCAGGGCATATGCACCATTTAATTTAACACTCACATTTTGGGCATCTTGTAGAAAAACCAAAGCAATGTACTTGGGCGAAAAGTTCCACCAGACACAAGGAGAATACATATACCAGCTCTAAGCAGAAAGTGACCTGGCTTAGATTAGAATCCAATGTCTTGGAGCTGTGAAGCGGCAGCACTATGCCACTGTGCTTCCCTAAAAATGATTTTTAATTTTTTTTTCTTTTAATTTCTAATTTGACATTTGGTCAGGGCAATCATTATGTAATATAGTCTATAAACATCTCCTCATGAAACCTTTTCAAATGCATATTCTGTGTGTATCATGTTGCATCTGGCATTTTCATTTTCTAGTTAATGTGGGCCTTGTGCAGCATAGAGGCTCTTTGTAGGCTTTGCCCGAATTCTGCCTCCAAGAAAAGATCCATAGACTTGTTCTCCACACAGCAGCTAAAACCAGATGTTTTGCATTTGGCTCTTAGGTCATTGATGAGGAGATTAGCTCAGGAATTCCCTCTCTGATTTTCATAAAGTTCCATCAGTCTGAGAAAGCAGTTGGCCTTTATTTGGTGTGGCATTTTTCTTTACTGTATTCATGACTAAGAACAAAATTCAAATCCTTAAGTGGAAATTTGAGTGTATTTATGATTATGGAATTTTCACCACCTCACCCCCTATAACAATCTGATCTCTGTTCTTTAATGTGAGTTATTCACTGGTATGTGACAGAAAACATTACTGAATAGACTTGTGTAATAGAATTTAAATTACTACAATTGGTGCAGCAAATTAAAAATGAATTATTAAAGCCAGTGTGGGTGTGTGTTTGAGTTGGCCGTGTGGGGGGCTGGCTCCCTGTCAAGGGTTGATTCCCAATGCTGCCAGGCCTGGCACCTTCTCCCTGTGACCCTGAAATGGATAAATGGAGTACAAAATGGATGAATGGAATTTTTTTTATATGCTTATTCTGATGAAGAGCCAAGTAGACTAGGGGTCTATCTTACCAGCATTGGATCTTGTCAGAGTTGTTCTTTAACCTATGGTCTCATAAGGACATTCACTCTTTAGTATAATGTATATTGTGTATAATATATTTATATAGTATATAGTATAGTATATTTTGGTGTAATTTTTTTTAAATAACCTGATGACTTTCAGTGAAGGCAAACTCAGTGGCTTAAATGTGTTCAGTATTTCTTTGCATACATATTTAGATCAGAAGGACAACATTAGGATTTCCATTCATCCATCTAAATCTGCTTTTTAAATACAACATAACAGAGAGCTGGAAGCATTGTGTGTAAGTAAGAAAAAAACTGATTGGATTGCTGGTCTTTCACAGGGCACTCTCACACCAGGCCAGTTAAGAACCTCCACCTAATGGCTCCTCTTTGAGAGACACTGGCATGTTTTCTATCCCACTTATCCAGTTCAGAATTGCAGGGAGCTGTGGTCTATCCCTGGTGCAAGTTGGGAACCTGCCTTGGACTGGACACAAGTCCAACATAGTGCACACACACATATTCACTCATAGTAGGCTGGTTTAGAAGGGCATATTAAGAGAACATACATGTCTTTGGGATGTAGGGGGAAAATTAGGCTGCAGGAGAGAAAACCAAACACAGGCATGGGAAGAATGTACAAATTTAACAAAGTGAGTGGACCAAAATTTGAATCCAGAGTTCTGAAGCAGTGTGGCATCAGTACTGACAGCTGTGTCGCCACAGTGCCTATGAATGAAATTAAAAATCAAATCTAATTGTGTTTATCTCTCCTTTCACTGTCTGAACCTACATTTTTAACACTTTTTGTGAATTAGTTTTAATTATTTGCCATTGCAGAGTAGTAGCTGGCATGGTGTCTTACAGAACAGATCCTGTGCTCAATTCAGTCACATAACTTTCTTTTCACAGTCCAAAGATGCACTGTTTCATCCACTGGAAAACTGAAACCACATTATGTTGTTCAGAAGTGGAATGAGGCAGTTTTCTGTGTGCTTGTTCTGTGTAGATGTTTTATCTAAACCAAGACACGTTGCTGTCATTGCACCATTACTGTGATCTTGAAAAGCAAGTTTTGAATAATGGATGTTTTTTTTACTTATTCTTTCACCTTCTTTTTCCCTTTTCTTTTCTAGTTTGATTTATTTATCTGTTTGTGCTGTATTATGCAAGCATTTCATTGCTTCATCTTGTTCTGAGGCAGTGGGCAGTTTCAGTTCTGGCATGTTTCAAGAGCATCAGAGTTCCTGAATGGTGGTTTATTGAGCTTGTTGCCTAATTAGGTTTCCTGTTTAGCAATTTTTTCTTTTTGGGTACTGGCTAGCTTCCCTCTTTGAAGGTTTATTGTGTTTAGTTCTCTAGTATTTCTGATCAATAGTTTCTCTCTCTGTGATATTCAATAATAGTTGCTACTGAATACTATCATTCTGTCCATTATCACACCCAGTTCATCCATTTCATACTGTAGAAGTATTTGATGCAAAGCAGGAGCCAGTCCTGGAAAGGAGTCCAGTCAACCTCAGTATACAATCATACAAACATCAAAGTTAAAGTTCCTAACCTAGCATGCATATGTTTGGAGACAATGGGGGTTAAACTCGAGTATCAGGAGGAAACCGCCAAAAGTGAGAGCTTACTTCTGTCTAAAAAGATACAAACAAGCAAACAGCACCAGCGAGAAGAAACAACAATAATCTGTACTTATATTTACTACAGTGATACTTCTCACATTGGCTTTCAAAGCAGAAGTAAACGTTTAACCAATTAAAGAAAGTGGTTCACTTAAAGATGGAAACCAAATGACATGCTAAAAGTTGCCTAATCCAGTTCATTGCCACAGCACTGTTATACACAGGAATCAACCCTAATAGTGACTGGTCTATTACAGGGATTACTCTCTCTCACACATCTACACCCACATTGAGCAAAATTACAATTGCAAATTAGCCTAGCCTTCTTGTCTTGGAACATGGAGAAAAAATCTCTGTAGACACATGGAGAACATTCAAATTCCACACAGACAATAATCAGGCCAGGATTCAATCCCAGATCTGAAACTGTAAGGCAGTGATTCTAGTAACTGTGCCTTTGCTCTGTCGTAACTAGACATTTATTTAATAGACTGGCTAAAAATGAAAACTCCAAAGCCTCTAGGTACTTCCAAGACTAAGGCGTCACATGCATATTGTATAATGTAAAGAAACATCTAACTGCAAGTCAAAACAAGAATTCAGTACTGGCAGGCACTAGGACGAGCTTGGAAAGTACCTCATATCACAGATGATGACAATGTGTTATGAAAACAGAGGGATTACATGAACAT
Organism: Polypterus bichir lapradei; assembly: GCA_026402145.1. Classification (NCBI taxonomy): domain Eukaryota; kingdom Metazoa; phylum Chordata; class Cladistia; order Polypteriformes; family Polypteridae; genus Polypterus; species Polypterus bichir. The sequence goes on from JANRMT010062798.1 coordinate 3,958,394, forward strand.
TCAAAAGCTGCCTCCCAATAAAGAAATATTAGTTATGGAGAAACAGATCCAGAAAGCATGAAGCGAGTCTGCAACCTCAGTTTTAATTTTAAAAATGATTGCCCATCGCAAACAGAACAATGGCGGGGGTTTTAGAGAGGAGGGACTACAAAAGTGTAAAGCTTTTCACAGAGTGTTCAGGAGTGAAACTTTTGTATGGCACAAAGTCTAATGTAAGACATCTAAGTTTTCCTCCCAGTTTGTGATGAGGTTAGTACAGGGTAGGAGATCTAGGGTGTTAATCTTACCAGCCTTGCATGCAGGTAGAAGTGTCTAAAGAAAACCAGCTGATGTCAAATATGATCATTGCATTAGGTCAGTGTCAGGATTTGTTCTAGTCAGGTGATATTTTGTGAAAAAAGACCTTAGAGAAAAGAGATTAGCATAATCAGAAAAAGAGGTGATGAAAAGCATGACTCAGGATTTTGACGCATGACAAGGAAAATTAGAGGCCGAGCCTCCCTAAAATGACCAAGTCTTGTATAGGCAACAGTTGGATGACATGACAGGATCTTGTTTTTTGTGAAAACGAGGTAGATGTCTTTAGTTGTGCTCAGAATTCCATTAATTAACACTAATCTGAAGGAAGCTTCCATTCATACAAGCATTGATGTTTTTGGTAGGCAATTCACTTATTAACAGCCTCTCAGAGTAAAATGTAATCATTGCGTAAGTGGAACATGTGGCCATTTTGGTGAATAAGAGGATCGATTTCATCAGAGGAACATGTCTCAGTTTGGAGTCAAACATGGAAAGACTGGATTTGGCTGGAGAGGTCAGGCTTCTCCATGTGCACCAGCTTCCAATTAGTCCCCCATACAATAGCTCACTAGGAGATTCAAAACATTATGGTTTAACATCCTAGTAGCAGCCGTGAACTCATGGAGAAAGAACATCAGAAGAAGACTAATAACAATGTAAGCAAATACCATTTCTGTACTGTTCTGTGGTCAGAATCCAGACTTAAAATGATCAGTTAATTGAAATAAAACTGGAAATTCAGGTGAATGATTTAAAAAATTTGGAGCAATTTTCCTGGAAAAGGTTGTTAAAAGTTAGTCTTTTTATGATTTCCAAGCTGTCTATGTTAAAGTAAGTTGCTAGACTTACTCATAGTTCATTTGTTTTAAATATACAGGGCAAAGACAGGAAATGGAAAATGCCTTATTCATTTATGACACATCACAGTATATACATGCTATTTTGTCTGTGCTGAAGGCACATTACTTTAGACTAAATGATAAAGAAGTGTAGAATTTGAACTAAGTTCAACTCGTGCTGTGAGTATGGATGTAAATCTGTTGTATTTTACCTACCATTACAGGGCTCATGTTGATATTTTTTAACATTTTATAATCCATTAATTTCATTTTAAGAATTTGTATTTTCCTAGGTAACAAATGATTTGGTTGGTAGAGGTACTGCCTCACAGATTCAGCATCATGGATATAAGTCCCATGCCCACTTGTTGTCTGTGTGGAGTTTATGCATACTACCTGTGACTGTGAGGAGGTTTTCCTCCTCTTTGGTTTTAATCCTACATCCCTGTGAGGGCTGTTTTTGTTTTGTAGAGCCTATAACATGTCCATGTCTCAAATTAGTATATTGTCAATTTGAGTATTTCAATAACAAATTAATTTTACATAATATACAATGTAACATCCTCAAACTCATTTAATCCAGTTCATGGTTGTTGGGCCAGAACATATCTCGACAAAATGGTGGGCAAGAAAGAGTCTACCCTGATAAAGGGTAACTAGTCCGTTAAACTACTGAAATAATTTATGAGAATTAATTGTGTTGATGCTCAGTGTGCATTGAGTATTACAGTCATTGGAAGAAACAGGATTTGTGTCTAAAAGGGATTAAGATGAGAGGAATGGGGGATAAAAAAAATTATTAAAACATCTAATCATGAGTTCAAATGTTGAAATATTTAATAACGTGAATTTGGATCCAGTGTCTTCACTCTTGGTCAGTTTTGTTTGCAGTTGGCATTTAGGTTAGAGTAATTGTTATTTTACTTTGGTTCTGAAGTTTTTCAAACAAGATATTAATGTTTAGTCCTCTCTGACATCTTTCTAGGCCTGTCTGTAAGAATCCTCCGGTTCTGCACACTTGTCTCTTCTTTTTTTGCTTGCTTGGTTGTGTGTGATGTTCTTGCTGCTTAGAATCTCTGAAGTGTGCAAATGTTCACCTTACTCCATTACATCAACACTGTCTTTGATTTACTCTGTCCTTGAGACCCAGACCTTTTCTGCCATACAGTATAAGCCTCTGCTACAATTGTATCATATTAATAACCTTTTATTAGAACAGTTAGGATGAGAAAGGGCCATTTTGCCCAACACACTTGTTAATTTTTTATTGTGCACAGTAATTTTATTTTTAAAATATTAATATCATATTGCTAGCTGTACTGTATATGTGAATAAGGTGTGGTTTAATCATTTAGTGTGCCTTGTGTCTGATGCCTTTTCGATAGGCATTATTGGGTGGAAAGCAGCCCCCATAACTCTAAACCTGATTAACAGGCTCCTAGAATGAAAGGACAGATGTTTCCTCCAGAATACTAATGATGGGGGGACCTGGCAACTCTAAATTGGCTCTGTGTGTGCATGAGTGGATCCTGTCATCAGCAAGGTTATTTTCTGCCTTGTGCCTGTTACTGTTAGGATAGACTCCAGCCTCCCTGATTTAGAATTAGATTAAACAGAGTTCAGAACCTTGTCTTAATGGAATAGAGCAGGGCTGGATGAAAACCGTAAAACTAAAGCATCTTAAGGTATGGTTTCTCACATTCATAAGCAGAATGAGTCTAAATTATCAAAGAAGTATTCATTACTTTAAATTCTAAATACGTAAACAAAGAATTGGGTGCATGTACTTGCCTTAGAAACACATCACTGTTATGCTTGCTCACATCCAGTTAGCACCATAACAGGTGTTGGTTGGTTGTGTGTTCACAGGTCTTTTCAAAGTCATTTCACCCATCAGTTACTGTATATACATGCATTTGATTTATTGATTTTCAGCCTCTGTGTAGTGTCAGTAAAAACAAACTTTGAACTCACCCCAGTTTCATAAAGAATTTGAAAACCTATAAATTTAATGTGTATATCTAGTCTGTAATTGTATTGCTCCTTCTTCAGAGCTTGCATGTTCTGGACAGAGTGTTTGAGGGCCACAGCCTATCCTAGCTACAGCAGACACAAGGCAAGATACCTGCCCTGCATTGAATTCAGGTCCTTAATTGCAGCACTCTCACCAGGCCAGTTTAGTTAAGCAGTTTGATCAGGTAGCATTAGCTGTGAGGTGAAGTTAAACCATGCTAACAGAGAGACAATATGTATAATAGGCCTGTTGTCAAGCATAAAGGCAGTGTATTTGAACCGGTACTATTACCACCTCATTGTTGAAGTATTTGAAATTCGCCAACCAAACTTCATGCTGTGCCACTGCGTTACCCTTCTTATCTCATTGTTACATAATTTATAGTATGGTTTGCACATTTCTGCAAACTTGATTTTAGAGAGTCTTGAAGGAATTTGAACTGTACTGTTACATGACTATTGTAACCAACTTTAATACAGTATTCATTATTCTTGTTGTACACTTATGAAAGTTCCTTGGATATTTACATGTATTTAATATGTATTGTTATCACTGAAGAATAAAGTCAAAATTATTTATTCATTCATTATGTGATCCTTCCTTGTTCAGTTTATAAATGTTGGAGTCAGAGCATATCCTGGCAGTACTGTCTGCAAGCAAGAACCAACTATGGATGGCGTGCAACTTTGGTAATATTAATTATCCTAACATGCTCATCCAACTTCTACTGATTCTGTTTTTAAGGGTCTCATGTTTTTTTTTATTTGCCCTGATGCCTTGACTAAGTTTGTAATTATTTCAAGAACCCCTACTTGATCTAAAGTGGAGTTTACATCATAATACAGGCAGTGTCTTAATGGCTCTTGCACACTATACAGTACATGCTTGTCTTCTGCTGCTACCAGACACATTTTTCTTTGAGGCAAATACATTTCTTCAGAATTTGCTGAAGTTAGCACCTTGTGTAATATGCGATAGTGTGCATTTCTTCAAGCTGCTTTCAGTTAGGCTGGCAGTTCTGCAGTAAAGTGCTGCAACTGAAGGCTCATATTTTCAGTTGTTTTTTCCTCTGAAGTAACAATAATGGAAAAGGATCAAGGGAAGCTGCAACAAATGACATGATTAGAGTGGGAAAAGGGGAATTGACCATCTTCTGGTTCACAACATTGAGTATAGCAATTTCTCTCTGTCGTCATCCATCTGATACTATTGACATCTTTGGATCCATCCATCCACCCAATCCATTTTTTAAGTCACTTATCCAGTTCAGAGTTTGGTGTCTGTTCTGCCAGTATTGGGCACAAGTTAACAGCAATCTCTGGACAGGACTGCAGTCTATTGCAAAGCACATTCATACATAACATCCATACTCACTTATACTGAACCAATTTAAATTTACCAAATGGGCTAATATGAGCAAGTATGGATGTGTCTTATATTTATCTAAATTAAACTTTAAAGTATGTTAGAATTTGGCTGCAGACAGGAGATTTCCAGTAGATGGACTATAGCTCAGATCCATCTATCCATTTTCTCACCTGATTATTCAGTTCAGGGTCACATGATGTTGGAGCCTATCCTGGCAGCACTGTGTATAAGGTGGGAGCAAATCCTTAGCATTACATAGTCTGTCTTAATGCATCCTCACATATACTAGGCTAATTTAGAGTTGCCAGTTAATGTAACATGAGCGTCTTTGGGAGTACTAGGTAGGTATCACATAAACACTGCACAGATAGTTTCTTAGCTGTGATTTGAAACGTTTCTCTTGGATCTTTGTGGAAGGCACTGATAACCAGTAAGCCTCGGTGTCACTTTTCAGATATTTGTACTTTGTCTAAACAAACCATTCTATATTTTACTCTTTGAGGTCAAACATGATGTTTCTAACAATTCAACTTAACGTACAGTACTTCAGTGTTGAGAACCACAGTCACCTTGAAGTAGCAGGAAGTATAAGTGGTCTCTTCTGGTGAAATTTATGGGTATATTTAAGGTGAGTTTTGGGAGGTTTTCCAGCCTGTATCTTTTACGTGTAGGTGTATCTGTACTTACTTTTGAGTCTGATGTTCCTGTGATTGCGTTTTACATGTCCCAAAGACAAGTAGAAGAGGATTTAGTTATCCAAAGCATTAAGACCATTGGGTGTACAGTATTCAATAATTTGTGAAACATTCTGCCAGTTCTCGCATATAGAATTTTTTTTCAAATGAGACGCTAAATTGCACACATTATTCTTTGTGTAAAGTTTATTTCCATCAGGAAAATATAATTTGCATATTATGACCTATGGAGATGAGTCAGATAATGTAGTAAGTCTAAAATTCTTGTCTCTGTGGCATTTTTGTGGAAAAGAAAACTAATCGCACTTTGTGCTTATCTCTAACAAGTACTCAAAACACAGAAGATGCTTGGTGTGCTTAAACACTACTAGTTGGTGGTCAATTTTTCAAAATTTGGTGTACATGTCATCAGCATGGATCTTTATGAATTACACAATCTGCAGCAGCAATGTTCCCACTACCAAGAAGAGAATATTTGCCTTCTTCCAATGTCACCTAAATGTTTTTGGTCCTTTGTAATGGGGCATTTGTCCAGTGGTGGCAGCACAGTCTCGTGGCCTCAGAACCCCTGTTTTTGTTTTTTCTCCAGTCTTCTGGAGTTTTTCTGTCCTCCTGGCCATTGGACCTTACCTTATTTCTTGTTACTTAGTATTCCATAATCTTATTTTTATATTTTTCTTTTTCCTTTCTTCATCTTATAAAGCACTTTCAGCTGCATAATTTGTATGAAAACGTGCTATACAAATAAATGTTGTCGTTGTTGTTATTTGCAGTTGCAGTCATGTATGTGCGACAAACACCTAGACTGACTGTTAGTGTTGACTATTTGAGGTTAGCATTCTTTTCACACTAATATTGTAGATCCGCCTTTTGCAGAAATTACAGCCTCTAAACGCTTCCTGGAGGTTCCAATGAGAGTCTGGATTGTGGTTGAAGGTATTTTGGACCATTCCTCTTTACAAAACATCTCTAGTTCATTCAGGTTTGATGGCTTCTGAGCATGGACACAGCTCTCTTTAACTCACACCACAGATTTTCAATTATATTCAGGTCTGGGGACTGAGATGGCCATTCCAGAACGTTGTACTTGTTCCTCTGCATGAATGCCTTAGTGGACTTTGAGCAGTGTTTCGGGTCATTGTCTTGTTGAAAGATCCAGCCCCGGCGCAGCTTCAGCTTTGTCACTGATTCCTGGACATTGGTCTCCAGAATCTGCTGATACTGAGTGGAAACCATGCGTCCCTCAACTTTGACAAGATTCCCAGTCCCTGCCACACAGCTCCACAGCATGATGGAACCACCACCATATTTTACTGTAGGTAGCAGGTGTTTTTCTTGGAATGCTGTGTTCTTTTTCCTCCATGCATAACGCCCCTTGTTATGCCCAAATAACTCAATTTTAGTTTCATCAGTCCACAGCACCTTATTCCAAAATGAAGCTGGCTTGTCCAAATGTGCTTGAGCATACCTCAAGCGGCTCTGTTTGTGCTGTGGGCGGAGAAAAGGCTTCCTCTGCATCACTCTCGCATACAGCATCTCCTTGTGTAAAGTGCGCCGAATGGTTGAACGATGCACAGTGACTCCATCTGCTGCAAGATGATGTTGTAGGTCTTTGGTGCTGGTCTGTGGGTTGACTCTGACTGTTCTCACCATTCGTCGCTTCTGTCTATCCGAAATCTTTCTTGGTCTGCCACTTCGAGCCTTAACTTGAACTGAGCCTGTGGTCTTCCATTTCCTCTATATGTTCCTAACTGTGGAAACAGACAGCTTAAATCTCTGGGACAGCTTTCTGTATCCTTCCCCTAAACCATGATGGTGAACAATCTTTGTCTTCAGGTCATTTGAGAGTTGTTTTGTGGACCCCCATGTTGCTACTCTTCAGAGAAAATTAAAGGAGGAGGGAAACTTACAATTGACCCCCTTAAATACTCTTTCTCATTATAGGATTCACCTGTGTATGTAGGTCAGGGGTCACTGAGCTTACCAAGCCAATTTGAGTTCCAATAAGCAGTTCTAAAAGTTTTGGAATCAATAAAATGACAACGGTGCCCAAATTTATGCACCTGCCTGATTTTGTTTGAACAATTATTGCACACTTTCTGTAAATCCAATAAACTTAATTTCACTTCTCAAATATCACTGTGTGTGTCTCCTATATGATATATTTAACTGACATTTTTTATCGTAACAACCAACGATTTATACAGGAAAATAATGACTATTAACAAGGTTGCCCAAACTTTTGTATCCCACTGTATTTACCTTAGCATTATAAATTTTCAGAGAGCAGGAATATCATGAAGTGAATGTATTCTGTGGGGCGATCCCTACCTGCGCCTCCGCTTAGTGCAGAGGAAGTCAGTTAAAGAAGTGCGTAGTGATTAACAACTGGGTCAGGGAACACTACATTAACTTATGACAGGGTTTGAGAAAATCTAGTAAATTAAACATTGATTTTAGGATGAAGTTTAGTTTACGATATTCTACTTTAATGACAAAATAAACTATGAGAATAAAGTGAAAATGTCGATTTTATTCTCAACATAGTTTTTTTTTTTTCTTCAGTGTCCATATTTTTTTTTCCTTCACTGTGGCCCTAATAAGCTTCTGTAGGGCTATACCACAAATAGCATTATAAATACAAGTTTCAGTTTTATTATTTATTCATATAGCTTAGCTTGAAACAAGGTCTATATTAATGCAATTTGCCTTAATGATGGTTCAGTTGGTAAAGATGTTATCACCAAGTTGCCCTTGTTTTATTTTTATTTGGTGAATACTGTGTAATGTACCTGGGCATGAAGTCTTGAATTAATTGTATTATTACTGGAAGTTGCACTATTATTTATTTTATTGTTATTATTTATTAATTTAAATATTATGCAGTTTAATGATGGTAAAGTTGTTTAAAAAGTCACTTTAACATGTCAGTGGACAGATATTGTTAACATTAACAGAAAGTATAGTTGGTTTACAAAAATATCTACCATTTATTCCTTTTCTAAGACACTTTCAGTGCAATACTTTTGACAAGCACCTCTGGATATTTTACTAAGTCCAAATGCTTCTTTGGATGGTTGAAAATATGTTGTCAAAATTTTAGTTTAAGTTGTTTGCAAAATTTGTTCAATAAAAAGGCTCTATATTTTGACTGCATCTGTCATGCAATGTGATTCCTTCTCTTCATTAGTGTCACCCCCTTGAAAACTATCACTTTATGGGGCCATGCAAACCTGTGTTAATACTTGTGTGCACATTAAAATGTTTTTTTTTGTACAATGTACAAATTTAATGATAGTGGAATAGGTTATTCTTAGCCAGCCTACTGTAGTAATTGCAGTGGAAAATGTGGTTAACATCCACTCATGCATGGGAAAAAATACCATTGAATACCATGAAACCTTTAAAATTTTGAAAAATACTGTGATATAGAATTTTGGTCATACCACCAGGCACTATTGCAGATGCAGCAATGCTGAACTGTAAAGTATTTTTATCTTCTGCAGTAATAAACAGCCACTTGGAAGATGCTTCACAGAGTCTGAGATGCACACTTTGGATTAGGATACTTACTAGGATATAGGATAAGATGCCACACTGCATTTGGCCCTGTGCATGCAAATTACCTATTTGGAATACACCATTAGTCACAATACATTCAAATGTATTGATGTGACGTAAACCTGTCCTCATTGATGAGACATGGTGGTATGATCATGCTCTGTGTACAGAAGGTATTGTGTGCACACCCTGTTAAAGACTAGTTCCCCATCCAAGGAGTATTCCTGCCAGAATAAGTGGTGCCTTCCGGATGTCTTATGGTCCTGTTCAAGTGTTAACAATGTTTGAATGGAAATCTTTCCTCTAACTTTTTATTAGCACCATTATTCTTTTCTCTTCTTTTCAACAAGATTTAAATGCCTCCTAATTAATAATTTAACACTGACAAGAAGATTCTTGACAACAAGCCTCAGGTGATAATGCTGTTAAAGTCTAAATGTTGCAGTGGTAGTCAAATTCACTTTTCACTCTAAGAGGCAGGAGTCAAGTTTTTTCCTGTCACGGCTGCTCAATTCCTTTAAGCAGTAATACTGTAGTAGTGGGTTTTTTTTTACGTAATCCACACCTTTTAGTCACCTCTGTATGTTTTTGTACCAAGGCAGAACTTTAGTATGTCATACCTTTCACCTGTCATATGCTTCATTGTCAAGTGTTATGTGATCATTGCAAAACATATCGCACATATTAAGGTTTTTAATTTTATTTTTGAAACAATATGAAAACAATTAGTTGGATTATTATTGTGAGCTGCTTGTATTTTATGAAAATGGTTACCTAGTGGGATGACAAGATTATAGATCTGGACTTCAGTTTCTTTTTTAGGCAGTGTTTTCTCTTTGTAGACTTGATATGTTTTGCTGATATCCTTGGTAGTATCCAAACAGAATGTAAAAGTAAACCCATCTACTGTACAGTACTGTACTGCTATGTCTCCTGTGGTGCTAGAATGTAAAATACTGATGTTACCAGTATATGTACTGTAATATATGCAAGCACATTTTTTTTGGTATGCGCTGTCATTTTCTTTGTTATAAGTAGAGTAAATACATAATAATTTCATTTAAATAAAATACAGTAAAATGTTCGGGTACTCACCAAAGATGCATGATTTTGACGATGATGATGAAGTACCTGTGCAGTACGATGCAGAGGATTTAAAACTCCTCGGGTGGCACCTCTTCTTCTGGCGCTTCAGGAGGAGTCATATCTTTGGACGGGTCTTCTTCTGGTGGGGTTTCGTGCTGGCTTTTCTTTATAGGTTTCAGGATCATTGTGATGGGATATTGCTACATTGTCTCCTGTAGCGAACTGCTGGTACAATTTCCGTGCTTTCTCACGGAGGATGTTACCGTCCAAGGGGATGTTCTTCTTCCTGCAGTTGGTGATCCACAATGCCAAGGCAGATTCCATCCTGACGATATTTTTATTCCTTACGGTCGTTACCTTTTTGGCACATTCACAGAAACTTACAGATACAGTATTCCAGATCGCTGCTTCGTTCTTCTTTATGTAGCGTGTGGTGCTTTCATTAATGCCATAGTGGTGTGCTGCTGCAGCATAACTTTTTAGTTCCCGGAGCAAATCCAGTAGTTCAACCTTCTCCTGGAGTGTTTTAAACTTCTTCTGGCGCTTAGGCTCAGTGCCAGAAGCCTTAGAAGGTGCAGGGCGATGCAGTGACATCTTGTGCATTTAAGAATAACAAAATGAATACAATAACAACATCGAAAACACAAGAACACTCAGCTGGAGTCGTGTCACAGGGCAGCAATCAATCAGCAGCAAGGACAAATGAATAACGCTCTCAGATTGGCTACTTTCACCATCCCAAACCATTGTCCCCTCAGCGGTGGTAAACCCACTTACCTGGAGATGCGTCACAGGGCAGAAATCAATCAGCAGCAAGGAGAAATGAATAACGCTCTCGAATTGGCTACTTTCACCATCCCAAAATGCTTTTCCCTCACCGGTTGCTTCCTGTTCTCTCTACAGCATAGTATTGCCATGGAAAAAGCCATAAAAAATTGCAGAGGATATTTGCGCTTTCCGCTAACAATTAATAGTTAGGTTCTAAGGAAAAATCCGCGAATGACTGAGTCCGCGAATGACTGAGTCCACGAACCCTGAACCGTGACTTCATGGGGGTCTACTGTACTATCATCCCATCCAGGGTTAGTTTTCACTTTGTGCCTTATTCTGATGGAATATGTTTCAAAACCATGTTACCCTTTGCTGGATGAAGTAGATTTAGAGACCAGATAGGTGGACAGAAGGCTTACCTCATCAGGTTTTAAGTCTGATTTATTGGTTGTCAGTCTTATTTTTCTTTGTTTTAACAACTCTTCAGTGGAGGCATCCTCTGAGCACTGTCACATCTAGATTTATTTTTAGAAAGATTTTGTGAAAAATAATTTCATAAAACATTTAACTATGGCTGTGTTCTGGTTTGGTAATGAGCTCCTTGGGAAGGCCTTCAGCTGGGCCTTCCAACAGTGTTTACATGCTTTGCAGACAATAAAGTGTAAATTTATTACAAACATCTACTGATTAGAAATTATTTATATAAACCACCTTGCACTGTATCAGCCCTGGCATTGGTTGTGCTCTAGGCTTTAGAGTTGAGTCGGAGTCAGAGTCAGAAGCAGTTAATGAGTTACTGGAGTTGGGACTCAGTAAAAATGTACCAACTCCAACTCTGACTAAATTTAAATTGTAATATAATGTGTTAAAATTTCCAATTTTACATATACTGATTTGATTCACTATTCTTTCTTCTATACTTTTGATAAAATATTGCTTCATTTTTAATTTTGTAAGTTTAGTCTTATGTTAAATGTTACTCATTTATGTTTAATGTTACATGTTTAATGTTACTCAGTGTTTGTAAGCCATCACAACATTGCTGCAGTCTTTAAACCTGAAATTCACCAGGTTAGAGTGCTAAAAAGTAGCCTTATGAGTCACGCTGGCAGTGATGAAATGCCTTGCATCTTCTATGCCATGTGCTTTCAATTAACATCGTATATACACTCACCTAAAGGATTATTAGGAACACCATACTAATACGGTGTTTGACCCCCTTTCGCCTTCAGAACTGCCTTAATTCTACGTGGCATTGATTCAACAAGGTGCTGAAAGCATTCTTTAGAAATGTTGGTCCATATTGATAGGATAGCATCTTGCAGTTGATGGAGATTTGTGGGATGCACATCCAGGGCACGAAGCTCCCGTTCCACCACATCCCAAAGATGCTCTATTGGGTTGAGATCTGGTGACTGTGGGGGCCATTTTAGTACAGTGAACTCATTGTCATGTTCAAGAAACCAATTTGAAATGATTCGAGCTTTGTGACATGGTGCATTATCCTGCTGGAAGTAGCCATCAGAGGATGGGTACATGGTGGTCATGAAGGGATGGACATGGTCAGAAACAATGCTCAGGTAGCCCGTGGCATTTAAACGATGCCCAATTGGCACTAAGGGGCCTAAAGTGTACCAAGAAAACATCCCCCACACCATTACACCACCACTACCAGCCTGCACAGTGGTAACAAGGCATGATGGATCCATGTTCTCATTCTGTTTACGCCAAATTCTGACTCTACCATTTGAATGTCTCAACAGAAATCGAGACTCATCAGACCAGGCAACATTTTTCCAGTCTTCAACTGTCCAATTTTGGTGAGCTCGTGCAATTTGTAGCCTCTTTTTCCTATTTGTAGTGGAGATGAGTGGTACCCGGTGGGGTCTTCTGCTGTTGTAGCCCATCCGCCTCAAGGTTGTGCGTGTTGTGGCTTCACAAATGCTTTGCTGCATACCTCGGTTGTAACGAGTGGTTATTTCAGTCAAAGTTGCTCTTCTATCAGCTTGAATCAGTCGGCCCATTCTCCTCTGACCTCTAGCATCAACAAGGCATTTTCGCCCACAGGACTGCCGCATACTGGATGTTTTTCCCTTTTCACACCATTCTTTGTAAACCCTAGAAATGGTTGTGCGTGAAAATCCCAGTAACTGAGCAGATTGTGAAATACTCAGACCGGCCCGTCTGGCACCAACAACCATGCCACGCTCAAAATTGCTTAAATCACCTTACTTTACCATTCTGACATTCAGTTTGGAGTTCAGGAGATTGTCTTGACCAGGACCACACCCCTAAATGCATTGAAGCAACTGCCATGTGATTGGTTGATTAGATAATTGCATTAATGAGAAATTGAACAGGTGTTCCTAATAATCCTTTAGGTGAGTGTATATGTTAGTCTAATTATGAACAGAGAAGCCAGAGTCTGAGATAGTAGTACCAAAACTTGAGGAGTTGGTGGTACCCTTAATTGAGGAATCGGAGCTGAAGTTGGAGTTGAAAGGTTTTGTGTACCGACTCCACAACCCTGGCTGTGCTGATAATAAGATGTGTGAAATAGAGTCTTCTAGGAGTAGAGTATACTTTCACATATAAAAATATTGCCTTGCAGTATTATTCTCTTTTTTCATTTGCCTAGCTGTTTAACAGCATATTTTAAAATGCTTATAGATGATACAAACCTGTGTGAGGTTGGCAGCAGCTAGCGGTTGTCAGGTCGTGCTCTGGACTCTGCCCTACCCCTATTTTATTTGCTTGTTGATCCTGGCTCCACCATCTTGTAGCACACAGATGATGGTGGGAAGGGATCTGTAATAAAGGAAGCACTAGCTATTATTAAAGCTTGAGCATTGTGCCTCATTGCCTCTGTTAAAGAACCTGTGTTTTGTTCAAATGTTTTTTTGTATTTTTGCCTGTGTTTTTAATGGTACCTTATTCTTTAATAGCTGAAGCCATTTCCTTGTGTTTGTCTGTTGGTATTTTTAACTCCTGTCCATTGTGGAAATAGGAAAAACAATTTTTTAATGCATTTTGTACCTGCCTTTATCGTAGTTCCTATCCTTACATGGGTCCAATTATGCTGTCAAATTTCACTTGTACACCAATTTGCCTTCCTCGTCTCTGCCCAATACAGGTCACATTGTTTGTCATTGTTCTCTCATACAGTTTTGACAGTGGTAACTGATAACACTCCCCTAATTAATGTGTTATCATTTTTACCCAGTGCCCTTAGCCACTGTAACACAATGCTTCTGATCAGTTTGTTTTGGGAAAGCTATGGCAAAGAGGGGCGAGGCTGGGAGTATGCAGCCATGCTAACTTGTTCTTGTTGCCATTTAATTACTTTCTGTACATCCTCTGATCAGCAGTGGTGTGATGTAAATGCTCAGGGGTGCACACATATAAGCTTTTATATATATATTTCTTGAAGAACAAATGACTTTTTTATCCTTTGAAATTACACCCCAAGGATTATGATACCAGAATCTTATTCATTATTTCTTGTTTAAAGCCGTTGTCTTCATTAATGTTGCGGTTACCAGCAGCAGTATCCTGGATTAATATTCACTGTGGTGTTTGAAAAAATAATACTTGTGCACTGGTGGGCATGTGAAAAGTTTATTAAGGAGTCACTCACCCTGCACCATCTATCTGTCTGTCCATTTTCATACCTTCTTAAACTGACTCAGGGTCATGCGGGCTGGAGGATATCCTTACATTTTTAAAACAAATTCCACCGCATACCATGTTTAAAAAATATTCATGGCTGTGGCAAGACTGCTGGTATTTCCCTGCACACAAAATAAGTATCTAATGTATTCAGACTTATTATCAAAAAAGGGTGTTTGTATTGAAGAAAACACACAAGACAGAAATAATCAAGTCTAGAACTAAAAGCAGTATATAAAAAAAACTGTTCTGCACTACCTTGCCTTTGTAAACATGTTATTTTCCTTTGTATCAGGTTGGATGGCTTACGCATTGTCCTAACTTCCAGGTAACACAAAACATACTCCCTTAACTTTCCTGTCTCTCTATTTCTCTGTAGACTTTGAACATCGTCCAACCAGTGATTGTTCACTCCACCTCCCTTACCCACTCCAATTTCATTTTCTATCTTTAATTTCACTTGCATAGGAGGATATCTCTATTGCTATAAGGGCCTTGTGTTGGTGCCAAGCACCTGTGTGCTGCTGAGAAATCCTCAAAGATCATGTTTCTAAGACAACTCTTGGACAACATGCTTTTTAATCTGTCAGTGTGGAAAATGTATATTGTCTGTTTTGGTATGGAGGAAGTGGAAGTGTTCAACGTACTAGAGTTTAAAAAAGGCTGCTGGTTTGATTCTTATATTTCACTAACTGAGTCAATTACCATTTGAATGAGGAGGAAGAATCTGGTATAGATGTCATTTGCATGTTACCTGGGATAAAAGTGCCTGTTAAATAAAGTAAATTAAAATTTATGTTCTTCCTACTTGCCTATTAAATATTTATCCTTTTAAATATGTACATCATCTGAGATTGTGAGTTTATCATGTGAGTGCACATACACACATACCAGAGCAGTTTAACATTGTCAGTTATAATGAAATCTTTAGGATGTGGAAGGTAAAACAGAGAAGAACCCACACAGACGCTGGGAGAATACACAAACTCCATGTTCAAAATCATCTTCTGGTGTTATATGACAGCAGTTCTAATCAGTGTGCAGTAAGGGTTTGTTTTGTAAATCTACAAATTTAAAAAATAAAATTAAAATTATGGGATTGTCCTCTAAACTCAGGTTTTCTCAATAAAAATAAACGGGGTGTCCTAACTTACATTTTCTTAATTTTTTATTTTTATAATATTTCTGCTTCAATTACTATGAGAAGCAGCATGATTTGACATTTAAATATGCTTTTGAAAAAGATTGCTTCAATCTGTTATGGCCATGTGTTTACTAAACAGTCACTTGAGGAGTTCAGCCTGACTTATCAAGTAACAGGTGGTGCAAGTGGCTTCAGCGGCTTGGAAAGTATTGTGCAGCTTGTAATGTCCAGTGAATGTGGCCTATAAATTGTAGGTCCACCCATCTAACCATTTTCAATCCTGCTTAATCCAATACATGGTCACGGGTCTGGAGCCTGTCCTGGCATAAGCCTGAATGGAGCCTTTGTCCATCATACAACACAGTTTCACCTACATTCACTCATGCAAGTCTAGATTAGAGTTCTCAATTAGCCTAATGTATATTTTGGACGTTGAGGAAAACCAAACCATATAATGGCAGAAGCTGCAGCCTCCACACAGGGAGCACTATATCAGTTTGCGCTGCTGTCTCATACCTTCAGGGTTTAAATCTGAGCCTGGTCACAATAAGTGAACATTTTACTTATTTAGCATACAGTTGAATGATCTGACTGATTTTACCTTGCCTAGTAACTTGGTTATTCTTGATAATGATTAACAGGCATCTGGTTAAGTTAACTGTAACCAATGTGCCGTAATGGTTTGTTTTGTAAATATAATGTAAAATCTGAAAAATAAATATAAAAGTGCTGAATTGTCCTTTCATTTTTCAATAGCTGAACTACTCTCTTAATGTACATTTTTTTCACTTTTTTATTTTTATCATTTTCTGTCGCAATGGCTTTGAGAAGCAGAATGTTTTCACATTTAAAGATGAGCTTTTATAAAAGATTATCTCAGCTTCTTATGGCTGTGTGTTTACTAAACAGGCACTTAAGAAGCTGAGCCTGACTTATCAAAGAAGTGAATCTTGTCCTTGTCAGCAGCGAATCCTGCCCTAGTCAACTACTCCACCCTTGTCACTAGGAACCAAGGTCAAAGCTTCCGTCACTTCCTAGGCTTTTTGTAGGTACATAGGCGTCTGCCCTGTCATCTTCCGGTGGATACAGTCACGCTATATAGCAAGTCATTAAGACGACAGTCTGGTCTCCTGTATTTTCCCTCTTCCCCTTCATTCTTGACTTTTCCCTTTGACGCAAGCAAATAATCTAGCATCTGAATGTTCTTGCGTTTTGCTGGCTTGACTCAAGCTGCGAACATCCGGCACTATAGCAAGGGGAAGCAGGATTGGTATCCTGTTAGCTGCTCTTGCCTTAAATAACACAGAATTGATGATGCTCTGATGGGCTGAATTCATGGTTCTGAATTGAAAGAAGGAGGGCAGAAATGAAGAATTAAACAAAGCCAAGTTTTTTGTTAAAGAAATACAGTATGTGCTGCTTAGTGTGTAACGTTAATGTAAATGATGTCTGGTGGTCATGCACACTCCATCAGCTATGCAAACAGTGCTGTAGTGCCTCATCACTAGAAAAGGCTGGAAGTCACAAGTGGTTTTATGCACTTTGGAAAGTATTGTGCAGCTTTAATGTGGACTAACCACCCAATCATTTTCAATTATGCTTAATCCAACACATGGTCAAAGGTCTGGAGCTCGTCCTGGCACAAGCAAACTTCACCCACAGTCACTAATGCAGGTTCAGGCTAGAGCTGTCAGTCAACCTAATGTGTTTTTGGGATGCTGAGGAAAAGCAGCACATATGATGGCAGAGGTTGCAGCAGCCAAACAGACAACTATATATCAGTTAATGTCTCTGTCTTACAGCTCTGGGGTTCACAATTGAGCCTGGTCACAATAAAAGTATATTTTACTCAGTTCAGTATGCAGTTGAATGATCTGGCTCATCTTTACCTTGCATGGTAACTTGGTCATACTTCATAATGATTAACAGGCATCCGGTTAAAGCAGCCATGAAAATGTCAAGTCCATCACTGACCTATGTCATCGCAGTGACAACTTTCCCTGGCAAACTATAAACAAGAGAGAAAAGTGACATGCGCTTATCAGCCCCCGGTGATATCCTTTATTTATTTAGGAATCTGCTGTCATTTGTTTACTAGAACAGCAGGCTTCTTTATTTCCTGCTTCTTTAAAAAGCTTGCAGGAAATTCTTCAGGGGACAGTGCGTGCTGTCGAACAAATTAGTATGTTAAAATTGTTCAATTAAGAGTTTATCTTTTGACTTTTGTGTTTGCCTATTTTACCCATTCAGCCATTGTTACCACATTTTAGGGGAAATCATTTGTTCTGAATGATTTTTTCGGTGGCTTTGTATATCATTTTTTAACATTGGTTGCTGGTTGATTTGTTTGCAACTTAATTCCCAGTCTACTAATTCTTGCCAAGCCCAGTGCAAAAATTACTCATAAAGTCTTAAGCTACACAAATAAATGAACCTTTATTTATATTGCAGCAATCACAGAGGTCATGCTGCAGTACAAATGTACAAAATAAAAATCAACATACGATAATTTTGTACAAGTTTTTTCAATTAAATATTTAAATATTTGTTTACACTGGTGGAAATCTAATGGAGGTGCATTTAAAATGGAAACAAAAAAGAAATTCTTCTTCTGTTTAATCCATGTAGTTGAGGCAGCAACTTTGCAGACTTTCAGCAGGTATATGGATAACATGTTGATGCAACATACTTGTAGCTATTTTGTAACCAGAACATGATGTACTGAATGGGCTCCTCTCATTTTTAACATTGTTTTCTTATATTAAAATACATTCTGGGGTATGCTCTGACCCATTTGACCATGAACTGTATTTGAAAATGTTCAGATAGGTGATAGGTCATAGGTAAATACATTCTGGTGAGATCCTCTGAAAAGACAAATAAACTATGTGTACAGTAATATCAACTGAGCAGTCGGTCTTTATTTTATGTAGCACATTTTACAGAGTATACCATCACCAGGCTATTTAAAAAAAACAAACAAAAGTACAGTTCCTCAAGATCATTCAAACCATATAATCGAAATGGTCAGAAGTTTAGACAAAATCCAAAAGCACAGCAGAACACAAGGAAACTCACCAAATCCATGGCACATTCCACAAGGACTGTGGAAGAACCTCTGGATTTATAGGCTGTAGGGCATTTCTTTGTGGTGATTGGCAGGTAGCCCTGCCTCTTGGGGGGCCACCCACAAAACACATAGGACAAAACAAACGCAACTTACATACATAGACAAACTGAAAAATAAAGAAAGACAAACATAATCAATATTATTGAAAGAATCAAGAGACATAAAACATGAATTAGAAATCCAGCCAGGAGAAGATTCCTGGCTGAGATATGACATTGACAAGCATATAAAATAAAGACTACCAGCTTTTCATAAAGCTTATATTAGAAAAGCAGTGATGAGAACAGGCCATTCGGGTCAATGAGAATATGAATAAGCAGGTGATAAAATAGATAGGTTGAATAAACTAAGGGAGAGTTGACCTAAAATGGAAAAGAACCAAGGCCACCTTACAGGTGTGATTTGAATTTTAACACTTACATACAGACTTAAGCCAAGCATTTCAGAAAGTGTGGATCCCAAAACGTCAAGCGTGCTAATCCGAGTTACACAGCGAGGCTTTAGATTGAATGTTAGTACTGAAGGATCATAATCATTTTAATATATTGAGTATTGATGGTGGTTTATCTGAGGCAGGAATGTACTGTTTCATAAGTTTTAGCCTTACCTTTGACATTGATAATTCTTTGTGATGTGTTTGCTGCATTTGACCTGAGATGCATCCATGCTTCCCATTCATTCATTTTCAAGGTCATGGTTTCTGGAGCCTTTTCTAGCAACACCAGACACATGCACATACTTACTGAAACATACAGTACATTTTGCAGTTTCCAGTTAGCCTAGAATAAGCAAATGTGGGATGTAGTAAAAATACCAGAGTGCACAAATAAAAACCTACACAAATATGGAGAGAGAGTGCAAGATCAAAACACAGAAAGCAACCACGCTTTAGATATCAAGTTCATTAGACAGTAGTGTTGAACATGTCACCCTTCTACTGCTTAGAAATAATAGCATTCTTGGGGCAATTCTGTATTATGAGAGATATTGAAAAGCTATTTCTTGTCTGAATTGAGCTGAATCGATTACCATAATGTTTCATTCTATTTCCACACTTTTATTTTTAAGAATTCAGCAGCAATTGTCACATCTACACCTAGAAAGTATGTATAGTTTTTAAGGCTCTTCATTGGCTTTTATTTAAGTTCAGAGGTCAAATTCCAGAGTCATATTAAGTGAGTTTGAGAATGTTTTACATCTAAGCATAATACATATACATACATAGATACATACATACATATATATAAGTTTAAGTACATTCGCTAGATAAGTAAGGTGGATCCTAATTTTATCTTTAAAAGTCTCTAATTGTCTGAATGTTCTCTACTCTTCGACAGATATTCCCATTTGACATAGTAGATCTGTTTGAATAAAAAATACAGACAGACACTATTCAATATTATAAGTAAATTTAGTATTCCTTCTTGAAGGTGGATTTCCATAAATATAAAAGTATAGCAGTCCTCTACCCTAAACTGCATTGGAAGCCTCAGCCTGAGTTCATCCCGACAAGTTGTAATGGTCAATTAGGTTTGCTGTTTAAACTTGCTTGTTGTCTTGAACCACCTACCCTGTGTCTTCTCATATCTGCCTCTGTTTGTGATATGTCCTGTTCTATCTTACCAGATTGTTGGTCAACTTTGTGGCCACTTGGTCTGAAGTACTGAAGATATCAGATAAGCCTAAGGAGAAGTCATTGCTTTCTAATCTGAAATCCAGCAGGGTCTGATGGTTATAAAAATGTATGTGTGAGTGTTCTGAACCCACATACTAAGATAAAAATCCATCTGTCCCATCAGTTTTCTAACCTGTTCATCCAAGTCAAATGAAGGGTATTTGTACTGTCAACTCATAAAAAGCATAAAAAATCAAATTATATAATCTAAGATGATCTTTGATGGACACCATGTATACCTAAAAAGAGGAATAAGGAAATACTGTCATCTATTCACTACCCAATTTGAGAAGAATTTGGTAAGAACTATATAAAATAACCAAAATAAAGATCTAAGAACAGTATGCCTTGGGCAATCTTGTCTAAAGTTGTGCTAAAGCCTAAACCATAATGATTATAGCATTTTCCACATCAGAGGGTTTTGAAACATTATTAATAATGTAAATTAAGGCAGTTTCTTGCTGACATCAGGAAGAAGGTATGGTTGAAATGTTTTAATAGAATGTTGGTTTTAAGGTAACAGTAGGAAGTTGTAATTTCTATATGACCTTAGAGCAAAAAGGCGTATTTCAAGTTTACATTCAATTAATCAAATAAAGGTGTGGCTTCAGCTTTTTTATCAGAACTAGCAACAATACCAGGTAACAAAAAATAATGTATGCATTATAAGTATGGCTTAAAGTACGTTTATGTATCTTTTACAAATACACATTGATGCAATCCTACTGCGCTCTAATGTAAAGTATAATTACAGTAAGTCCCCTACATACGAACAAGTTCCATTGCAAGAGCGCGTTTCGCAAATCCACTTTGTTCGTAAGTCTGGCAAAGTTAGCCTAGGCACCCAACGAACAAAATACAACCCCCAACCTTCAGCTCCTATAGAAAACACGTACATGTACAACTATTTGTTTGAGTGTATCAAAATAAAAGCCATCTGTAATCTCGCTGTACTCCTGATGGGATGCTCATATCTGAAGATCATAAATTAGAGTTGATTAGGGCAAGTCGACAAGAACAAACTGTTAATGACATCCAACTGAAGGTCCCTGTTGTGCCTGCGCTCCACCACATTACTTGGTTTTGTATTGCATGTTAATGTGGTTCTCTGAGTGAAGAAGAACTTACTGCTAACAAGTTTCTAACTGTGTGCTCCTGTTCTTGTTGAACTTGCTTAATTCCGGAAATCTTGGTCTTGAAACAAAGTGTGTTAACTCAACCTAAACAGAGATAAAGCCATAAGGGCAACCACTTGTAGAGGACTGAGTGACTGAGAATAGAAACAATAATAGCACTGGTTTTGGGCTCTGTTTAGCACCAGACAAGCAAACTAACTTACGCTCTGCTGCGAAATTTGAAGTTATGTGACAATTTAAACTTTTTCACTTATTTAAATCATTTTTAACTTATTGACTATGCAAGTTTGCATGTTTGAAGGTTCGTATGTAGTGGACTGACTGTATTTTAATCAATAAACCATTTTGAAATGCTAAAAAAAAATGAAGCACTCAAGATATGCAAAATTACAATTAATATGAATGAAATTTACCATACAATCAGTCTGAAGAATTTTATACAGTATATCTGTAACATGACTGACTGTAAATACAAAGAAATAACTCATATTTTTCATAATACCTTTAAGGCAGTGGTTGGGGTGGCATTTTGTCATCATTGTAACATGTCATTTGCTGCAATTGTAATATTATAAATAATTTTTATTGAACTAAGAGTGCATCAGAAAATTATCTTCAGTGTCTTTCCTTACCCTGCTTATGTAGAATTTAAAGGCAAGAATTTTTATTTGTAAATTTACTGTGTGTATATTGGTCTAGGGTATTCCTTTTTTCTTGAGTGTTGTAATTGTTAATAATTAACCTAGTGGCTTAATAATTAAACTTATTAAGACATCTGACCTTTTTTAACTCATGAAAAATATCCATTTCCTACTGTTAATAGTGGTTTAATTTGGCTTGAGTGTGATATTAATGGATATGTGTTTTTAGTAATGAAAGCAATATTAGCACCTTACAATTCAAAAACTGACATCAACAGCCTAGGGCTGTTTATGGATAAACAAGGCCAAGAAGTAAATACTGTATTTTTAAAGAGGACTTGAGCATTAGTCTGTAACCAAACAAACAAACAACACTCACTCAGATGGGGCAATTTAAAGTTGCCAAATCACCTAGAGTAACTTGCATGTCTTTAGGCTGTCTGATTCAAAACAGAATACCTACAGAAAAAAACCCACCCAGACACAGAAAGAAAATGAACGCCCCACACAGAGACCGGACCAGGATTTGAACTCAATCTCGCAGCACTGCTTACCACTGTGTCACGTGTAATAAAGTTAATATGAATCAGTTTTTCTGTCGATTTTTATAGTAAAAAAATTCTCCTTGTAAATCATAAGATTAAGCATATTTTGGTTTGTTATCATATTAAAGTATGACTGAGTTGAAATGTCACATTGCTGCATTTATGTAGTAATCCAGCATGCATAAATATTTAACCAGCACCTAGATTATTAGAGAGATGTGCCTTAAAAATGTCTATTAAATGGTATCTTTAGAAATATCTCAAAATAAGCCCAACTATCCACTATAAGAATTGTGAGCAAAACAATAAGCCAAGTAGTTGACATGAACAGGAACGTGGTGTGGAGCATGGTAGAACTCAAATACAGTACTCATCTTTATATTTTGTTCAGTTTAGTGTGTCTCCATACCTGGAGAGAAGCCGGGTTCATAACTTATGTCAAGTTGTCAGGCATCATTGTGGTAAAACATGTTGGCATCCTGTGAATGTCACATAGTTATAACATGTCTCATTACATCTCCATCACATGAGAGGGGGATGCAGCTACAACTAACATAGTACTTATGTAAAGAATACATTATTACTCAGATATTAATCCTATGATGGCTTCTGAATTATTATTGTGATCATATGAGAATAAAGGAACATTCCAACATTACTGTAGCATATCCATACATTAGAGATTGAACACTAAGCCTTTCAGTGGCTTCTGTAGTAAATGTGGTGAGACCATTGTTTTTCATCACAACAGACCCCCCCACCCCCTCCCCAGTTGTTTCTTTAGCAATATCCATTGATTATTAACATTTCAGACGTTGCTCATCTTAACACTTCAAACTCTAAATAAAAGCTTGTGTTTCTTGATTGGTACTGTCCACTCAAATGCTTGTATATCTATTGATTAACTGATGAATCATTTGCATCTCTAATATCACGCTCTACCAAATGTTGCCAACTGCATAGCAGCGAATAACTACTGTTTATTGCTGCACATAAATATTGCAAGTAATGTTCAGAAAAATTTTACCCAGGAAGCTGGAAAAGTTAAATAACATAAAACAAAATCATACTATAGGTCACATTGCAATGATGGAAGTGTACACTGTATAGCAGACTACAGAGTGAGCTACAGCAAAAAGAAGAATTTATTTAGGCAGAATTGAGGACAATATACTGGTTCAAAAGGTAGACCAGGCAAAATCTGGACTGTGTTTGTTTCAGGCAAAATAAGGTATGCATGCAACACCTTATTACAACATTAGAACAATCCAGACAATAACAGGCCATTCAGCCCAACAAAGCTAGCCAGTCCTATTCACTTAATTCTCTCTATTATATAAAAAAATCCTGGGACGAGATGAGACTTTTTAGCCTGGGATGAGACATGATTTTTTCAGAGATACACTTTCAAGTCCCGCAAGACGAAACTTTGTGCCAAGAGATTTAACCACATCCAGGGCCGGAAATAAAAGACAAAGAGTAGATGACAAAGTAGAATGTTGTAAAAAGGTTCAAATACAATGGTGCGATACACATGCAGAGCAGGTTAGAGATAATGAAAGTACTAAAATTTGAAAGTCTCAAAAAAATGATAGTAAAGATCGTATTAGCGCAAACAAATGGAAATTAATACTCGGTGAAATAATGGAACAGCGAAAAGAAATTGAATATATTGTTTGTACTTAAACTTTAAGTCTGAGAATTGTAGATCGTCTAATTTGTGTTGCCATCAGGGAAAAGTAGTGTTTCTTCCCAATAAAGAGGTGTATCTGCGAGAATTAAAAGATTTGTTGCTTGGTGAAAGTGAAATCCACGTACGTGAGTGTCAGAGACGTGAAGTGGCTGGCGCATAGTGCAGGCTGGGGGGTTGGCAAGCGAAGCGAGCAGGGAGCCAAGCCCCCTAGTCTTCTAAAAAAATGTCAAGTCGAGTTTTGTAAGTTCCTAAAGTTTTACTGTCTACCTTGCTACTTGGTAGCTTATTCCATGTGTCTATCATTCTCTGTGTAAAGAAAAATTTCCTAATATTTGTGCGAAATTTACCCTTAACAAGTTTTCAAAATTTGTCTCTGTGTTCTTGATGAACTCATTTTAAAATAGTCTCGATCCACTGTACTAACTCCCTTCATAATTTTAAAGTCTTCAATCATGTCACCTCTCTGTCTTCTTTTGCTTAAACCGAAAAGGCTCATCTCTTTTAATCTTTCTTCATAATTCATCCCTTGCAGCCCTGGAATCAGCCTAGTCTTTCTTCCCTGGACTTTGTCTAGTACTGCTATGTCCTTTTTGTAGCCTGGAGATGAAAACTGCACACAGTACTCCAGATGAAGCCTCAGGAGTGTGTAATAAAGCTTGAACATAACCTCCTTGGACCTGTACCCTACACACCTTGCTATATAACCTAATATTCTGTTAGCCTTCTTAATGAATTCTGAACACTGTCTGAAGGTTGATAACGTAGAGTCCACTACTAAATCCTTTTAATAAGGTGTATTCTCGTTTTTCAGCCCTCCCATTGTGTATTCAAACGAAATGTTTTTACTTCCTACATGTAATACTTTACCTTTACTGACATTAAACTTCATCTGCCACATATCTGCCCAAGCCTATATGCTGTCCAAGTCCCTCTGTAATGATTTAATGAATTCCAGATTATCTGCCAATCCACCTATCTTGGTATCATCTGCAAATTTAACCAGCTTGTTATTAATATTCCTGTCCAAATCATTTATATATATATATATATATATACAGGGGGTCCTCGGGTTACGACACAGTTCCGTTCCTACAACAGTGATGTAACCCGAATTTTGGTGTAAGTCGAAACACACTCTAGCCTAAGTAACTTACCTATCTTAACACATTTGCAAAATCATAATCCAGAACATAAAAACACATAATCTAAGCCTCAGAAAAAGGAAAAGGACATAAATATACTGTACTGTACACTGTACTGCAGTAACAGAAAAAATGAGTGTAAAAAAAATCCTTACCTTTATTCCTTCTCATGTCTCAATTTTTTTAAGTTTTTATGGGAGTGAGCGTTGTAAACTCGAAACGTTGTATGTCGAAACGTTGTAACCCGAGGACCCCCTGTATATTAAAAATAGCAGCAGCCCTAGCAGTGATCCCTGAAATGACGCCATTCTTAACTTTACCCAATTGTGATAAGGGTCATTCACACCATCACCCTTTGCTTTTCTGTATTTTAGCCAGTTCTACAGTCAGTTTGATGCCCAACCTCTCATGTGGCACTTTATCAAATTATATCATATTAACTAACCATTTTATTGTTCATTTGTCACAAAATCTATGTAACAACACTATTAATGTATGTTAATATCAAATTGTATTAATTTCTATTAATATCAAATGATGAGAACTCTTTCTAGGAGTGAATATGGTGGCACAATAATCAGCGCTGATACCTCTGACTGTGTGTTTCTCTCTGTGTTTGTAGGGTTTTCCTCCAAGTGTTGTGGTTTCCTTCTCAATTTCAATAATTGCTAACATCAGATTGGTCTTTTATGATTGGGAGTGTGCATGAGTGTGCACTTTGATACATGGCTTCTCCATCGAGGATTGGTTTATGCCTTGCACCCAGTGTAGCCAGCATAGCCACTGGTTTATAATAACCTTAAAGAGTGCAAGCAGGCTAGAAAATGGATAGGTGGATTAATACAAATTTGAGATGTGGATGTTAAGACCTAACTATAGTTCTTGTAGGTTACATTAAGATTTTGACTAAAACGAATTTCGTTGATTTTACCATTGACTTAAACTTGGTTTACAAAATGTAAGTGCCTTGCTGCATTACAGTCCCTGATATACACCTTGCCTGATGAAGGGGCCTTAGCTGCCTCGAAAGCTTGCATTTGTATTCTATTTATTTAGCCAATAAAAGGTGTGATTTCACCCTACTTTCTCCAGTTCCTGATATAGACTTACTCTGAAACATGTTGTTCATTTATTTAGACAGATGAGGGCATATCTGATCATTTTAAACCAGAAACAGGATAGATGCCTTCAGTGAAAATGAAGTGCGTTGAATTTACTTCAAATTCGAAAAACATTTTGTGCGTCAAAGTTTTCTGAAACACTGTGTTGACATACAAAACAAACACATTCTACTGCTTACAAACAAACATGCTGTTTGCAAAGTTGGACTGAAGCAATCTACCATATCAGAAGCTCTAGAAAGGAAAAAATAATGACTTGCTGTCAGAGTTGATCTTATAGAACAGGCATGGCAAACTCACTACCATTAGTGGGCCGCTTCGACTGCAATACGTGCTTCAGCGGGCCGCACTGTAACAAATGTTATTATACTATTATACAAAGTTACTGTAGCTTTCTTTCCAATACTGAAAACTTTAAAAAATGTAACACTTAAAAGTTTAAAGTTCAAAGAAAAGCAATTGATTTCCATACGATCTCCGTACAACAGCATACAATTAGAGTCTTAGCCTTTTAGCTAGGTCCTTATGTAGGAGTCTTACAGTTTGAGATCTATTTCTTTTGTCCCGACACTTGGCATCTCTTGTTAGTAACCAGTTCGTCAATATCAGGCTTGAAATCTTGTGCAGCTGCAGCTTTTATGAGGGATGAAAGGTGCTCGACAGTAAGTCTTGAGCGATGTGGGGTTTTGGTAGCTTTCATTAATGAAAACAATTGCTCACAAAGGTAAGTGCTTCCGAACATAGACAGTACTCTCGATTCCAACTTACGGATCTGCACATATGAGGGTGGAAGGTAAGCATACAAGCCTGGCACACCAACTTTGTTGTATTTTGCCTTCAGAATAGAATCTGACTGCAGTTTAATCGATTCCATTTGGATATTCTCAGGCGCATTCTCAATGTTGTAAGAGTATGGTGACGTAAATAGCACAAAGTCCTGTTCGTGTGAACTGAAATCACGAAAACACTCACTGAATTTATTGCTCAGTAATTCAAGTTGGAAAACAAATCCTCCAAAAATCAAATTTTACTTTACTAAGTTTACTTCAAAGTTTATATTGTAAAATAAGACAATATGCAAAAAGCCCCCTGACCTACACTAATTTTACAAACTCAAAATCACAAAAATTTGTTAATAAACAACTCACCAACTTCTCGCGTCCACTTCAGATCTTCAGCTGTAGTCTGCACTAACTGTTCATTACAATACTAGCACAAAATTACATAAAACTAGAGCAAAAAAAGTGAAAATATCCATCCATCCATCCTCTTCCGCTTATCCAAGATCTGGTCGCTGGGGCAGCAGCTTGAGCAGAGATGCCCAGGCATCCCTCTCCCCGGCCACTTCTACTAGCTCTTCCGGGGGAATCCCGAGGCGTTCCCAGGCCAGCCGAGAGACATAGTCCCTCCAACATGTCCTGGGTCTTCCCCGGGGCCTCCTCCCAGTTAGACATGCCCAGAACACCTCACCAGGGAGGCATCCAGGAGGCATCCTAATCAGATGCCCGAGCCACCTTCATCTGACTCCTCTTGATGCAGAGAAGCAGTGGCTCTACTCTGAGTTCCTCCCGAAAGACTGAGCTTCTCACCCTATCTTTAAGGGAAAGCCCAGACACCCTGCGGAGGAAACTCATTTCAGCCACTTGTATTCGCAATCTCGTTCTTTCGGTCACTACCCACAGCTCATGACAATAGGTGAGGGTAGGAACGTAGATTGACCGGTAAATTGAGGGCTTTTCCTTACAGCTCAGCTCCTTTTTCACCACGACAGACTGATGCAGAGCCCGCATAACTGCGGACGCCACACCGATCCGCCTGTCGATCTTCCGCTCCATTACGTGAAAATATGTGAGCTATTACTACTCGTGATGGTCAGTTCTGCCCAGTGGCCAGTCTCAGCAGCCCAGCCAGTAATGTAGCCTGCCAGGCTGCTCCAGCCTAGCACTTCAGTTGCAACGTGGCGGGTCATTAACTTTGGTCAAGGCTCGGGGGGGTGAGTCTTAGTGTCATGCCTAGGGTATCAAAGAGCTGACTCCACAACTGCAACTATACTAGCAGATGACATTTCTGGTACCGTAATGCCATGGGAAAACATGCTTTTGTCAGAAGGCGGAAGTAAGAAAAGTCAATAAGTAACGCCAAAGATGCAGAATGATTCAATCACAAACAACAGTAATCATTTTATATAAGTTTAGTGCTAACTAGGATCTGTCATGTGGGCCGTACAGATTTCTGTTGCGGGCCGCGTGTTTGACATGCCTGTTATAGAGGGTGTGCATAAGGATGGAACAAGACGTGCAACTAGCCAACATGGTTGACAGAAAAGGCTAGAGGCGAGAAGTCAATATATCTTGAACTAGGTTACCACAAATTCTGTACAGAAACACTGTCACTAGCAATTTACCAAGATGAGAAAATAGCTGATATACTCAGCTAGACACAGCCAGTAATCTTGCTCTTACAAATGTCTTTTGGACTTTGCTGTCAAACAGGACATATATCACTATTAGGTGCCTCTTCATAGATGAAGACTGACAGATTAAATTGTTGGTACTGCAGAAACAATTTTTTTCAGTGAGTCATATAGCTGATAGCCTAGCCTTAAAGATAGCTACTAAGATAGTTGCAAAGGTCCATGATAACACATAAAACATTGTGACCTGAAAACTCTTGGTAATATATTTTGCTTGTACAATATGCTTCAAAGTTTGAAAATTAGAGCAATTGTGACTAGAGCAGGCCATTCAGCCCAACACACTTGCCATTTCTATTCGCCAAGATTCTCCAAAATAAGTCAAAATCTAAATGGTCCCTAAATTGCCACTGACCAACACACTGCTTTGTAATTTATACTGTGTGTCTGTTATTCTTAGTGTGAAGAAAAACTTTCTACCATTTGTGCAAAATCCACCCTTAACAAATTTCAGACTAAGTCCCTTTTCTTGTTGAAGGATTTATTTTACAGTAACATCTTGGATCAACTGTACCAATTTTCTTCATAATTTTAAAGTCTTCAATCACATCACCTCTTAATCTCTAGTTGCTCAAACTGAAATCTTTCCTCATAGCTCATTTCTCCCAGAAACAGCATGGTCGCTCTCCTCTGGATGTTCTATAGTACAATTATGTCTTTTTTGTAATGTGGAGACCAGTACTGTACACAGTAGTCCAGGTTTGGCCTCAGTAGTGCATTATTTAACTTAAACATAACCTCCTGTGACTTGTAGTCCACACCGCGTGTTACACCTAGCACCCTATGTATATAGTGATGAGTCCACTAAGACTCACTTATCCTTCTCATAAGCTGTACTTTGCAGTCTCAAACCTCATTGTGTGTTCAGATCAAACATTTCTACTTCCTACGTGTGATACTTTACATTTATTTACATAAAATATCACCTGCCACAATTCTGCCCAAGCTGTATGCTGTTCAAGTCCTTCTGTAACAGTTTAGCTAATTGTGCATTTTCTGTCTTTCTGTCTATTTTGATATTGTCTACAGACTTAACCAGCTTGTTTTTTATAGTCTTGTACAGATCATTTTGCATATTAAAAAGAGCAGCAGTTCCAGCACTGATCCCAGAGAGACACTGCTTTTAACATCACCTAATTCCGAAAAAGTTCCTCTCACCATAACCCTTTGCTTCCTATGTTTGAAACAATACTTCCGGTGTTTGAACCAACTGCTTCCTGTGTTTGAGCCAAGTCAGTGACAGATTTTACTATGTACATTATTTGTGCCAAGTGGATAACGGAGAATGTCTGAGACATGTGTCCTATAAGAGTGGCTATTCTTGGGTTGCCAGACTAACTGCCTTGATATGCTCCTATTTCCTAAACAAAAATGTATACAGTGTTTTTCAGTCATTTAAAGTGACAGTTGGAAACACATTTTCACTTAACATTAAAACAAATTCTTACATGTATGCAGCACTAATAAAAGCTTAATGTGACTTGTATTAAGCAGTGTGTCACTTTTTAACATTAATGGTGTAAAAGAGGAGATACAACAAAGTTAAAGATTTGGGGAGCACCACCTGGTGTAAGGTCCTGTTTTAAGTCACAAAATATTTTGTCTGTTTGTTCATCCCATACCACCATGTTGGGTGCCCGCTTTTTTGTCAAATTAATCAAGGGAGCTGCTCTCTTGGAGAAACAGGGAACGAACTGGCGGTGTTACCCCTCTAATCGCAAGAAAGCTTGGTCCTGCCTCTTGGTTTTCGGACGGGACCATTTCACGATGGCATCAACTTTGGAATGCTGTGTTCAGACCGTATCCCTGCCCACCAGGTAGCCCAAGTATTTAGCCTCTGTTAGTCCAAAAAAAGCACTTCTTAGGGTTTTTACAGATTCCGGCATTACTTGGTAATAAAACCACGGCTCAAACCTGCTGGACGTACGAGCTTCCGTGTGTCAGAATAGATGACAATATCATCCAAGTAAGCAGCACTATAGGCGTTGTAAGGACATAGCACTCTGTCAACCAGACAATGGAAGGTCACAGGGAACCCATGCAAACCAAATGGGAGGACACAACGTCCTACTGGGTTGTTCTTTCACCACCTCATGGACAGACAAGATAGCTGTTTCTAGTTCTTGTCATTGCTTGGCCATCAAATTAGTGCCGAAATTAAAGGATGTTCCCTGAGAAAAGAAAGAACTGGGCTGAGCGGAGTAGGGGTTGGATTCCCTTGCTTTCCACAG
This sequence comes from Polypterus bichir lapradei, assembly GCA_026402145.1. Classification (NCBI taxonomy): domain Eukaryota; kingdom Metazoa; phylum Chordata; class Cladistia; order Polypteriformes; family Polypteridae; genus Polypterus; species Polypterus bichir. Next base: position 3,989,628 of record JANRMT010062798.1, read on the forward strand.
ATTCAGCATGTTCACATGGTATACCCTTTCAGCTGGAATGTGATTAAGTTGTTTCACCAAATAATCAGCCAGCCCCTTTTTCTCCTTAATTTCATAAGGGCCTTGTCAATGTGCCAAACGTTTCAAATGCTAGGTTCAAATGAGCACCATGTCCCAGTTCCTTCCTTACTGTCTGACCACGTTGCAAAGCATTTGCTTGAACGTGGGTTGAATCGCTCCACTAAACCATCAGTTTGAGGATGGTACAGTGAGGTTTTTAGGTGCTTAATCCAGAATAACTTGGCAACTTCCCTGAACGTCTCCAAAGTGAACAGTGTCCCTTGGTCTATAAATACTTCTTTAGGATGGATGCCGACGCACAAAGACCCCTACCAGTTCCAGTGCAATATTTTTGGAATTGACTAGTCTCAAGGGAATATACTATGGATGTTGAGTAGTGTAATCAACGAGGACTAAAATATATTTGTGTCTTATGCGCTCAAATGGTCTGTCAATAAGTGGAATGGGGACAAGAGGAGTACAGTCCTTTCGAGGAATCTGCCATAATTGACATTCCAGACAGGAAGCGTAAAAACGCATACCTTGGTTGTAAGAAGTTGTTATTTGAGTTACTGTTGCCTTTCTCTCAGTTTGAACCAGTCTGGCCATTCTCCTTTGACCTCTAGCATCAACAAGGTATTTTCGCCCAGAGAACTGCCGCTCAATGGATACTTTCCCTTTTTCGGACCATTCTCTGTAAACCCTAGAAATGGTTGCTTGTGAAAATTTATTGACTCTCAATTTAGATTACAGTAATCCCTCTCTATATCGCGCTTCGACTTTCGCGGCTTCACTCTATCGCGGATTTTATATGAAAGCATAACTAAATATATAACGCGGATTTTTCGCTGCTTTGTGGGTTCTGCGGACAATGTGTCTTTTTACTTCCTGTACATGCTTCCTCAGTTGGTTTGCCCAGTTGATTTCATACAAGGGACGCTATTGGCGGATGGCTGAGAAGCTAACCAATCAGAGCACGCAGTTAAGTTCTCCTGACTGAGAAGCTAACCAATCAGAGCACGCAGTTGAGTTCCTGCGCGCTGAATGCAGTGTTAACCAGGAAGTGTCGTCTCGCTCATTCAGCATCAACGTGTTTCGCTGTGTAAAGAGTTGTGCTCTTTTGTGTTTATCTTTGTGCATAGTCAAGCCCTTCATTATGGCTCCAAAACAATCTGCTACTGCTTTAGGGGCCGTGCCCAAGCGCAAGAAGAAGATGTTAACGATTGCCGAAAACGTAAACGTTTTGGATTTGTTGAAGGCTACGATTCTTTTTATTTAAAAAGTAGGAAAGGAATATAAGATCTACGGCCGCAGTGTCCTTTTAACCAGGGTGCAAAACGAGTTGTAAGTGGATGTAATAAGGCAATAGTCTGGATGGAATCTGCTTTAGGGATTTGGATTGAAGACTGCCAGAAGAAGAACAACGGCAGTGCTACACAATCGCCTGAAGTGGCTCCTTTACAAGGGCTGTAATGCTCTCCTTTGTTGTGCAGTAAAATTAAACTCATTGTTATCGGACAAGTCATCGTGTCATTGTTGGTGAGTAACCATAATTAATTTTCTTCTTACAGTGCTTAGTACATGTACGTACGTTTAGTGTCACTGTACACACTTTTACTGTATACTATTTTTCTTGCATTGTACGTATTTATTGCTGGTGGCCTGTCTATCGTAATGGCTGTAACATATGTGATATCAATATCTTTAAAATAATATTTAGGTTTTACTGTATGTAAACTGTGTTTATATACATAATTTCAATGAATCTTACCTAATATCTAAGAGAATACAAAGAGATTATGCTGTATAACTCTGCGGGGAATATTTATAAACAGTGTGGGAGAGTTTATAAGGGCTTAAAATATATAAAAATAACCATACAAACATATGGTTTCTACTTCGCGGATTTTCACCTATCGCGGGGGGGTCTGGAACGCAACCCCCGTGATCGAGGAGGGATTACTGTACATTGGAAGATATGACCAATGTGCCAACAGTGTTCTTTCATTCCACTTGAACCTGGATTACTTTTTTTTGAATCACTGTGTTTCTAAAACCAGAAAGTGCACATATTGACTTATATATATATATATATATATATATATTTTTTTTTTTTTTTTATTTATTTGATTTTGCTTTTTATACAAAACATTTAAACTTTATTAAGATTTTCTTCATATTTCTACAGTTGGATCTGGGGCAGGTTAAGTAACATTTTCAGGGTCTCCCTAGGGTGTTATCACAACTACTTAAACCATAAAACAATGAAAGTCTGAATAACAAGCAGCTACATATTAATAGTTTGTGCTTCTGTAAATTCAGGAGTGCCCACTAATTTATTAGTAATTTTTTAGGGCACTTTACTTTTGTGTGAGCTTTATTCTTAATTTAGGTGAGAGAATTTCAAACCTTTTTATAAAAAATTATAATAAGGAAAGAACAGCAGGGGGATTCAAATGCTATAAACACATGAATCCCGTTTTATGAATGTTGTGGGATGCTTTTCATAACACAGCCAATTTGGTTCAATATCATACTTTAATCAACTGAATTACAAAACATGTTCCATATCAGTAAAAGTTTAGTTTGTATACAAGCTTACAGGTGTGTCTTTGAGAAGGATAGTAAAATCATCTGATTAATAAAACCTGATAATATCAGGACTTGCACAAGCAGCTAGATCAAGTAGTTTAGGAAGAGTTGCAAAACGCAACCAGACTTGCTTCACCGTCTGTAGACAGGTTACCTGCCTCAGATCTGTTTTTTTTCATACTTTAAATAAGTCTCAACCTCTCTAGCGCATAACACTAAACTGAGCCCTAAATAAACTGTAATGTTTGTTCCTCTTTATCTAAAGAATTTACATGAATGGCTGTTTTCTTTAATAGCTGTGCCACTATCCATCAAAAATAATCAGTATTGTTTTTGTTCTCCCATGCCTTAACCTTCTGAGCTCTGTTTTTCTTTCACTCTAACCAGTAGGTTTTAAATTCAGTTTTTTCATTTTGTATTTGATTTATAGACCTATTTCTTCCTCATAATTATTTTACGTTTTTGCACCATTAATCTTGTTTATATTTCATATAACTGAGCTAGCAAATTTTTTTTCCTTTCACTTTGCCTCAGCAATATTGTTGATGTAATCACATCACAATATCCCAGGGACTTGATTTTAAGATGTCCTAAAACATTAATACCAGCTATGTTCTAGCAGGATTGGTACAGTAATAGAGCTGCTGCCTTGCAGCAAGGAGACCAAGGTCTGTGTGTTGCGATGCTCCACTGAATGGAGTCTGCATGTGCTCCCCGTGTCCGAGTGGGTTACCTCCAAGTGCTCCAGGTTCCTCCCACTTCCCAAAGGCATGCAGGTTAAGTGAATTGGTGATGTTAAATTGGCCCTAGTGTGTGGTTGTCTGGATTAAGCAGACTGAAAAATGACATGACATGTTCTAGTGGGCTAATTCATAAATTATAAGGCAAGATACATTTGTAGCAGCACAGCGCAATGGTTAGGTAGTAGTGCTGCTGCCTCACAACTAGGAGATTAGAGTTCAAGTCCCAGGTTCTCCCTTGATGGAGTTTGCATGTTCTCCTAATATCCAAATGGATTTCCTCTGAGTGCTCTGGTTTCCTCCCACTGTCCAAAGATATGTACAGTAGGTTTGGTGTATTAGTGATGCTAAATTGGCCCCTGATGTATGTACTGTATGTGTGCTTGTTTGTGTGTGTGTTTTCACCTTGTGACAGGCTTACTAGTTTGGAAAATGGATAGATGGATGGACATTAGTAGTATTTTAACAACAGCTATATCTATTAATTTATTTTTGCAGCTGCACAAACCAAAATTATAGATTTGTAACAAAACAAATACGAATGAAGAAGTGAGAGCAAAATATGCGGAACTACCACTTCACTTTACAGAACTGATTTCTTTCTACATTCGCTCCAAAAGCTCTCTTTCATGAATGTTGCAATCTGATAACCCTCTAAAGAATCTATTCATTTGTTGTATGATACAGGTGATGGAATTTTACTGACTACAAAAAAGAAAAATGTGCAGAAAATTGGTCTTAAAAAATGCAAGTCCGATACAATGTATGCGCTCACAAAAAGGTAAATTAGGTTGAAAACCCACAATGGTCTGTCAGGGTATACAGCAAATGTTCAGGCCGGGCTGGCTGCTGTGGCAAAGTGATTAGGGCAAGACTTCTCAGTGGCTGTTAAGTTTTTCTTTAAAAGTCTTGTTCTTAATTAGAACACATTCCTTGCAGTTAATTATTTTTTATTTAATTCCGCAGCTTGTTAGTATTCTCATTAAGTTAAAACTTTGTAATTTTCTAGCTTTACCATTTCTGGGAACCTCATCCACATACAGAACATTTATTCTCAGTCGTTCACGTTTTTCTTTCCAAATATTTTAATAAAACAGATACTTCACAATGAACACATATGCAAACATATGTAAATTGTGAGCCTGAGGGCTGCCACTTCCTTTGTTATTTGCATTGCTTTGTCACCTGCTGACAAAACAGGAACACTGCTATTTAAAAGAGTTAATGAAGCAAGAAATGGAGCTGAGATTTAGCAAGAAAATTAATTAAAATTAGCCCAAAATTAGATTGATATTAAAGGCACTATATAAGATAGTTAGATGGGATGGGATAGGATCTTCATTTGTACCAGCAGCAGCAAAAAACATTAAGTGCACATAGACAAGTGTAAAACAATAAAATTAGGGTTAGGCTTAGAGTTATGCCCAAATGTATTACTCTGTACATAACATGCACTGTATGCAGGTAATGTTAGTGCATTAACTGATTGTGTAGTGTCCTAATGGAAATATTATCTGTGCCAGTATGTCTGTTATAACTGGACAGGATGAAGATGGGTAAGATCTGTAGAGGTAATATTTAGTCTTGAGGCTGTAGGTAAATAAAGCCCCTCTAAGCATCCCATGGTTTGATTCCCTCTGCTTTGTTTAGACACATAGGTTATGGTGTTGTAGTACAGCCTAGGAGTTAGTAGATCAAATGATTGGAGAGGTGCACTGAGGATGCAGGGAGGACTACTCTGTCTTTGTGTCTTTCTTACTGTCTCACTTACAGTACTGCCCATAGAGGGAATAGCCAACTGAGAATTGTCCTGATAGTCCCAGTGGCCATTCTATGCCTGAATTCAGCTTCAAGTTGAAAGACATGCCGACATTTGCAGACTTACTTTATCAGCTCAGTAGAAGTTGTTATTGTTGTTGTTGCCTATTACTTATTTAGATCCTGTGAAAAATAAAGGAAAATTACAGTCCGAATTAACCAAACTTTTTCTACACCTGTAAAGTCAACGCAAACAGTGGACTTATTCATTAAAACCTGGTCTGGTTAAAGGTTTAGGCTGTTTTCCCCCTTCTCATTTTGGCTTATGGTCAATTCAGACCTTCCCAAACCACCATTTTGCTTTGCGCCCTCACCCACCCTAACCTATACATCTATGAAGAAGGAGTGAAAGCTTTAGATTCGTCAAAAACTTTGATCTCCTGTTTTCAACAGATCTCGATGTTTTAGGGTCCCCTGATACCGAAAACGCAGATATTTTGATGAAGGGTGTGTGTCTGTCTGTCTGTCAGTGTGTGTGTCTCAGTTTATTGAGGATGGTTTAGAGCTAAAACAGCTGGATGGAAAAATACCAAACTTGAAACTTAAGCATGTTATGAGATGACAGTATGCTGATTAGCTTTTGAGTCAAATCATGCAAGAGAAAGAGGCACTTTAGAGGAACCCTCATATACTATAAATCTGCAATTAATTATGAATTCTTCTCATCAATTGTTATCATAATGACCTATTTTATGATCAGAAAGGTCAGCATCAGAGTGGTAAATAATTATGGAAATGTTATAGAATAGTTCGGGTAACTTGGTTCCTAGGGCACAAAGCCAACTGATGCTCACATCCGAATTTTTGTTTTTCCTGACAAGAAGCTTGTAATCAGCAGCAGGCATTGTGTGATGGACAGCTATAAGAATGAAAAAGTTCATTGGAACCGAAAGATAATTGAAAACATAAAGCTGTTAGGCCACCTTGGCATCACTGAGACATGGGAAAGAGCAGTGAACCTCAAAAATAATTGGAAGTGAGAGTTGCACAACTGCTGCTGTTAGACGCCTGACAACTAAGAGCTTATCACTTAGTGGTTATGCTTTCAGCCACTCAGTTTGAAAGTAGGAATCATTTTGTTTTTTTCCCAAATTATTATGAACCTCTAGCCCTCTGGGATTTCCTGTATGCCAGAAAGCCTAATCAGCTTTGAAGAGAACAACCAAGACATCTTGACAATTAAGCCGACACCTATGGTGCCCTCAGCATACTTACATTAGAACATCGTAGATGTATGATCCCAGGACAGGTGCATGTGTGTCTTGTCCTGTAAAAATTTCACAGCAGGTGTGGGTCTGGTTTAATCACTAAGCTACTGATTGCTTCTACTTTGGTGGTAAGAAATTTACGCTGCGCATACTCATTTATGTTTTAGCTCTTTTATTTTATTTACTGGGCAGCACAGTGATTAGCCCTGCTGCCTCATAGCCACAGGGATCTGTTATGAGCCCTGCGCCCTGTCTATTTATAACTGGCATGTTCTCACAGCGTTTGCATGAATTGCTCCCAGCATCCCAGAGATTTGGTTGCTAGAGGATCATTAGTAATTCCAAACTGGTGAAGTATGAGTTAAAATGAGAGTGTGAACATTCCCAGGTGTGGACTGATATGCCATATGCTGCTAAGATAGGCTCCAGCTTATTGATTACACTAAAATGTGAATGGCATCTGAGCACACTTGGTGATTTCAGTGGGGGCAGTTAATTTTTTTTGTGAAATGGACTTTATGTAGTGTGCAGACAGAACTCTGTCAAATATCTGGTAGCCATAGTATTTGGTCATTTGCTGCATACAGATTTGCAGCAGCCCTTATGGTGGAAAAATTTGTCATGCATCTCTGAGACTGTCAGTAACCTGCTTCCAAAGTTTTCTGTTCTCAGTGTATTGATTTTGAATCCAAGAAGACACCCATATCCTGCTCTAAAAGGAATAGCTGCCTCAACAGATACAATACATCGTTCACAGGCATCAGTGCATGACTGGCATATTTGTTTTATATACATTTTTTTCTTGCCTATTAACATTTTTGCTATAGTAATTATAAACGTCACCCATGAATATGCTTTAAAAACCCCTGTGTGCAGTAGACAACCAATTTTATACTCTGTGTATTTAGTAATTTGTTTTTTTTGCAAGCCATTTGGTATCATAGGGAAGAAGCGGCAGAGTATTTATTTTTGTTAGTTTATGTTTCTTTTCTCATTAACATAGGTTATGCTATTCTGAAGCTGCTTGCTTTGTATTATTTATTTATTTTTTTAGATTCAGGGACCTAATCATTTTGAGTTGGCCTGATCACATAGCATATTGGGGAGGGTGCAACTTATTTTCAAAATCATATGGGGCATAGAAGTAGACTTGAAAAAGCAAGTCCCTCCTGACTTGCCTTTGCAAATCTGCTTTTTTATTTATTTATATTTTTGGAGCAAGCAAGTTTTGCTGCTGAAGTTCTGTGGTGGTGGTAGCGGTGCACCTATCTGGAACCTTTTGCTTTCTTGACGAAGTTCTTTTAAACAGGGAATGTGTAAGTACAGTGTTGCATTGTGACACAATTTTGGTTCACTACAAAAGCTACACTTGCGTTTAAATACCATCCACTGCTATTAAGGACAAAAGAAAATGTTTTGAATAGAAACGACCACACCGTCCTGCATAGTTCATTGCTTCCTATTGCAGAATACCATTAAGTTGAGATTTTAAAGTCCTTTACACCTTCCTTTATCCTTTACACCACCTGTTAACTCATTTCATGTATCTATAGGTCTCCTTAAAAAAGAAAACTTCGTAATATTTATGTACAATTTACTCTCAAGCAGTTTACATCTTTGCAGCCTTGCTTTTGCTAAATAAATAATTTATTTACCTCTCTTCCTTCATAATGTAATGTAAAATGTCAGATGTCAAATAACTTATTAATACATGGTGTTGTAGTAAAATTTTGATATAAATGGCATTCTAACCTTTGGCAGTGATTTTCTAATGCAGACTTAGGGTCGTTGTAGTTTATGTTTTTTGTCCCAGCCACCTTTGTAATCTGTGCCAATCATTCCCTTTCATGGTAACCAGTGCTTTGAAAAAGTTTTCTCCCCTTTTCTGATTTACTTGTTTAATTGTACATTAAATGGTTGACACTGAATATTTCCAGGTCATCAACCAAAATCTACAGTAATATTAGATAATGAGCACCTGAGTGAAGAATTACATTTTCTGCTGCTTGTTTGAGTTATCTAATGAACAGAGTTATCCCATACCAACTGAAGTTATGGGAAAAGGTTATTGTCCACTAGTTAAATCAGCCCTATTAAATGGATAATTAAAGTAGGCTGACTGAAAACATCCAGGCATGAGTACAAGTAGTCCTGCTCGAAATGTACCTGACTCAATATGACCATTACCACTAAAGTGAAGTTGCAGACACATAATTCAAAGATAAAAAGAGATTCCTGAAAAGAGTAGAGAGAACCTGTTGATGTCCATCAACCCAGAAAGGTCTGTAAAGCAATTTCTAATTCTCTGAGACTCCACCAAACCACAACAAGAGCCATTATTTCCATATGGCAACAGTTAAAACAGAAATTATTCTGTCCCTGATTGACCAGTCTGTTCAAATTTACCTAGGAAGTCACAAAGAATCCTGCAAAAACATCCATAGAACTTCATTAGCAAAGGTTAGTATTTAAGACTCCACAATCAGAAAGACCCTGAGAAAACTGTACTTCATTGAATAATAACAAGGCGGAAAGCACTGCTAACCAAAAACATCAATGCTTTTGTCTCATATTGATCTTCCACTCATTTGAATGAATGTTGGAGGAGACAAAAGTGGACCTTTCTGGGCAACATGGTTCAATTATGTCTGGCATAGAGCAAACATAGCATTCCACAATAACGACAGTCAAGCATAGTGATTGTAGTGTGATGGTGTGGGGCTGCTCTTCTGTTTTAGGACCTGGATGACTTGCCATAATTGAAGGAACCATGAATTCTGCTCTGTGTCATAAAATTCTTAAAATGAATATCTAGTCATTGGTCTTGGGGTGGGAGGCACGGTGGTGCAGTGGTAGCGCTGCTGCCTCACAGTTAGGAGACCCAGGTTTGCTTCCCGGGTCCTCCCTGCGTGGAGTTTGCACTTTCACCCCATGTCTGCGTGGGTTTTCTCCCACAGTCCAAAGACATGCAGGTTAGGTGCATTAGCGTTCCTAAATTGTCCCTAGTGTGTGCTTGGTGTGTGCCCTGTGGTGGGCTGGCGCCCTGCCCGAGGTTTGTTTCCTGCCTTGCGCCCTGTGTTGGCTGGGATTGGCTCCAACAGACCTCCGTGACCCTGTAGTTAGGATATACAGTAGCGGGTTGGATAATGGATGGATGGATGGATGGATGGTCTTGGGGCTAAAGCTAAAGTTTAATGGGGTCACAAAGCAAACCACAAGGGCAATTTCACATCAGAATGTCCAAAAAGAAGCACAATCAAAGTTTTTGAGTAACCTAGTCAAAGTCCAGACCAAAACCTATTAAGGATGCTAATGGTAGGATGTGAAACAGTAACTTCATGCTGGAGAACTAGGCCAGTGTTCCTGAATTAAAGCAGTACAGCAAGGAAGAGTGGGATAAAATTCATCCACAGTGATGTAAAAGACTGATATTCAATTACAGGAAGCATTGCAGCTAAGGAATAAGTGTTGGATAACTGTGATCGTTCAATAAATTATATAAATTAAAAAGTGCAGTATTTTCACTCAGTTGGTGTCCTTTCTCAAGTACTAGATGTTGCCAGAAAGCCTGCAAAAACTTACAAAAATAGAGAAAATCAAAAAGGTGCAAATTCGTTTTCACAACAGTGTACAGTAGGTGACATCTTTCATCTGCTTGTCTCAGATATCCTCATAAATTAAATAATTTAATTATTCTTACATCTTTTTTGATACCTACACCCAGTTATCAGTGAACAAGTACAAGTACATATGCAAATAAATTTGTATTAAACATACAGTAGCATAAGTAAGACGGGTGGAAGGTGCCCCAAGAGGCTCAGTCCAGATGACAGCATTATTAATCATGTATTTTTTATCAGCTGCAACATTTTCAAAGATCAACACATGGAATAAATTAGGAGCTGAAATTACATAAAAGCCACTGTCTGTCTCTGCAGGGCTGACCCTTGGCATACTGTAGGTGACATATTTGTTGAGTAAGGATGCCTTGTATTTTAGGCTGATGCCAAACAGATATATACTTATATAAAAACTTGAAAGATGTGATGAATAGATCTGTCAAAACCACACTCATTTTGACAAAAAGACCCTGTCCCTCCCAGGTCAGAGGCAACATATTCTGAGACTGCGACTATTGACACCAGGGGGCAAAAGACCTCCACTATGCCCCAGTAGCCTACAGTTCATTCAGTTGTGTTTGCTAATATTTGTGTTTATCATCCATCTATCCATTATCAAACTTGCTTAATCCATTTGACATTCAGTGGGATTGAAGCGATCTGTCACTACAAAGCTCAAGGTTGGAACTAGTGTTGAACAAAATCAGCAGAGTTTTGTTTCATGTACAGTTTTGTAAATGTGCCTCTAAAATAAGTTTATCATGTGATTTTGCAATTGTGTACTGCAAAACTTACTAAAAGTAAGTAGATTTGTAGGGGTTTTTAAAGGTTTTGGTGTTGAAAGCAAAAAAGCATAGCCCCCTAAGAATTATTCCTTAGCCAAAACCACATTTTCCTTCTTTGGTTGCAATCTACCTCTGCCCTGATCTTCCATGGCTCCTTTCATATGGCTTCACATGCTTTCATGTGCCTAATTCCCTGCCTGGCTGCATGTTTACACTGTTGGTTCTGCCTCACACTGCTCATTTCGGGTCAGAGGTAGCACCAACTGTGCTCACTTTCCCCAACTCCTTAAAGTGATCTGAGCCAGGATCCTTGGAGATTTACTGGCAGCCTCATTCCATGGCCAGTGGATTTTAACAGTGGAGAAGCACCTCCAAAATGCTTGCAGATAACTTCTGTGTAGCTATGCCCACTTTCTACGCTCTGCATTATAATACATTTTATCATGAGTGTGTACATTTAAAAAAAGGGTGTAGAAGAGATGAAAATATATGTGCTAATGGCATAAATTTTACTTGTAGTGAAAAGCCATTTGTTACACAGATATTTTTACAATGAGAAAACTCTTAAGTTTCACTGTGAATTTATTTCCTTGCAAATTGTTTTACTGTACCCTTGTTGGAATCAGACCTGGACAGGTCATTGGTCCTTTGTGGTGTCCATCTTTAAGTGCGTAATTTAATACAAATTATGGAAAGAAACAAAAGAAAGAAAAATAAAAGGATTGTAATCCACTTATATCTTTAAAACATACACCTCTTTACAAAACCTCTTATGAAAAAATACAACGTTGCAAATTTCGGCATTTGCAGACTTGGCTTGTACAGCACCCTGGTGCTCCATACTATAGGAGGCTTTTTTCCATTACACCTGTCTCTGTAACATCTAGTAAACTTTTCATTTTACTTCTAGATGGACACATTTCTGTTCACATCAAAGCAGCTCCTATTTTTCCCTGGCCTGGTCTTCATTGTTTGGATAATTGCACCAAATCACAGTAGCTATTTTAGTCTGTGAAAAATTAAGTAAAGCTAAGAACCACTGCCTTTAAAAATTGATGTTCGAAATCACAGGGAAGTTTATTACAATATAAGCATAACATTTACATACCTACTAAATGCAATTTTGGTTCGGGAAAAAGATGAGAACAAACCCTACCCTGGCATCAAAAGGCACAAAGCAGAAACCAACTCTGGACATGGCACCAGGTTCTTTACTTAGTCTACTCAATCACACACCCACTTTATAATTGCCTATTTAACTGAAATAAAGCACAAAATAGCACTCTTCACCAAGATAATAAGTGACCCAAGTACAGCTTGCAGCCTTATTTAATTATTTATGACAAACATGTAAGATAACAGTAAAGAATAGAAGTGAAATCTAGTTCACTGGCTATCTTGGTAATTAGCGCAAGACTCCAGGCTTGTTTTTTTATGTTCAACAAGGTGAGGCCAAATCACCTACTGATAAAAAGTACTGCTAATCTTTTAAAAGGTGCAAAAGATAGTGCATGAAGAGAAATCTGCTGACATGGGATGTAGACACTGAGCTATGTTTGACACCCTGAGATTGTCAGGTTAATATTACAAAGCAGCACATCGCCTGTTGACCTGTTTAAAATCCTATTAAGGAACTAAAATACAAAAAAAGTGTAAATTATTGGACAAACACACTGTGCCGTGTATTCTGGTATGTGTGATCAAGTGAATCACGGTAAATTTTGGGATAGTTAACTATTCACTTCTACCTAGTCATTTACCAGGTCAATACATACGTACTGTATATTATTTTTCCTCATGATTTTATGGAAGCTCAAGAAATATAAAAATATTATAAACAACAACCCCAAAACGCAAACAAGCTCTTCTGGCTTGGCTAATGATAAGAGAGCTGTTGCTGTCTAATAACAGGCTTGCAGTTGGGAACAAAATGGATCAGATTATAGTCATTACTAGCCAGTTGTGTCACAGATTTAGATTTATAGACATATAACATTTAAATCAAGCAGGTCCAGCTTCTTGTGTTCACAAAATGAACATGGCACATAATGTTTAAAACCACCACCATTCCAGAGTTGGAATGACTCATTATTATAGTGTTGGTAACAGAATGAGCCATTTACATTGCAGAGTCCTTGTTTGCAGAGGGAGGAATATAAACATTAAGCAAGATAATATAACTTAACCCTCTATGTGGCGACTTGGACGATTTTCTGATAGTCGATATTTCAATGTCTGGGTAACACTTTTGAGTTTTAATTGTAAATATTGTCACTTTTTTTTTTTTAATTGTCACTTTTAGATCATTGCTCATTTACATAGATTTCCAGGCCTAAAAATGAATGTGCAATTTCTGCAGTTACTGAGAGCAACTTTTTACATGTTGTCTTTTTGTTGCTGTTTTCATTTCAGACGGAAAATAAGAGGCAGCAATAGTCAAGTGCTGATTTTGTTGCGTTTATTACTTTGTTCACATAGATGAATTTGAGACATAAACATCACTCCGTACTTGAAATTGAAAAACAGCAAAGTTTAATTCAGGGTACCAATGACACAAGCACATACACTGATCAGCCACAACATTACATCCACTTGTCTATTATTGTGTAGGTCCCCCTCATGCCACCAAAACAGCTCAGATCTGTCAAGACATGGACTTCACAAGACCTGTGAAGGTGTTCTGTGGTATCTGGAACCTGTTGTGAGGTGTGGCCACAAGGAAATTAACTTGTTTTTCCAACACATCCCACAGATGCTCGATCGGATTAAGATCTATGGAATATGGAGGCCACTGCCATCAGGGAATACCGTTGTCGTGATGGGGTCTGTTCATCTGCTGCCTAATGTATCCCACCGTTTGACAGGTGCCATTGTAATGAGATGATCAACGTTATGTTTGTTAATGTTGTGGCTGATCGGTGTACAGTATGTTATAACACCATAGTTGTCCTGAGTCTGGTTTCCATAAGACATGTACCAAACATTATATAGCTTGCACCCTGCAGAATCAGCAATGCTGACCCCAGCACTGATGATAGACACCTTGATAAGTTACACTTAGGACTGTGCAATTTTATCAGCTGGTCTGAGTGCAAAACATGTATGAGTTTTTTTTTGTTAAGAGTTTTTAATTTATTTTCATATAGTCCAGGCTGTTCATTCATTCATTTCCTAAACCTACTACTTTGAATATCTGGTCATTGGCTGCTGTAGCCAATTCTGAAAGCATTGGGCACAAGGAAGAAATCTGTCTAGAAGTGGCAACAGTTAATCACAGATCATACTCACTCACTCACTCACTCATATACTTATCATACAGGGCCACTTTAGAGTCACCAGTCAACCTAACCTACATATTTTTAGGATGTGGGACTAGAACTAAATACCAAGAGAACCTGCACACTTCTCACAGACCAGGAACAGGATTGAACCAGGACCATGAAGCTATAAGGCAGCAGTGCTAACAATTGTTACATTGTTTTGTCTTTTATATAATGTAATCAGGAAGTCAATATAGTGTGAAACAAGAAGTTTTGGCATGGGGCCGACATATTGCTGGCCCTCAGCACTGACTCAGCTTACTTTCTAATAAACTGTATGACACACAGAAGATATGTACAGCGTACAATTACTCTGTTTACTCAGGTAAATCATTCCTTAAAGTAAACAATTGTTTCCTATCAGGTTCAGTTTACTCTTACTTAATTTTCATTGTATGGCTGTCACACGACTAACAGACTTATATCCTACAACTTTCCCATTGTGATTCTATTCAACTTCTTATGTCCTTCAACTTTATGCATTCCCTACATTTTTAAAACAGACGCATCACACTGGGCCTGCTCTCTTTGATATCTGAAGGCTGAGCAAACATATCCCCTTTGAAAGAGTCATGTCACAATAGAGAGGCAGGCTGTCAGTTCTTCTTTGTCAGAGGTTGCTTTAGTTTGCAATAAATCATATTGATGAATGTCTAGCAAGCAGGGCTGTACTTCTGTGTTTTAGTGCTGTGACTTTTGCTGTCATCAATTTAGTGCTACTCCCAAGGGACAGCAGTAGACGCAAGGCAAGGGGATCAGTTGAAAAAGTGAGAAAAGTTTAATTTGCTTTATTGTCCCTGAAAGTACAGAAGAGATTGCTGTGAAAAGTGACCTCAAATGACTCTTCTAAAATAAAGCTGAGAACAGACCTCATACATTATTCTTGAAACCTATTGCTTGTTATTTGGCAGTAATTGCAAAGCTCCCACCTTATCAAGAGAAACTAGGTGGCCCAGCAAGAACATTCTGAGATCAGACTTCAGCTTAGGAATTATTGTCACCCAGACTGCAAGTATTTATATGGCTTTCGTCAGATGATGAGGCCAGACACACTTTGCTTTGCACTTCTTGTAAAGCACATGAAGGGATTTTTTTTTTATTTCAGAATGAATTATTATCTACATGGATTACCAAACTCTGTTGAGTAAAACCAGATTAACACTTGAAAAGATGCAAACCACAGGAAGCCATTAAGCAATTGTGTTATCTGAAAGAGGGTGGGGGCTTACAGTCAGGTTGGTTTATCGGAAAAGAAACTCAGTTTGGTAGCTGAATGACATTTTTGGGGTTTTGCCAAACTCCTAATTGTGGTGATTTGTAAATACTAATTCTATGGAGATAAACCACATTTTGCCTGCAATGTTGCAACCCACAGCACACGTGGCTCACAAATGTAATCCAGGGAGTCCAGATGCTGAAAGGTGAATCCAGTTTGATTTTTTTCTCTGGTGTGTCTTTTGTTTTCTTTCTGATACAGCATAATTTTATTTTTTACCAGTCTGTCCTTCACAAAAACCTAAAGACTTTCATCCATGGATTTAACAAGTTCCCCAGTTTATTAATGTAGCATTGAATATCCAATTATGAAACTGCACTACAAGGTTATTATAGTTAACGAAAACTAAAATCAAAACTGAAACTATTATTAAAAAAACATTTTCGTAAACTGAAATAAAATAATTAGCAAAACCGAAATGAAAAACTAAAACTAAACGAAACTATTAAAGTAGCTGGAAAAACTAACTGAAATAAAATAATAATTTACTAAAATATTTTTAGTTTTCGTTTTTGAATGAATATTTTTGCCGTTAGTCTTTAACCCTTGTAAGTTTTAACTCTAAAACAGAAAGTCATCCATCGCGAGCCACCCGCATATATTCATCCAGTGAACAGCAGCTGGTGATGGAGGGCGGCAGTTCACACCCCGGTGACAGAGCAAGGCTGAGTGTGGGTGTGTAAAGCATGAGAAATAGAAAGCGATTTGCGTGCCGCCTTTCTTTGTGCTTTTTGTATATCAAGATGTAATTCAAATGGCTGAAATCAGAATGTGCTCGTCAACAAAACGTTTACCGTAGAAAAATCACGAGTGAGTAACGTTTCAGTTTATTTCTCAGGTGTCTGCTTTTTGTTGACAGCAATTCACCTGCCACTTTGCACAGGAGAAATCGTTTTTACTTTCTCATATACGAAGTATACATAAAGTATAGTAATCATGAAAAAATTCGACTTCGATATTTTGATGAATCATGACGTTATAGACTAACCAGTGTCCAACAATACTGTTTGGAATTGCGTGTGTGCACGTCTCTGTGCGTGTGAAAACACGATAACTCAAAAACGTAACTAGATGGATGAAATTCGGCATGTGGTTGTTACACCATAATTGCAGATCTGTATTAACTGTTGGGCCAAATCCATCACCCGGAAGTGGTACTTTACCTGAACACATACTCGATTTTTATTTTATTTATACAGCTGCAGAGTCCGATTTATTCAACTTTACTTTTTTGATAATTGTTCAATATATTATTAATTTGATTTGTTGTTGATGGTTCCTTAATGTACATAATCTAAAAATATAATCATTGTCTTGCAGTTTACTCCTCAAATATCCATCCCCATTTCTGAGTATACAAGAAAGTCGAGGGGAGACCACTCCCGGTTTTTAAAAATAAAACGGTGCCGACTGAGAGTCTGAGTAGGTCATCAAACAAGATCAGCATATTGTTACTGACCAATCACTTTTGCTTTAAAAACATCGTTTAACAACGAAGCGATACAAACAAATGTTGAGAGTCTGACAAGTGATGAAAAACTACTAATGGGTTTTTGTATTAAATTATTAAATATGGAATAATCTTTTTTAGTTCATATTCACAACTCAAAATACCTGATATTGTGAAAGTAATCCATTAGCAGAATATTTTAAAATATTTGTCTCCCTTTTTCAATGTTTTTCTCTCTTTCCCAAAATAGATAGCTGAAATATCATATTCTTTTTGTTCTTAACATCAGCTTTATTATATATATTGCATACCAGGGATTTTTCCTGACTTGCATCCAAACCTGCCACGGTAGGCTCCAGGTTTTCTGAAATCCTACTCTGGATAAACAGGTTTAGATAATGTATATGTTGTTCTTAATCTCAGACGCAGTCTCTGTTGTTTTGTGCCTGTCCATACTCTTATTACCTGCTCTTGCTCTGCTCATCATGGGTTTACTGTTCTTATGGTGGGCTATTCAAGACTCACCACCCCTAACCTTCACACTGCATGCTTGTTGTTCTTTGTTTCCTGCAATACAGCTAGGTGGGGTCTGCACACTGACTCAAGTCTAAGAGCCCTGTTCTTCCTAAGCCCCTGTGATTTTCATGAGAAAAGATTTTAAAAATTATAAAATTGTGTAAAATTGTTCATATTCAGTGTCTAGTTTTGATTATGCTTGTTTTTATCAGACAAAAATAAAACCAGATAATAAACCAGGCAGTATAGTAAGCTTCCACTAACATTAAACACATATCCAAATCTGTTAAGTGTACAGTTCTGTCTGATTGTGACACAAAACCAAATCCTTAGGCCCTCCATGCCATAATTACTAAAACTAAAACTGAAACTAATATATATAAAAATAAAATAGAAATGTCTTTGTGAAATAAAAACTAAACTAAAACTAAAAATACATGATGAAGGAAAACTAAAACTAAACTGAATTTCCAAGTAAGGTCAGAAAAAATATAGAAATAAAAACTAATATAAAAAGGCAAAACTATAATAACCTTGCTGCACTAAACCAGGAAATACATGAAAGCAGTATTAATGGTTCCACTTTAGCAAAGACTTGTGTCAATTGTGGAATTCAGTCATGCTTTTCAGAAATGGAACAAATTCTCTACACATGAGGGCAGAGAAATTGATAGAGAAACAATGTAGATAAAAGATGGGACACTAGGATTTCAGACAGCAATGACAAAAGGGTTTATATATTTAAAAAAAAAAAAACACAAATATTTTCTTTCTTACCTTAACCCTTATACAGATAAACCCAAGCAATGGCGGGTACTTTGGCTAGCCATTTTATATTTAAGAGGTTTAATCAACAGCTTGAGAAAAGTCTCTGGGAGCAATACTAGATATAGTCAAAAATAAATTGAACTGAGCAGGCTACCCAGTAATGATGGCACTTGTGACCATGAAAGTTGTTATTAGGTATGGGGGCTATTGCCCACATTGTTAAATGTCAAGATATAAGAAGTGATTATTGCATTTTGATTTTTCCCCATTATATCAGTTAAATCACTGATATTGCAAGTTTCTGTGATTTTTGCATGCTGCTAGGTATGTGAACCGCACTGCATGTGACATGTGATGACATAGCAGGTAGCTATGAGATTGTGCCATATGTTAAAGAATGCTTAAGAATAAAGGAAAGATTTACCTTAAGAAATCACTTAATGAAAGCATGCATTTTTGTATGAATTAATTTATTTTATGAGTTAGAAGTGTGTTTTGCTCCGAGTGCAAGAGCGGTACTTTTTGTCCATAGTTTTTTTTAGTTTGTCCTTAAATTTATGACACGTAGTTCCCATCACTGTGCTGATCTTTTATTTAAAATGATGGAAATAGTCCCAGCAATAAGTGTTTTCCTGACTTTTTGCGTAAAGATTTACGTTTATCTGGTGTGACACTTGGGTAACCTGATTTCTGTCAGTGTTGTTGCTCACAAATTTCCCCTTAAATTTGCTGAAAGTGCTGTTCTGTAAACAGTGGACCCCAAGCTCAAGTCCTGGTAATGCCATTTCAGAGAGGGTCACCAGCTGGTTTTCTTATGGCAAAAAGACACACAGTGAGGTATCCTTTGTCTGATCAGTTAGGTTACAAGGACCTCGAAACAGTTGTACAGCTTTTCCCTGGAACTTCTCAATGCAGTTTTGTAATTTTGTTAAGATGGATAAAAAAACTGCACACAGTACTCCATGTGAGGCCTCAATAGTGTATTGTATAGCTTAAGTATAATCTCCCCGCATTTGTACTCAACACAGTATACCATATGACCAAATAACCAATCAGCATTTTCTGCCTGAGTCTATACTCATTGTGAATGTGGACATACTGTAGGAGTCCACTGCAACCTCTCAAGGACTTGCTGATAGTGTTCATTAGCAGAATGAAACATACTTAGCTGGAAAATGCACCTAGCATCTTATCAATGATTTTGGCCTCATTTCAAATGTGCACAGTCAAGACATTTTTAAGAGCAACAGAAGTAATTTCTTGTCAGTATGGCAACTGCTGGAAGCAACCGTAAATGCTTAAAAACTAATAAGCTCTCGGCATGAGCATAAGAAATAATCTGGTCAAAACAGATGTGAGGTAGCCTGTACTAAGATTTGAAGCACCTCCAGGGATCTTTTCCACTCGCTGCCAACAGGCAATTCAATGCTTCCTTCCAGCGTCCCAGACTAAATGCTTATACTCGTTAAATTAATTTTTCTATTTCTACACAACGTTTATTTTTTTATTTATCTATCAATTTATAGTATTATTTGCCCTGTAAGTCTGTATCTTTGTTGTTTTCATGTTTCTGCTGCTGTATGCATCTAAATTTCCCTTTGGGATTAATCAGTTTATCTAATTTAATCCCTAATCTGATCTGTCTGGCTCGAAAGTCATTGAGGTGAAACTCAAAAAAACCAACAGGCCTCACCATGATAACTACAGCACAATCATTGCACACTGTTTCAGACTGCTATTGTGTGATGTAAAAACTGTCTTTGAAAGAAGAGCTGACAGTTTAATTTTCAAAAGTCAGGTAACATCCTTTTTAGCAAATAGTTTATAGCATGGCAGCTCATTTTACAGTACAGAGGCGTGTAGTGAATTACAACCAGGTGGAATGCATTTGCTCATTTCAGGATATAGCATTATTATTCCAAGAAAAACCTGTTTTTCCCAGATAAAATGCTGTTGAATTTCAAACGGATTCTCATTCAAGAGAGCGCTTTCTTTATTCCTTAACTGTTTCTTTTTAATCTTTATAGAGTGCCGTCTGGCATGTTTCTGCAGTAGATAGAAGCAAAGGTGCATGATTCCTTTGAGTCAGTGCCAGCGTGCCCATGAGTAAATCTGTTTATGAGCAAGGAGAGTGCCAATGCCAGAATTAGCATATGATGATGCCAATGCCTGAATGAGAATTTATGTAAAAAAAAACCAGCTCAAATAAATGTGTTTTATACTGAAAATGGTTCAGTTTGGTGATTAGAAAACAGACAGACTTGCTGAAAGATGAGAAAGTGTTAAAGCATCAGGAGGTGCAATTAACAGATGCTGCTGCTCATGGTACAAAAAGGCAAAGGCAATGAGCACTGTAGCTGTTTTCATTTCCAAATATCTTTTTTAATTTGCAGCTTCGTCACAATAAGCTTTACCCATTTGTTAAAATGAATGAAACTCTTTAAAGCATTTATAAAGTGGGAGGTAGGGTACAATGAAATTTCTATTAATAGTGAAGAAAAGGCATTCTTTGGTCTTTTTTTAAATTACAGCCTTGTATGCAATTGTCATAGGTGTTCATTTTTATTGTGGATTTAAATTATGCTACTTAAATAATGATATAGTAAACTGAGTTATGTTTAGGACATTAGTTTTCTTTTGTCACTTTATCTTACATCTATCCAACCATTGTCTAGACCTTCTTTTACAATTAAAGAACCCAGGGAGTCTGAGCCTACCTCTGCAAAAAGAGTTTAAATGGTACTTCCCTAAGCATTCTGTCCATATGACACCATTGTCTAATAGTCTAGTGACTGGCACCATAGACTCAAGTTGAATTCATGCTCAGTTTACCTTAACTGTTCTCCATTAGTTTGTTTTCTTTCATAAAAGAGAGTGATGATGTAACTCGTGAAAGATTTGAACATTAAACATGTGGTTTGTGCTATGCATTTTGTACTCTGCAAATAACATGTATTTTTATAAAAACCAAAGAAAAAATAAAGATCATCTTTATTTGTGCTGTGAATTGTTTAGCACCCTGTCTAGGTTGTGTTATTCACCACACATGATTTCACTTGGCATCATCCAAACACTTAAATGAGATGATTACTTGTATACCGGCTGCTTTGTAGGGCTACCTTAATTTAAAAATCAGATTTAATGAATCTTTGGGATATTTGTTTAAGAAAAATTAGTTTGCATCTCCGCATTGTGACTAGGTTGAGGTAAAGCATTATGGTGTCATTCCTGTGTTGTTTGTCCAATTTGGAAATTGGATCTTACATACTGTATATTAAAGTTAATCAATACTTAAGTCAGTTATGGAGTTTGTGTCTTGAAGTCAAAGCTTGGCTACTCTTGACAATTCTGAGTGAAGAACGATTGATGAATGGCCTCGTCCAAAGATAAGAGGAGGAGGAAGGACATTCTAGGGCGTGATAAGATGCTGACGTTAAGAAGGAAGAACTTTGTTTTGATCTAATTTGGTCATCGTTGGGCTCCTCCTTAAAGCAAAGCAGCTTCTGTTTCCTCTGGGTGTTGGGATGTTTTGATTAACATCATCACTGGTTATGTTTAGAATATTGCAGTGTAAAAGAAAGCATTGGCTGTGATGTGGCCTGGCCTGCCCCAGTGAGTTGTCATCTGTTTCTGTTTCTGTTACACTGCTGGATATTTGTTATAAGTAGTAAAAGGATTTTGTGTGGTTGTGCATCCGATTGTGAATGACTCTCCTGTTCAGGACTTTGTGGTCACATTGGTATTATATTTTACTCTGAATGTATCTGAAGCAGTTTAACATATTTTTGTCTTCTACATTTTTTTCCTATATTTTTATTGAAGGAATGTAATTTCATTTCAGGGTTCACAAAATTGATTTGACTAACTGTCCAAGTCAATGTGCCACCATGGGTTACTATTGAAATAATTCCAATTCATCACATGATACACAAGATCCAGCTCTTAGACAGTGGCCATTTAGAGAAACAGTGCCTATTAAAATTATTCATCCCCCTTGGAGGTTTTCATATTTTGTTATTATGCAACATTGAATCACAGTGGATTTACTTTGGCATTTTTGATAGTGATGAACAGAAAAGGTCTCTTTAATGTCAAACTGAAAACAGATCTCTAAAAAGTAGTCTAATTAATCCCATAAGTATTCAACCCCTTCAGGTCAGTATTCAATAGATGCACCTATGCCTGCCTTGCCAGTCATGAGAGTCTGTGCTTACAGGTCTCTCTCTCCCTGCTAAATTTGCACATCTGAATGCTGCAGTTCTTTCTCTTCCTATTGGCAAAACTACTCAAGCTCAAGCTCAAGGCAACAATTTTTAATCCCGGCCAGAAATTGTCCAATGGGCTGAAATCTGGACTCAACCACTCCAGGTCATTAACACTGTTGTTTTAAATCCATTCCTGTGTAGCTTTCACTTTATGCTTAGGGATGCTGTCTTGCTTCAAAACAAATCTTCTCCTAAGATTCAGTTATTTTTCAGACTGCATCAGGTGTCCCTCCATGATTTCCAGGTATTTGGCTGCATTCATTTTCCCCTCTTCCCTCACAAGCCTACCATGCTGACAACAACATGCTTCACAGGGGTGATGGTGTGTTTTTTGATAATATAAAGTGTTAAAATATGGCACTTATTCTGATGGAAATAAGGCTCAGTTTTTATCTCATAATAACATGGAACCTTCTTCCAGCTGACCTCAGAGTCTCTCATGAGCATTCTGCCAAACTCTAACTTGTCACATAAAGTTGAGATTGGTTAAGCACCCGGGCAGCTTTTGTTGTCTGCACAATCTCTCCAATCTTAACCACTATAGCTTGTACCTCCTCCAGAGTTCTCACATTGGCTTCCCTCACTCATCATCTTCTTGCATGATCATTCAATTTTCATGGACGGCCTGCTCTAGGAGCTGTCCAAACACTTCCCATTTCTTAATGATTGATTTGACTGGATTCAAAGGGATATTGGATATTTTCTTGCCTTCAGCCTTTAACTTGTGAATTTCAATCACCTTTTCACAGAGTTGCTTGGTATGTTCTTTTGTCTTCATCGGATAGGTTAGGCCACCATGCTGACTGCCCACAAGTTGGATCTTCCACATAAGGTGTGTTTATACTTCATTCAGCTGAAACCCGTGACTACAGACAATTGATTTCTATTGCACTAATTGTGTGATTTCTAAAACCATTTGGTTATACCAGTGATGATTTAGGGTTGTCATATTAAAGGGTTGAATATTTTCATGATCAGTTATTTTGTATTTTATATTTGTAGTTAACTTAGACCATTTTGCAGAGAGCCATTTCACTTGGACATTAAAAAGACTTTTTTGGTAATCAGTGTCAAAAAGCCAAATTAAATTCACTGTGATATACTGTTGTATAACAATAAAATATGAAAACTCTCAAAAGAGTAAATACTTTCAATAGGCACTCTATTACCATCCCAGGATCCCATATTTAAAACATTTCTTCAGTCCTACCACCCTAATTTACAGACACAGTGCAAGATGCACTTTTCATGCCTTATCTTCTGCCTGCACAAGTCTTTACAAGCACATTTCAGTCTTCCCAACATACACACCCGGCGTCTGCAGGATAGTACAGGATTTCCTTTCTTGCTTTACTCACATCAGGAAGGTTTGTAG
Organism: Polypterus bichir lapradei; assembly: GCA_026402145.1. Lineage (NCBI taxonomy): Eukaryota > Metazoa > Chordata > Cladistia > Polypteriformes > Polypteridae > Polypterus > Polypterus bichir. The sequence continues at coordinate 4,013,400 of JANRMT010062798.1, forward strand.
CTGTTGCCCTACTACTGTCTGGTTTTCTCTGCTAAACATTTCTTTCATACAGTTTAATTGACTGGCTGACGTCTAGGCTGGTGACCTGGCCATCGTGCTAAAACAAACCTTTTTCTTATTTATGAAGCTGTAAGCGGCAGCCAAGTTATGCAGACCTGGTTTCCTGAGATGCTGGCGCCCCAGGGATTAACTTTGTTTTCTGTAACACATTCCTATTGCTGTTTTTGCAACTCATTGTTTTTGTCATGGGAATCCCTAGCTGGCATGAAGCTCATCTTTGCCCCACTCTTTATTCTTTCACAGAAGCATATATGATTTTCCCAAAGTACACATTGCAAAACAAAATGATAGAAACTGATTGAATGAGATGGATGGTATTGAGTCACACGTCATGACTGATCTTTACCAGTGTTCACTTACGAGTTGGACAGTGAATAACATGAGTTTCAAACTAGAGTTCATATTCATCTTTTAATATCCCACCTTCTGAACATCTTTAAATCCTCTCATGACATTGCTTCTTCAAAATACTTCAATGTAACTTTCGTTACAAAAAAAAGTGTTCACAAACAGACCTAGGTTGCATTCAAACTTCAGTGGGTCAACATAAGACCTCGTAATAAGAAGACAATGCAAAGCTAAACATGCTTTCATTTACTGCACTTCCTGCATTTACTTCTTCCTTGTCAGGGACATATTGAGCCAGCACAAAAAAGGACATCATTCTGTTATGGACCACACACACTCACTCACTAACTGATGTTCAATTAGGAGACTTTGAACTTGGTTTGAGGGAGATATTTATCTAAATGATGCATCTGTCTATTTTCTGAACATACTTCTTATATTACAGGATCACAAGGAGCTGGAGAATATCCAATCAGCATTGGTCACAAGGTATAAATTATCCCATGATGGGAAACAATCCATTTCTGGGCACATTTAGCCACACATGCTCATTCCTGTTCAGTTTAGAGTTGCAAGTTATTATTAAAAGCATGTCTTACACATATGAGAAATATACAAACTCTACTATTATGACAAGACCAATAATTTAATTTATATTTCTGGGTTTGTGAGGCAGAAGTATGAAATCATGCTGTGTTGTATTTCACTAATCTAAATTAGTAATCCACTAAATTCATCAGATGACTTATTTGAAGCAGCACAGCTCTGCAGTGGTTTGTGTTGGTGGCTCAAAGCAAACGTGTGGAGCATTGCTTGTGTCAAAGTTGAACTTTATTCTTGTGTTTGCTTTACTCTGGGTAGTGTAGTTTTTCCCACCTATTGCTGCCAGGACACACATCAACTCCCCAAACTGGCTAAGGTGCTGTAAAAATAGATGGGTGGCATATTCAGAACTGAGACAAATACCTGATTTGCAGAAATAAAGCAACTGCTTGTAGTATTATATAGAGCTTCTGGTGAAATAAACCAGAAATAAAAGTGTGTAATGCAGTACTTAAAGAAAAATGTTTCTGAAGTTTGTAGACTTTATTGAATCAGCTGGCTCAAAGGTATCTGGAGCCTCTAACTTAACACCACAACACATGCTGTATCAGCCTGTGTGGCGACATGCTTTGATGAATATTTTACAAAGTTGTTTCACCCAGCCAGAAGGCAAACAAATACAAGCCATTTGTGTCCAAATTTTTCATCTGCCTCTAATGAAGTGTTTTCTGTTGGAGAAGCAGATGTGAACCTAGGACTCTGGAGCTGCGAGGCTGCATTGCTAACCACTGCTCTGCTCTTTATTTTATCATGACTCACTTGAGTATTTTGTATACAGAACACTAATGTGATTGGCTTTGTAGTGCTCATTATTTTGTCTTGAGTCATTTGAGTGTTTTGTACACAAAATAGTAATAATACTGGCTTAGAGATTCCTAATGCAAAGAGAATACAGATGTGTTTTTATATTAATTTACAATGAATGCACAAGACATTACAGTGCTATTCATCCATCCATCATTTTAATCTGCTTATCCAAGGCAATCCAATCCATCACAGGGTGAGCACATACACACACACACACACACACACACACACACACACACACACACACACGAGGGGCCAATTTGTTAGTAAATAAGATGACAAATTGCTTATTAAGAAGGCATCTATATTGGAAGATCACACACTATTCACACAAGAGATTGACAGTAGGACTGGGCAATGTGACATTTTGACACAAATGTCACCCTAATATGAACTTGTTTGTGTGTCAAATGTTTGTGTCCTGCAAACAAGACAAATGTATTTGTACAGTGTTACCCCCTGGCTGTCTTGGTGAAGCACAAGTGGAATCTGATTTTCTTATTTGGTTCATAACAAGAATCCCATTGTGCCGTTATTGACTGTGAGTCATTTTAAATAGTCAGAGGACCGCAGCTTTGTAGAAGTGCATTAAGGCAGATGCATGCATGTGCACACACTTTGTTAAAACAGGGTTTTATTTAGTGTGCTTGGCTAAACTTTATTTTCCAAGTGTCATTATTAGTGTTAAATGTTGTTCACTGGAAGGAAAATCCATATTTTAATGGGGAAGGATCGACAGTATTAGTCACAGTCAGGAATTCTGATTAGAATCACATTGCATATGCCAGTTATAAATACAGCAAATATGTACTTCACGCATGCATAAAATGGCTTTTAGATAAAGATAGAGGTTTTGGGGAAGTGGAGTTGTGTTTGGGATTTTTAATGCTGTTGCCAATACTTGGAAGCCTGTTTGGTGAAAGGAGAAGGTTGTGCATGTGGACAGAAATTTGGAAATTTATGAAGAAACTCTCCTAGCAATATTGACAATTTGTGGACGTCCTTACATTTAAATAGACTTTTTAAAAATGGATTATAAAAATGTAAGTGAAAGTGCCCCAGGGATTTAGTTAGTGGTCAGTGTTGATCTTTGTAAGCTTGTGTTTGAAGTGGAGAGAGAGAAGAGTCAGAAATAAAAAAAAAATAAATGAAAGTGAAGGAAGGTCTCAATATGTATGTGTGTGCATGTGTTTTACAACATATTAAATACATTTATCAGACCTTTTGTCTTTAGAACTTAAATAATTGTGAAGGCTTTTTCAAATTAAATCAAGCTTCATTAAGGTTTTTCTGCTTATACTTAACTTGTCAAACCCCCCAATTCATGCAGCAGCAGTGGTTAGAACAGCTGCCGAATCCAACCACTGGTCTGGGTTCAGATCTCAATTTGTTCACTGTCTGTGCAGTTTTTTGCATATGCTCATTTTCACATGAGTTTATTTAGGTATTCTTATCTCCTTCCACATACCAGAGACATACATGTTAATAGATTGGCAGTTTTAAATTTATCCAGTGTGGATTGAATGAGCATGCTCTGTGATGGAGTGGCATATTATTAGGATAAGCTTTGCCTCCCACTTGGCTTTCTGCTGGACAAACTAAAGTAATTTAGGTAGGTAGGTAGGTAGGTGGGTGAGCGGATGGATGGATGGATGGATGGATGGATAGATGAAGGTCTCTTTTGCAAATGCTTAAGTACTGTAGTGTCCTGAACACATTTTACTATACTTAAGATGACAAGTTGACAGACTAAAGTCCCCCTGTTGGTGTATTATATGATTATATTTCTGGTTAATTGAAATTCAGAAACCAAGTGGAAGACTCTGATCTTGTCTTGTTGTCTGAGCTTCACAACACAAAGCAGTAGGTTCAGATGCAGCTTCTTATATACGATCTTGATCCCACCAATTTTTCCCTGGGATGTACACCACAGAATAATAGGTTAATATCCAGCTGCTGGTTCATTGAACTTTAGGTGTCAATGTGGCTGGTTTATATTCTGTGTCTGATGTTCTGTGTGATTCTCCTCCTGTTGCTGGTTCACTGAACTTCAGACCACAAAACTGGGGTTTCAAATCAAACTGCTAATTTTCTATGTGATTCTGATTGTAGTGCTGGTTCACTGAACTTCAGACCAAACACTTGCTCTTTCAAATCCAATGGCTGGTTCTCCAGATTTCTTAAATTAGGATAACAGGCTTAAATCCCACTTCTATTTCACTGTGTGGTCCTAATCCCATTACTGGTTCACTGAACATTAGACCACAAAACAGCAGTTTCAGATTTCATTGCTGGTTCCTGTTCTATCCTATATTATTCTCAGCAGTTTACTTCATCTGCTTGTGCTTTTCAGCTTTATAATGTGTCCCTTCATTATGTTTGTAATGCCGTTACAATATAAAAGCAGTTTAGTTCTGTAGTGTACATTCTAAAATATTGTGTTTATTTTGTTGCATGGTTACATAGTAACATTGCAAGCAAAACAATATTTAATAAATCTGAAAAGACATAAAACTGAATTTAAGTGTGCATCAAGAATATTGATAATGATAATGTTACTTTATACTGTTTTTAATTTATCTTTAGTATCTTTATTATGCCTAAAAGCTTCATTTTCATGAAACTCTAATATCAAGCCCAGCTGGATTTCCAAAGCCTAAAGCAGTCTGGGCTCTTTGCCAGAACTCCAGTATATTTCTAATTTCCTATTGTTTTCTTCACAGTATCCCTTCATTTTTGGACTACTTTTGGCATTGTGCTGGTGCTTCTTGGTCTGTACAAGCCGGATCTACATGGGAATGCACTCTATCCTGGTGAGTATCAGGATGTAGTTTTTGAGCCAAGCAGTGGCTCATCTCCAGATTGTGACTCGCATTTCACTTGGTTTATGCTCGTATCTCAGTAGCATTCATATGTTGATGTTGCTTCCATTTAGTGCTACAAAATCAAAATACTTGGACAACCATTGTAGAATGCATCCTAAAAATCATATAATCACTTAAATATGTTAACTATATGAACATCTGCACAGTTCTTGCTTGACTAACTTATGTACCTACTAAATATTTTTTCTGCCAATGGAATTGCTTCAATACTGTTTAGTTGACAATGTGACCACAGCAAGCTAAGAGCATTGCACTTTATGATACTGTTTACATTTTTTTTGTGTGACACATCATTTTTTTCTATTCTTCTGATTTTTTACTTGACGATGTGACTGGGATTCTGGGAACACAGCACTTTTAGATGTTCTTTTCATTTTTTTGTTTATGCTTGTGTGACAATATAATTTTTTTTCTATTCTCAAATCAAATACATTACACAGAGAAAACAAATAAAAATAATAATGTAATCTAATGTAGTGAATGACCGTGGGAATGCAGGAAATACTTGTAAAGAACAGGGACAGAATCCAGCAAGGTACTGATGTAAAAACAGAGTAGCAGACACTGGCAGGGCAGATGTTTATTTACGTTTCATTTATTTGCTTAGTGAATGCTTTTATCAGGAGCAACTTACAAAAGAGGTCAACATAATCGAATAAATATCAGCCTGGGGGACTGTTTGGGAATAAGTGCTACCGGACAAAGGTACAAAATAATCAGCAGAAGTGAAGAGCTCAGAACCAAACACAAGCTAGTTCCAGCTCCTAGGTCAGAAAACATAATCAGTTAGACAGAAATTCACTAAACAAGAGAATCTTCAAATGCTTGTTAATAACACCAAGAGAGTCAGAGTTTCGAATGGAGTCAGGCAACTCATTCCACCAGCCAGAAGCTTCAAATGAAATGAATCTAGACCGAAATCACACAGAGGAGGCATCATCTGATGCCTTTCAGCAGCAGACCTCAATGGTTGAAAAGGAGCAGAGGACCTCAGAAGTGTCTTCTTATGTAGTATATAGGCATAGACCCACTGACTTGGATGGAACTTTAAATGGACAAGTAACAGAGTTTTCTTGTTAGGCTGTGGAACGCACAGGGGTTCAGGGGCATCGTGGCTGTGAACTAATCTCCCTGACCTTAGAAGTGATTCTGGGACTTCGCAGGAAGAGACCGTGGGATGGAGTTTAAAGCTATCATATAGGGTCAGTAGACTTGGAAGAAGGGTTTGAGGAAAGCACTTGACTGGAGGGAGGAGGGAGGCCAGGGCAAACAAATAGTGAGATAGGAAGTTAGCAGAGATATTTATTATAAATCTGAATGTTAATCTTAATTCATAGTTCTTGATGAAATAGAAGTTATTTTCTTTGCTAGCCACCTAGGTGAGAACACCACCACATTCATGCTGAATTTCAAATTTATTATCATGTGTACAGACTACTCATGCTGGACATGATGTAGAATTGTACTTTCCAAAATGTACAGTAGATCACACTTTTCATACCACATAGTTTTCTCTCACAGACTTGTGCAAACTGTGAACTCAGAACTGACCTTGATGAACTGCATTTATAAAATCCTTAGTACATTGCCTTGAGCTATGGAGAGATTGCAGGAAGATTATTGTTAAGTCTGAGGGATGCCCTTGTCACTATAACTGATTGTAGTAGACTGCTAATTTCATTGCAACATCTCAGGCAGTTCCTTAATTTTTATTAGATTATGTTTCAGTTGAAGTGTTATGGTCCTTTTCCAACATTTGTGCCATGATTTATGAACTTAAACTTAAGCAACAGCATTCTGTACTTCAGATTCTTGCCTGTGATAACCCAGTATTTTGTTAGTCGCCAGACTTCACAATAACACAGTCCAGCTGCATCATACTGGCCTGTTCTCACTGTGCTATATTTTGGTTTTTCTCAGTAAAGCTTTTGATAGCTAAAACGTAAGAAAGGAAAATAAGCGAAAGTCATTCCTTCAACTTGAAAAGCTAGGTAAAGGCAGAATTACACTAAAAAATGTCATTTACCTACAGTGTAACATGAACAAGTCTGATGTATTGATTTTTCCATTTAAAATTGTATAAAGACTCTTTGGGGAAGACTGCTGGTGATATTCTGTTTTGCTTTCAGCTGTCCTGTGTTTTATGAACTTAACAGTTCAATAATAGCATTTATGTACTACAAATTATAGCTCATGAAATCCAGTTTTTAGTCAGTTATCTTACTTTATAATCAAGGTGACAAACAGAAGAAGACTGCTGGTTATGTTCTCACTCAGCAGGGGGTGAATGTGATGTATGCTTCCACATTTTTTGGCATCTGGTAGTAGGCACCTAAGCATCCTGGCAGCTGAGTGTAGTGATCTCTCAACAGCTGCTAAATGGCATACAAGCTTCCTAGCACTCCTCAGTTGCTTCTGGCATTGCGTGACTGGAATGAGAGCTGCCTGGACATTTGTCCACCTCAAACTACAGACATCAGACATCATACTTGCTTCAATTCAAAGAATACACTTTCCTGTAAAACTGTATTTTGCAGTGACCATCAACAAAAGCCAAGTCAACAGGGAAAGCAAGAACTGATCTAATGCAGGTATAGTATTTTCCTAATGGACAATTGTGTAGAGCATCTGAATAAGTAGCTCCAATGAACTAATAACATAATCATTATTACTTATTAGTTGACATTGGTTACATTTCTTTTGTTTTTCTAGTTGGAGTACAGGCAGATGAAGTGACATGCTCATGTCAACCTTCAGCCTCTGGGTTTGAAGACTAAATCCTGCAGCACACTGCCTACCATTATATATTTCCCCATGGTTTAAAAAAAATGATATAGTATGCAAAAAAGGACTCAGTTACCTAGTACGTCTGATATGCCTGATTAAAGGAAGACACTGTAACTACCACCCATTATCTCGCAAAATTTGTAACAAAGCTAGTGTGACAATAAATCTGAGATAAACTGATTTTACTACCTTTTAATCAGTGGGTTTTTTAAAAAAAGCGTACACTGTTCTCCACTTTCGCATATCGTCATTAAGTTTGCAATACTAATCAGCAATCAATTAAAAGTTAAAGTTAAAAAAAAAAAGTAAAGAGGATAAAAGAAAAGGCACAATGTAAATTAACTAACCCCTCAATTGAACAGAACAAAGCTCAATTTTTTCTATAGCTGATGGAGATGCTGTTTTTTAGAAAGTGAGGCGAACAGGAAGGTGTTTTGAGTGAGTAAAAGTAATTATTAACTTTTTAATTTTTTGGTAGACTTTTATTCAAACCCAGTGTATAATTAGCAGTGCCTTATTTTAGGTTTTGATGCTAAAAGAGAGTCAAGTCAGTAGGGTTAGGGTTGCTTTACAATTGATGATTATTCAGTCTTTGAATGAATGAACTTTAAGTCATTTTAATAGTGATTCTAGTAGAGAGTTCAGCTGCAAGGGCGGTATGGTGGCGCAGTGGTAGCGCTGCTGCCTCGCAGTAAGAAGACCCAGGTTTGCTTCCCGTGTCCTCCCTGCGTGGAGTTTGCATGTTCTCCCCGTGTCTGTCTGGGTATCATCTGGGTGCTCCGGTTTCCTCCCATGGTCTAACGACATACAGGTTAGGTGCATTGGCGATCCTAAATTGTCCCTAGTGTGTGCTCGGTGTGTGTGTGTGTGTGTGGCTAGCGCCCTGCCCGGGATTTGATTGATAGATAGATAGATTGATACTTTATTAATCCCAAGGGGAAATTCACATACTCCAGCAGCAGCATACTGATAAAAAACAGTATTAAATTAAAGAGTGATAAAAATGCAGGTATAACAGACAGTAAATTTGTATAATGTTAACGTTTAGCAGACCCCCGTGACCCTGTGTTAGGATATAGCAGGTTAGAAAATGACTGACTGACTGAGTTCAGCTTCAGTCTTTTTCACTGTGTTCCTACTAATTAACCATTTGAATTCAAAAGAATATAGTTTCCTGTAAAATTCTGTTTTGACCCTCAACAAAAATCAAGTCTGTAAGAAAAACAGAAATGTTTCACTCATGGAAAATTGCATGTAGCATATTTAACAGTAAGTAGCTCAAGCGAACTAATAATATTAGTCCCTGGTAAAAACAAAATGCAAATATTGTATATAGACAAGCACCTAGTTACTTACATAGTACTTCTGATACATACAATTAACCAGTGCACCTATAACTGAGGCCCATTGTCTTGGAAAATTTTCCAGGCAAAGCTGGGTAACACACCCAAGTAATATACGGTATTAAGTTTAAAAAGATCAGAGTTGATTTCTCTTGATTATAGCCTTTACATCAACAAAATCTGAAATTTCAATAAGGGGGTTTAGACAATTTGTATCTACTGTATGTTGGCTTGTAATGTTTTCAGGTCCAGTCTGAGAGCTTCAGTTTTATTTACTGTTGTGTTTATTTTTGTGCAGTCTTACTGAGGACATACATACTCTTGTGTGCTGTGTACTGTATAAATTACTGTCAGGTAGGCCCGTCCTTCCACCATATGCCAGTGTTGAGGAGGCTGGGGCACCATGAGAGCTTGTACAGATCCCTTTGAAGGAGTAAAAAAAGCAATAAGAAAGTAGAAAGAAAGATTAAATTAGGCAAGAGATCAAAGCAGACAGCTATAAAAAGATACAGGGCTTCAAAGCATTTGTCTGAATTTTAACTTAAAGTGTAATTAATCTAATTATTCCCTGGAAGTATGAAACGCAGGCAGGAGGCACAAGAGATAATATTAAAAATATCTTCTGCCTATTCCCATCTGCGTAAACTGATACTCACATTGAATCACAAAGATGCTATTGTATGTATCTCTGGACCACTGCAGTCGGCAGAAAGAGAGCAGGAGGTTCTTTTTTAATGTCTTTGTAAGAGGGCCATTAGAATTACCCTCCATTGTACCTGCAGTGCTTGTTATGGACTAAAGGAACCACAATTAAAAGTATTCGTATAAGACAGTGAATATACAGTACATCCGAAAAGTATTCACAGCGCATCACTTTTTCCACATTTTATTATGTTACAGCCTTATTCCAAAATGGATTAAATTCATTTTTTTCCTTGGAATTCTACACACAACACCCCATAATGACAACATGAAAAAAATTTACTTGAGGTTTTTGCAAATTTATTAAAAATAAAAACACTGAGAAATCACATGTACATAAGTATTCACAGCCTTTGCTCAATACTTTGTTGATGCACCTTTGGCAGCAATTACAGCCTCGTCTTTTTGAATATGATGCCACAAGCTTGGCACACCTATCCTTGGCCAGTTTCGCCCATTCCTCTTTGCAGCACCTCTCAAGCTCCATCAGGTTGTATGGGAAGCATCGGTGCACAGTCATGTTAAGATCTCTCCAGAGATGTTCAATCAGATTCAAGTCTAGGCTCTGGCTGGGCCACTCAAGGACATTCACAGAGTTGTCTTGAAGCCACTCCTTTGATATCTTGGCTGTGTGCTTAGGGTCGTTGTCCTGCTGAAAGATGAACCGTCGCCCCAGTCTGTCAAGAGCGCTCTGGAGCAGGTTTTCATACAGGATGTCTCTGTACATTGCTGCAGTCATCTTTCCCTTTATCCTGACTAGTCTCCCAGTTCCTGCCGCTGAAAAACATCCCCACAGCATGATGCTGCCACCACCATGCTTCACTGTAGGGATGGTATTGGCCTGGTGATGAGCGTTGCCTGGTTTCCTCCAAACGTGACACCTGGCATTCACACCAAAAAGTTCAATCTTTGTCTCATCAGACCAAAGAATTTTGATTCTCATGGTCTGACATTCTTTCAGGTGCCTTTTGGCAAACTCCAGGCGGGCGGCCATGTGCCTTTTACTGAGGAGTGGCTTCTGTCTGGCCACTGTGCCATACAGGCCTGATTGGTGGGTTGCTGCAGAGATGGTTGTCCTTCTGGAAGGTTCTCCTCTCTCCACAGAGGACCTCTGGAGCTCTGCCAGAGTGACCATCGAGTTCTTGGTCACCTCCCTGACTAAGGCCCTTCTCCCCCGATCGCTCAGTTTAGATGGCCGACCAGCTCTAGGAAGAGTCCTGGTGGTTTCGAACTTCTTCCACTTACGGATGAATGGAGGCCACTGTGCTCTTTGGGACTTTCAAAGCAGCAGAAATTTTTCTGTAACCTTCCCCAGATTTGTGCCTCGAGACAATCCTGTCTCGGAGGTCTTCAGACAATTCCTTTGACTTCATGCTTGGTTTGTGCTCTGACATGAACTGTCAACTGTGGGACCTTATATAGACAGGTGTGTGCCTTTCCAAATCATGTCCAATCAACTGACATTACTACAGGTGGACTCCAATTAAGCTGCAGAAACATCTCAAGGATGATCAGGGGAAACAGGATGCACCTGAGCTCAATTTTGAGCTTCATGGCAAAGGCTGTGAACACTTATATACATGTGATTTCTCAGTTTTATTTTTAATAAATTTGCAAAAACCTCAAGTAAACTTTTTTCACGTTGTCATTATGGGGTGTTGTGTGTAGAATTCTGAGGAGAAAAATGAATTTAATCCATTTTGGAATAAGGCGGTAACATAACAAAATGTTGAAAAAAAGTGATGCGCTGTGAATACTTTCCCGATGCACTGTAGGAGACACGTAAAGAAAAAATGAAGAAATGCTAAAATTATTGGTTTTAGGTGAAGTAGACAGGGTACGAATCTTGGCCCCATCACCATCTTTGAGAAGTTTGCATGTTCTCCCAGTTTTTGTATAGGTTTTCTCTAATTTGTACAAAATCCCAAATATGTATATGCTAGGTTAATCAGAAATGCTGAATCAGATCTGAGTGAGTGATTTTGTGCAAGTGTGTGTGTGTGTGTGTGTGTGTGTGTGTGTGTGTCTTCTTCAATGTACCAGTACTTAGTGCTGCTGAGATATGTCTTTGGCTCCTATAATCTTAAACTGGATTAAATTAGTTTGATTATCAATGGGTATAGATAATGAATGGATTGAATTTTAGTCCAAGAAAGATATAACAGAGAGAGACAGATATACACAGTGTATACTACAGTTATGTGAAACAATAAGTACACTCCATGAAACGTTTTTTTGTTCTTCAACATATGTGGACATATAGTATGTCAGTTTTGCAGCAATCAGTTCAGGCTTAATTAATGTAGCACATTCCAGAAAGTCTTAAGTTATTAGAAACAGCTCAACTTTAAAATTCTGAATACAGAATTGTGATATGTTAATTTTTGGAGGCACTATAACAAGAGGTACAGTAATTTTTGTTAACAGTACATAGTGGAAGGCTGTCAGTGCAGTGTTATAAAACTGAAGAATACAATCTCTGTTTAAAAAAAATACAGCTTTAGCCAAATCTGAAAGAGGTAGTGATAGAAACAATCATTAAACAGAAAGCATTGTACAATACTCGTTAAAAGAAATGATTAAAACACATAAAGGGAGTTTTGACAAAAATAGACTATTCAGCTATAGAGCGAATCAGTTCCACCCTAACTATTGCTTCCAAAATATTGTCTCGTTTTTTGAAAGTTTCAAGTACTGCTTTCAAATTCTTTACTTGTCAACTTGTTTAATTTCATAAATGTCTATTTTTAAGTACATTATTGACTTAATGAGTGTGTGTACACTGTGTAAGAGTGGAGTCCCATACAGGGCTGAGTTCCTTCCTGCCAGAGTAGATTCATTGCCCCTGGCCCAGAACCGGACAAAGCAGGTGTAGGAAATGAATACATGGATGAAAAATATGCCTTGCTTAATTTTGACTGTTGATAAAAGCTACAGTCCAGAACATCAATCATGTTGGGAAATTCTGAGTAAAATTAAGTGGAAAGATTCAGACATTTGTGATGGAATACTTAAATGGACCTACACATCCATTTTCTGAACCTTCTTCCTCTTGTACGAAGCCACAAAGAGCAACACCCTATCACAGCAAAAACTAATCCGTAGCAACAACAGATATAATTATATACTGTATGAGCATAATACTCCATTAGCTTTTCTATACAGCCTTTCTTTGATGGTGCCTATTCCTGCCATGCAGTTTAGAGTTGCTTCACAGAAACATGTGAAGATGTTTATGAAATTTGTTCATTTAACTGAGTAATCCAGGGTTGTGAAATACTCCCACTCTATTAGTAATAGAATGGAGGAAATAAACAATGCAACAAGAGTTGTGACCTTGGGTAGTGCAGTGGTGAGCTGGGGATTTGGAAAACTCAATTTCCGGTCATTAGGGGTCAGAATGTTGCCCTTATTTAATGTGGCCATATAGGCTTGGATGGGTTTGTTTATTTAAAACAGTGATATCAAAGAGGTTCCTGGTGAGCCATGTGCTTTTATTTCAATTGCACTCTTTTAGCAGGAGGCTGTTTCCCACCATTAACTGAACTCAATTAATTTGGCCTCACTGTTTTCTTTTTGCATCACAATATACAGTATTTTGTTTGCCATTTCCAGAGAAGTCTATAAAAATGTTCTCATAATTCAGTAAGATGGATGCACATATGTGTGTATCAATAGTCTAATGCAAAATGTTAGGGTAGAACGTCATTGGCAGAAGTCAAAAACCAGGAATTAAAAAATAAGGATATTATCAATGTGTCATCAAATTATTTTGGAAAAGTTTTTTTTTTTTCTTCAGTTATGCATATTAGCCAAGAAGAATCCGATATTAACACTTGTTTCTCCTCTGCAACAAGAGAAACTTTGATGTAGATTATGAGTGCTTACATTAAAGCCAGATTTGGTGACAAACATACTCTTGAATTGGATCACAGCTTTCAAAATAACTTTATTTGAAGCCTATTGCCTGCCATGGTGGGGTTCAAAGCCAGTTCAGTATGGTTTGTCCCTGTTTTGCACACTTCATTTTGTGTGTTTCTGCTTTTTTCCATTATTTTTGGCTTCCACTGTGGCATTCTTTGCTAAACCTACTAATACTTTCTTATACTTGATTGCTCCAGCATTTGATATCATAAAACATTTTATGTAAATTAAACCAAAGGAACAGTGGTGAATTGTCAAGACTCCAGGCAATCACAAAAAGATAAGACTATGGTCCTTGTAATAATAATAATAATAATAATACATTTTATGTATACAAGGTTACAGCATTGTTCTCTTTACTTACTTAAATTTGCACATATATTTTGATTCCTGTTTTTTAAACTCTTTTCTCACTGCCATTTCTCTTGGTTGCAATTTGTGCATCTTGCACACTGTATTTTTTTAAGGAAGTGGGGTCTTTTTTTATCACCTCTCAGTACCAGTTATTCCAGCAGTTTTATAGGGCTGGCTAAGTGGAGCAAGTCCTTGTGCTTTCAACATTTTATTTTACAAGATGTTAGAAGCTATATGGATAATCACCATGAGACTGACCTTTATTTTGTTTATTTTTATTTTCTACCCATTTCTCTCTTATTATCTTACACTAATCATATTGTCTACACCCTTCTTCTGAGTCATGAAAGCCACTTGTTTGTGTTTATTTATTAAAACAGTGATCTAAAATTAAAGTAACAAATTTCTGTTCTGGAAGGCATAGTGGAGCAGTCCATGTTGAGTCTGTGTGGTGTTTGCCAGCTTCTGTGTGGGGTTTCCTCCAGATACTTCAGTTTTCCTCCCAGATCCAAAAAGACATGCAAGTCAGGTTAACTGGTGAATCTAAACTGGCCCCCAATGTGAGCGTCAATATGGATTTGTGCACAAATGGGCCCTGTGGCAGACTGGCATCCTGTTCTTCATATGTGCTGCCAGAATAGTCCTGACCCATCTATCCCCTCGTGACACTAAATCTGATTAAGTGGGTTTGAGAATGTTACATTATTTCTGTTCTACCTATCTGTGTTGAGCATTTAAACTATAATCCAGTCTGAATTTCATCTGTCCCTCACTCAGAATGTTCAATGTAAATGTATTGTGAGATTATAGTCATTTATTTATTGATAGTTTTCAAAATAGATGTGTTTTACAATTGATGATTGTCATGTTTGCAGCTTGCAGCTGCCCACCTTTCCTTTTTTATCCCACACTTGCATGAGTAGCTTTTTTAAGAAACAAACTTAAAGGTGAAAGAGGGCTAGAGAGGCACCCGTGTCTCCTTTTATATCAGAGTAATTTCTATGGATAGTAACCCATTGTAAGGCACTTCACTGCACTTTGACATGGGGCTCCCTTTGAAAGGCAGTAATTACACTTAAGAATAACAGTCCATGCACTTCTCTTTGACTTTTATATTCTCTCCTACAAGTCAAATGTTTATGTCCAGTGGTGATGATAATGGATTCTCAGGGTGTTCCATATAGGAGTTGTCTTTTGAAGTTGTGTGTTCACAGAGGAGAGAGTAGACAGGCTACTAGTATTTCTGACAGGTGACTCCTACAGCTTTCATATCCCATTAGAAAGTTCTTTTATGAGCACCACAGTTTGGAGGGCCGACAGTGTCACAATGCTCTTTTGTACCTGTTGTCAGATCATGTTCATCATTTCAAAGATAGTTTGTCTCTTTCTATTTTAATGAGTGGATTGTTTCATCATCAATGAAAAGTGTAATATCACATGCATGTAACCTTCTGGTGTGGTAGGCAGCCCGGACACAGACAGGCAGACACTGTTTGAATCACCACAACACGTTTATTTACACTATTTACACCATGAGTGACACACACAACCCCAAAACTCCCCCAAAGTCCAAGCCTCTATCACAATGATGCCTCTCTTCAGGCCGCCTCCTTTCCACTTTTCCTGAGCTCTGTCCTTCTCTGCTCCCGACTCAAGCCATTGAATGGAGGGAGGTGGCCCCTTTTATACACACCTGGATGTGCTCCAGGTGCCTCTCGATAATCTTCCGCCGGCACTCCCCAGTGTAGCAGAAGTACCGGCCGCGCACCCAGAAGCACTCCAAGTGTCCCTGGTCATCTTCCCCTCAGCACTTCCGGGTGTGGCAGAAGTGCTGAGGACCAGGGCTCTCCAAGCATTGGGGCGCCCCCTGGCGGTGACCACGGCCCCCTATAGGGTTGAGCTTCCAATCTCAGTTCCTGTGGTCCCCAAAGCCACCAGGGCGGTCACCCCCTTGTGGTCTGAAGAAGGCGTAAGCCCTCCTCTGGTCCTCCTGGGCGTCCCAGCTGGGTGCCACCCCCAGCCGCTTGCCACACTGGCCTAGAGCAAGCAGAGCATATCATGAATATTTCACTTGTTTCTCTCCATAGAGGGACATGTGAAACACTCCATTGTTTTCAGTCCTGCACCAGGCCAGAAGAGAAAATGTGGTCTGTGTTAAAATTGCATTGACATGCTCCCAGCTGGCCTTAAGAAATGTGACATACGCAGCTTTAAATCTCAGCTCTGTCCCTCTTTTAAATTGCTAAGTGAAGGGGAAATTGACCTGCTGGGTATACTGAATGCCCAGCTCTCATGATCATACATCCTTATCTTCATTAACCAGACCCCCTTCAAGTGTGCCTTTGGTGCTTTTCTGCCCAGCAGCCAGAATAAATGCATCTTTTGAAAACTTCACATTTTTTGAAAATTCTAGCAGCAGACACATAAGAGTTTAATGACAAAAATAATTTTAATTTTTCCTGCTGCCACTAGTATGTGTTTGCTTTAACAAGCACAAAAAGACACCAAAAAATATGACCTGGGTTTTAAAAATATTTATGAACAATTTTAAGTGGGAACAGCTGCAGTCTCACTCAATTTCAGATTTTTAATAATGGCATGAACATTGAGCAAGTCGAATTTTTGCTAAAACAGTGATTCTGTGAGATGGCTAACCCCATGCTGTGAATGCCCAGAAGCTTTTATTTAGCATCAACGCTTTGGAGCAAAAACTCTTTTGTTTTAAATGTTGTGTGTTAGCTGATGCGGTTTCTCTTGTGGTGCATTATTTTAGGCTTTTTAGTCAGTGATTACTGATTAAGAATTCTATCCATACATTTATTAATATTGTTTCTCTAGTCCGAGCATATCCTTGTAGAATCAGATGCAAGGCAAAAGTTTTTGCTGGATACGACAGTAGCCCATAGCAGGGCCCATTCACACTAAACAGACCCAAACACCTTTAAGATGTGTGAGGAAAATAGTGAATCCAGAGAAAACCCACATGAGCACAAGGGAACATGCAGACTACCAACAGACACAACTGTTAATCAAACCAGCATCAATTAATATTACTAGTGCTTTATGCTTATCACAAAATAACATAACACAACATTCTCAGATGTGTTTAATTCAATTTAGAGACACTATCCTGGCAGCACTGGGCGCAAGACAGGGACCAGTCTTGGATGAAGGGAGCCCCTGTGAAGTTGGGTGTGTGCATACCAGAAAATACATTTTGAATATCATGCCCTTCCCCATCCATCCAACCATTACTGAACCTGCTTAATCCCGTAAAAAGTCATGTATCCCAGTGCCAGTAGCTAGCACCCTTTTTCCTTCCTCCAACCAGTATATTTTGCCACAGTAAAGCAGCAGAAAGGGAATTTATCTGCAAGTCCTTGAAAAGTCATATGTTATCCTGAAGAAAATAAATAAAGAGGAAATGGACCTTTGACCTGCCCTACACCAGCATTTTTCTAGTGTAATGTTTCTCAATCAAGATAAATTATTCATGTGGCCACCTCAGCAACACTGTGTCCAGAGTACAGGAAACCTGAAGAAGCACAAAGTAATTGGACCTTGACTTAAAGCTCTGCTGCTCAAAGGTTATACTTTTCCAATGTAATTATTGACACATTCACCAAAGCTGAAGAGGTGGCTGTATTTGAGAACCTTGATGAATTTAACTAAGGTGTTTGGCTGATGTCTGTGTGTGTGTGAGTGTGAGCGTGTGTGTTTGTGTTGGTAAAATATAACACTTCTTGGCAGAAATAAAGTGTGAGTGTTGCATTGTTAAACATATGTCTTGCACTTTTATATATAAGCAACACTCTAAATAAAGAAACAATTTATAGGTCTTAAGACTGTGTTTTTATTTTACTGGTGGGCATTGTACAACTTGTGATTTTGCGTTTTGCCCTGCAGCACATCATCACATCATGCCAGAACAGATAAGCCTGGAATTGCATGAAGGCAATTCTCCTTAAGCTAGCCAGTGAGAAAGGCCCTCATATATATTGTTCCAAGCCTATTGTCTGTGCTTTTTGTGAGGGATGAAAATAAAAATATAACTTTAATAGCACCCTAAACCACATTTAACACCTGGGCACTGACTTCAGTATTGAGTTTGTTTGTTTTCGTTGTTACATTGCTGGTATATTTTGGCCATGTGGTTTTCTTCCAATGATGAAAATAATGCATTTTACTGGCAACCTCTTAATTGGTCTTACAAGAGCAGCACAATGTCAGAGCTACTTCCGGACAATAAGACAGAATGATTACAGAAGTGAAATTGGACTAATGCTGCCCTCTAAAAGACAGGACTGGTGGAATGGCAGTTGTGATCCTCCAGCTCATTAGGAAGAAACACCCATTCCCTGAGTGGTAGAGGGAAATGAGTGGTCCTGTGTTGATCTTCTAAATAAAACAGCCCACAGGCTTCACACTCTAAGAGTAACAGAGGGCTCAGTGACATTGCAGCTTGAGAGATGAAGGTGTGTGAAATAGCAGCCCCATCTAGTGCACAGTAACCAATAGTCTTGTGGGTTGATCCAGATTGGATACAGTGTGTGCTCTTTTTTTGTACTTTTGTGTTTTAAATTCGTTGTCCCTCCCTTCTTTGTTTAGTTGTGAATAAACAACAGGGTTTTTGTACATTCTGCATTTCTTGGCCTTGTTGTGGAGGGTAATGAAAGAGATGGCAGGAAAGATCAGAAACATAATTTAGAATTCAGTTTTTATTTGCTCTACATATCCAGCCCATTAAAATTCCATTTTATGATTGTTTTGTTTTTAAACACATAAGAGAGAGCAAAGAAGGGGAAAAACACAAAGAGCAAAGGCAGCAGACAAATAGGTAAAGCTCTAGGTGTCCTCTCACCCTGATTCCTAACTCCCTGGTGGAATGGCCAACCCACTTGCAGTCTCCCATCTCCAGTCTCTTTCTCAATCCTGGCCTCTTTCTCCTAGTAAGCCTTTGCCCCAACTCCACACCCTACCCACAAGTCCAGACATGGCATGATGATGCATCCAAGTGCTATTGTATAGACAGTGAATATGAATTTTCCAGGGGCAAATTCAGTGCTGCCTGAATTAGCTGAGCTGTGACTTTGCGTTAATGTTTCAGGAAGGGAAGGTGAGACATCAAAAGTAGCAATTCCAAAATTTTAATTGCACATGAACACTGCATAAGACTGCTTTAAACTGCATCTCCAGATTACTTCTGTGACATGCACTTCCACTATAGAACAGCAGGCAAAAACTTTCCTAACAGCCCCTTGTGTTACTGAACACCTGAAGTTGCATGACACCCTCATGCATTTGGTTGGGAGTATGCTGTTATTGTGCCAGTCCAGCATCCACACCCCTCAAATGGATAACATGGACCAGTTTGGCATGCCAGCTGTCACCTAAGGAGTCTTGTAGCTTATTTTCAGCCATCTCTGGCCTCTCTTTCTTTCTCTGTCTCATAACAAGTACACGATCAGACTCTATTTGCATCTGCTCAGTCATTTGCCCTCTACTGTCACAGGAGAATTCTCTTCTAGTTCCACTTAGGCCACGTTTATACTTCACGCGACATGACGTATGCTCCAGCGGACGCTCCTGCTATGCAAGCGTTTTACTGTTTATACTTGCGCGCGTACTTTATGTAAATCTGGAAGAATCCACCAGGTGGCAATGCGAGATATTATCACGGTGAGAACAGGTTCGGCTTCGATGTGTTGTGAATTGCCTGGAACATCCATTAAATTCCGATGACATAGTACCACAATATCTCTGAAAAAGATGTTTAATGATTAAATCCATCAATCCAGGGATGCGCCCATTCCAGCTAGCTTTGGGCGCAAGGCAGAAACAATCCCTAGACGGGGCATCAGCTCATCACAAGGTGAATACAAGCACTCACATACACTGGTGTCATTTTAGTGTCACCAAATCTGCATATCTTTGGAAGGAAACTGGAGCACACTGTGGAAACCCAGCAGGAAAACATGTAAACACTAGGCAGGGAATTCTAGCAACATGACTCCCTGCGAGACAGCAGTGCTAACGCTCTGCCACCGCGTCACCCCCATGTGTGTAATTATTAACAGTATTCATCATTTAAACAAAATTAACGATTTATCTGTAAAATACAACATACATACTTTAATGCATTTCATCATGAACGTGATATCAAGTATAAATCCAAGGATTCTAAATGTGCAGAGGGTTGGAATATCATGCATTTAATGTGTTCTGTGTGGTGATCTATTGCTGTTTGCTGCTGCTGTCAGCTCAGGAGGAAGCCCCAGAAAAAAAAGACGGCGCAAAAGATGGTATGTGAGACTTTTAAAATGTTTTGTGTCATTACGATTGGGAATATAAGCTCCTCTTGAATATAAAAGCACCACAAATGCATCTGTATGTTGGCATTTTGCTTCACCACATCGAAACATTTATCAAACATTGAAGCGTGCACATCGATCCCATAGGATCTGCATAGCGACTTTCTGTCACATATAGATAGTAAACAGAGACTCTGACGTCACATTCCAACTTTTAGCACACTGCGGCCCCTGACTTTTTGCTGGTACTGCAACTTGCGCACACGTCGCATTAATTTCTGAGGACCTGCTCAGAGGAAGTGTCCAGTGAACGCTGGGAACGCGTGGCAGCCATGATGCATGCACGTCTGCGTTCTGAGCATGAAGTATAAACGAGCCATAAGACTTCCATTCACTTTAATTGCTGTGATGCCCCAGGGTTTTGTTTTTTTTTTTTTTTTAATTTCTGAGGCACCATGCACAATAGGATTTACAACTCTTAGTGGCTGCCATCTTTTCACCATGTCACACAGAGATGTTCTTTCATTGATGGGCTGGGCCCTGTGGAATTTTTCTCTGATCTGTACCATCTTGGTATTGTCATTGGAAGGCATTCCCATTTATATTTATTTGCTTAGAAGACACTTTTATCCAAAGTGACTTACAAAAGAGGTCAATATAACTGAGCAATCAAGACAGACACCAAACCTCACCTCTTTTAAATACTGTATATCTTGATTCTATGAGTTCATTGCAGGTGGTTAGGTATCTTCATCCAGTAGAATCTAAAGCAGTTAATGGTTTTCACTATGAATCCATTAATGCTTTACCAGATTATGTCCGTCTCTGCATCTCAATAGTTCACTGTTTTGCTTTGCAATATTCAGGGCATCACTTTCTCATATCTAAAGGTATAATAAAAGATTCTAGAAACTGTCATTTCTGTTTTTAGATACAACTTTGTCATGTTTGAGACATCCATTGTAACATCAGGCAACTGGGAAAAAAGAAAGCGAGAGATAGAGAAGAAACGTGTAGAATCTAAACATTTAACAGCTTAAGTGAATATGATGTCGTTTCAGCCCAGTTTCTTAGATGTCATGTTAACTCCCAATTCTGACCCATTATGTATGAATGCAGGTGTATGCTCCTTGTGCCATCCCATCTTCAACTGGTTTCAACGCCACCATTATACTCTGCAAGCTCCACGACCCTGTAATGGACAAAGCTGGTTCGGAAAGTGGATAAATGGATAGACTGGTTCTTTGACCGGATGTTCCTCTGGGAGATCGACATTGAGATTAAATTCTTCCACTGTTGACCCATTCACTGTGGTCACCCTCAAGTCTTCCCAGCTGGACTTTTTTTAAAAAAATGCTGTCTCTTGATTGAATCATAGGAAATCATTGCATACACACCAAGATGGAAAATATGCGTGGGCATGATGTGAAACTGACTTGTAAATGACTGAAACATTCATTGCTAATGTTCTCGGTGTTATTGCAGATGTGCAAAAGCCACTTACTTCATGTGCAACTATAGGAAGGCAGATTCAGTGTTCAGAAAGCAAAGTGCTGTCCACCCTTGAAGGAGCTGCAAGTTGAAAATAAACAGAAATGTTATTGGTGTCATTGGTGCAATGAGGTCATGGAGTAACAAATAGAAATAAAAATATTTGATTTGACTTTATACTGCATTCACGTTTAATGATCTGAAAGTGTACCCCTGTTTAAAACCTGTGTTTATGATGCAGTTTGGCTTAACCTTTTTCCTCATGCAGCCAGTGTTCTTGGTTAACATTTTCATTTATTGATATCATGCCTTTCCTCAGAAAATGCAACATTCTGAAACCCAGTTAATCAATTTCAAGATCATAAGAATGCTGGTGTCTATCTTGGCAGAATCTGGTTTAAGTCCTAAAATCCAGCTCTGGATGAGACGCTAATCCATTGTAGGGCTCAATCACTCACACATCCACGCAGCAGTTTAAAATCATCTGTTAAACTAACCTGCTATGTCTTTAGAAAGTAGAGGAAAAACTGGAGTAACTGGAGAAGAATGTGCAGACGCCACACAGACTGTGACTGCACGTAGGATCCAAACTCAGGAAGCTGGATTTGTGAGGCAGTCACTCTAACTAGAACTCAACAGAGGAATTATTATTAGCAGATATTTTCCCCTTTGGGATATTTAATCAGGAATGCTGCTTTAATGCCTAGGTCAAACAACAGTGTACATGGTAAGACTCAGTCTGCCGGCTCGGACCCCCTCAGGGTGCTTCGTAGCATCAGGTCTTTTATTTAATAGCATAAAAGGCGTCTAATATTGATGCGTCATTTGGGGTAGTAAAGCATCTGGCATCTTTCCACCATTGTGATGAATCTGAATAAAGCAAAAGCAATATGTCTGACTAGACTGGGAAGAGGAGATGGCTCCACATGCTTCAAGCCATACAATTTCACTGTAGTTCTATTTTAAACACTATAAATAGTCACTTAAGTGTAAGTGCACTTCACTTTGGTAATGACCTCTTTATGCTTCTTATTCAATATTCAAAAAAGAAGAATAAATGTCATTTGAGAGTGTTTCTAAAAAGGTATGTAAATAATAGAAAGGAATGTACAAATAAAAGTACAGAATAAGTAAAAGAGACTAATAATCAAGGAGAGATAAGCAGACTGTTTTTTTTTTAAATGATGAGGTGATTGAAAAGGTGGGACTTCATTTGATGCACAAGACGGGCTTTTAAGGGCATGACATTTCAAAGTAGTGAGATAGCATCCTATACGGGCTGTCAGGTGGGACCAGGGCACTTTAAGAGAGTGAAACATGAAGAGATGAGGTGAGACGAGATGGAGCTGTGCAGATGGGCATATACAGAGTTAAGATTTTGCCTGACTCACAAGATGGTGGATTGGACGTTAAAGAGATTGGTGGCTGAGGACAGGAAGTCTGACCTGACCAAAGAGTGAGAAAACAGAATCTCAAAGTGTGGAATGTCTGGGACTAACAAAATGGGGCTTCATTAAATAAAGGAGGACATTGGGTTTTGTTTTTCTGCTGTTGAGTCAAGTCCTTTTGGAAGTTGTTTGTCATCTCTTTGCGAGCAGAAGCTATGCTGTTTTGCTGTATGCATAAATGAGAGTGTTGATTTTCTTTTCTTTTTTTTCTCTGCAGGATGTTATTGCCGGGTTCCTGTATAGCATTCTTATAATGGTGATTTTTCAGCCAGCACTGGAAATCATTGATAACTTCAACTTGACCTGTACCTATGCTCCTCTTATTATTATCAGCCTGCACTTGGCTATGGGGCTTTTCTCATTCACACTGGACACTTGGAGCACATCAAGAGGGGACACTGCAGAAATTTTGGGCACAGGGGCTGGCATTGCTTGCGCTTCCAATCTAAACTACATGCTGGGACTGATGCCTGACCCTCCTATGTCCCTGCTGCCGTTAGCAGTGCCAGCCATCACTACCGGTCTGGTTGTCAAGTGTGGCACACGTTTTCTACTGGGAGTTGTCATACTTCTAGTCACCAGGGCGATCATGAAGGCCATCACCATTCCACTGGCATGTCGAATCTTCCACATCCCCTGTGACGACATCCGGAAAGCTCGTCAGCGCATGGAAGTAGAACTGCCCTACCGGTATATTACTTATGGCACAGTGGGCTTCACTGCTCTTTTTGTGGTGCCCGTTGTCTTCAGGGTTCTAAATTTGTCTTGATGTCTGTGGAGACCCTTTTGTCCCTCATTTCACACTTGAAATGCAGCTGAGACAATTACCTGAGCACTCAGCTGGTGTTTCGTGAACTAAAGCCACTACTAAGGCCTGCAGAATTGATAATTTGGTTTGCTCTTCCTTTTAAGGCAGTATAAGCACCAGCCTAATGAAATATACACAGCATATTGCTTAGAAAGCAGATCTTAAGTTTCCAGCCAGCCTGCTTGCTAACATTTAAAAATTAAGTCTTCGGTTGACACCCGAGACAGGGAATCAATCTGCATCTTGATAAACAGAAGCTGCGTCCGTCAGCTGCTTCATTTTGTGCCTTTTCGTTAGCAACTATTACTGAATTAAAGCCGCCGAGTGTGAGCAGACTATGCTGGGTTTCAGGCAGAAACCCAATTAGACAGCACATCATTTTTTCCTGTTGCAGCATACAGCACCTCTGACAGGCTCCAATGGTACGATTCAGGGTTCACCAAAGACTGATCAGTAAGTAGCCCTCCTCCCAACATCATCTTTTTCCATTTTTGGAGGTTTCTCTGTTTTTAAACTGTGGTTATGACAAAAAAAGGCCAAAGTCTTCTGATGTATATAGAGTCATTTAAGCTCACACTCTGAAAAGCTTTGGTTTTCCCTAAACTATATATGAAAAAAAATCAAAGAAATCCATGGTCTTTTTAACTTTATGGGGCTTATACCGGAATAAATAAAGCCATGGTGAGATGAACAATGGAAGCAATCAATGCAATTCTAAATTTATACTTTGTGTTTTAGCCCTGCATGTAAAAGGCAGGTGAGTAAGACAACACGTTTGATGACTTTCCTTAGTTTCATGGGTTTGTCTGCTGCGAATCCTAATGTCCATCAGGGTCGGCTTACTGTCTGTATATGATGTGCATGGATATCCTGAAATTGAGTTGCCAAGCTCAATGATTCCTCCTGCATCTGGAAGTAAAGCAGGGTCAGAAGCTGGAGCCCAAAATGGATTATATAAAAGCACACTTGCGATGAGATCACCCCTTCAATTATTTATGGAAATAAAAACATTGTACCCACTGCTGACAAACCATCCCTGCATTCTTTCAGCCTTTTTCTGAAGATTAAATTATCTATAGGAGGACCACATACCAGAGACATTTGGTTTTTTTTTTTTGGGTTGGGGGCTTGTTGAAGCTTTACCTGCTTATAAGAGCTGTACTGTCTAGATTAACCATTAGCAATCCTGCATTGAAACGGTACATACAGTTTGTTTTCAACAGAAAAAAAAACTATTTTAATGTGTTAATATTTCTAGGCACACATATTTGTTTTTCTACTTGGAATGTAATAAGTCTTTAACCACTAATGCCATGGAGGCATCTTCAGTTTTTTGTTTTAATGTATGTTCCATATATGTACTGTATATGTTGCCATGCACTTAATACTCAGTGCTAACTGATTTCATAAACTGTGGAAAACCTGAAAGAAAAGAATAGAAGCCACAGAAGTGTACCAGACCTCTTACCAAGTGTGTCTTTTGTGTGCTTGTGTTTCAGTGGTGATGCTGTTTGTGTGAACCAGTCTGACACTGCTGTTCTGCAATACGTATGTCTCACAAATTATCACTCTTGCAATTCTGCTACTAAACTTTAGTGTGTATGTGCATACCTAGCATTGTTTAAACTACCTTAGTGCAGCACAGACAGATACTCACTCACTCATTACCAATTAATGTAATGTTCACTCTTTTATGCATAATCCCTTTAAGTAGTCAAAGACATTAGAAAGGCAAAGTGTTGTAGTACAATAAATGACCTGTGTTTTTAATGACTGGACCAAAGGGTGGCTTAGGGTAACACAAGTATGCTTTTAGTTGAACTGGCAGCTTTCATATCTATCTATCTATCTATCTATCTATCTATCTATCTATCTATCTATCTATCTATCTATCTATCTACAGTGGTACCTCTGGTCACGACCATAATTCATTCCAAAAACTCTGGATGCGACCCGATTTGGTCGCGTCCTGAACGTAATTTCCTCATAAGTTGTTTGTAAATACGATTAATCCATTCCAGACCATACGAACTGTATGTAAAGTTGTTTTTTTTTTAAGATTTTTAAGCACAAAAATAGTTAATTATACCAGAGAATACACAGTGTAATAATAAACTAAATGTAAAAACATTGAATAACACTGAGAAAACCTTGAACAACAGAGAAAACTAACATTGCAAAGGATCATGCTAGACCAAGTTCACGCTAGACCCTTATGAACCACACTTTTTTATGAGTTTTAAGCACAAGGAAAAAATTTAAAATTTGAAAAATCCTTAATTTATACAAAAACTAACCCTAAAGAGCCAAGGAAACTAGCCTTGCAAGAGTCAAGTTCTGGCGGAGAAAATGGGAAACAGAGAATGGGAAATTATTGACGTGTACGAACCGTAAGGGAAACTGGCCACCAGTGTTTTTGTTCGCCTCCAGAGCGTGTGGTCATGAACAGATGTGAAATTCTACCGAACATTTTAATCGTAACCCCATTTGTGCGTGTTCGGAAATGTTCGTGACCAGAGGTTCTACTGTATTTTCATAACCCCCTTATCCAGTTCATAGTCACAGGGCAACTACAGACTATCTCAGTGTTCATCAGACGCAAGACAGGAACAACACTCGGACAGGGCACTAACCCATCACAGGGTCACCTAACCTGCAAGTCTCTGAATTGTGAAAGGAAGAGTTCTGGGGAGAACTTGCAAACTCCACACAGGGAGCAACCAGGAGTGATGCTCAGTCTCCTTTTTGTGAGGCGAGAAGGCAACAGCTGCCCCATGGTGACTCCTGTAACTTTGTGGTTTAGAGCTCAATCCTTACCCATTTAGCCACACTGATGCCAATAAAGTGACCTTGTGTGTTTTACTGTAACTCTCATAATAATAGCCAGTAACTGTTATGCGTAGCATACAGAAGGTGTCATAGTATGATATTGAAGGTACTGACTTTTTCAGTGAAGTTATTTTCCATTTTCAATTTCTGGACCTGCTTATTCCAATATAAAGTCACAATGGACTATAGCAGGGTTGTCCAACTCCAGTCCTGTTGGGCGCAGTGGCTGCAGGTTTTCATTCTAATTCTTTTCCTACTCAGTGACCAGTTTTCACTGCTTATTAACTCCTTTTCCTTCATTTTAATAGCCCTGTTTTTAAGGATTCAGTCCTGTGAATTGATTCGTTTCTTCATTAAATGGCAACCAAACAGAAATGAGATGTGAAAAGAGCCAACAGATGACCAGCTAAATTGGAACATTAAACTCCAGTCAATTTCACTCCAACCAGTTTCTTAATGAGAAGCCAATTCTTGCTGTTAATTAAAGCCGTTATTGAATATCCTGAATTGTAACTGCCCTCATTCTGCCACAGCAGACTGTTGATTTTCTGTTTTTTCTAAGACCACTTTCAAGATGTTTTGGTGACCTGAGCAAAGCAATATGACAGAGACCTTCACCTTTATTTTCAGGTTAGTTGGTCATGTAGCGGCCGGTTTTGTGTCTCATTATTGTTTGGCTGCTCATTGAGTCTGAGTCATGTCAATTAAAACAAAGGCAAAACAGGTGAATCAGCAGCAAAAACAGCTCACTAATTAAGAAGATGGTGAGAATAAAAACCTACAGCCACTATGGCCCTCCAGGACTGGAGTTGGACATCCTTGGACTAGAGCTTATGTCTGCAGTTAGACAAAAATCAACCCTAGATGGAAAATGCGCCTATTCCAGAGTACACAAGCTCGCTGACTCACCCACCCTGGAACAGTCAACTTTTACATGATATAACAGGAAACCAGCCATATGCAGACAAAACCCATTTAATCACTTAGAAAATGGACAAATGTTTGGGCTGGAAATTGATGTGGGTCCTTAGAGCTGTCAAGTAGAATTTCTAACCACTACTATGTCACTCTTTGCCAAACCTTAGCAGTATACTTTCAACCACCTGCTTGAAAGACAAGCAGGCAGTGTACCTACCCAAAGTGGCCACATTTTTGTAGTGGAAAACATATGATTCTGTCCACTTCAGCCAGCAGTTCCCCAGGAAGTCGCCTAAAAATGCAAGTGCTCCCAATGTACAAAAAGATGCAAATATAACAATGTGATTTCTAAGTCATTTTAGATAGATGCAACAGCTAAATTAATTGTAAGTGATCACCATATGTAAAGAGTATATTCAATAAATAAAGACACAGTTGGTAACTGTTAATTTAGGCAGATCTAATTGAGCTATTTTTCTACGTAGTCACCCTTGACATCAGTATGCTGGTTATATTGCCTTACAATATTTTTATATTCTTGTGGCAAGAAAACTTATGTTTCACTCTAAAGTTGCACCACATTCTGTATTTCACACCATTGTTGCTTGGCGACATAATGTTCC
This sequence comes from Polypterus bichir lapradei, assembly GCA_026402145.1. NCBI lineage: Eukaryota > Metazoa > Chordata > Cladistia > Polypteriformes > Polypteridae > Polypterus > Polypterus bichir. Next base: position 4,041,641 of record JANRMT010062798.1, read on the forward strand.
TTCACTTGACAGTGCTTTTTGTTTTTTAACTGTGACACTCACTCTTAAAAATGCATTGTCTTGTTCTTCCATTCTAGCAGAGTGGCAGTTGAGTTACATAGATTAAGGGAATAAGAGATTTGTTACTTATTTGAAGGAACTTCTGGGGACACATATACAGAAAGAATGTGTTCAATAATATGCAAAGGCAAAACTAATTTGATGGGATTAAAACCGTTTATAATACGTCCTTTGTCGGTAAAGAGAATGAGCTGCTCTCCTTTTTGTTTAGGAGCGTTGACAGGATTTCTGCATTTCATCAGAATGTATTTCTGCACACCATGACACATAATGATAAATTCTGTGCAGCCCAGCTCACTCAGTAACACGTTTGTAAAATGTGACACAGGCTGGGTCTCAAATCAGTTTCATCAGCTCTCTTCAGACCCAAATATCACTCCTTGACTGTGTCATCGTCGTCATCATCATCATGGACGCGGACGTCAAAGTCACGAGAGCCCCTCAAGTGAAGTCATTGTGACGAACTGATCTTTCAAGGCGGTTAGTCACATCTGACATAAAGTCTCACCCCTTTTGTATTCTCACTCATGCTAAAAATGTGTGCTCATGATTTTACCACGTAATCCACTTGGCCCACACATTACCATGTGCACTTTTAAGACTACTTGTTTTTCTTTGCTCCCATGTCCACTTCCCTGCAGCCTTGTTGAAAAAAGTTAATTCAGCTGTAAATCTTCAGTCACCTTTGCCCTGCAGTATCTTTTATCATGTTATATTTGTGCATAGATGGCCTCAAAGTTTAAGGTCACCTGTCATCAGCTACATGGCTTAACCTTTACACCACTAAACTCATCCACATTTTAAAATCTAGTGAATAAAAGTAGTTATAATGTTAATATTTTACACTTAACAGATTTTTTAAAATATTATTTGGTGTACAGATTTTGACAGTTCTGTCACAGATGCCTTCTAAAAGAAGCTAAATCACTCATTTTTGCACAACACAACTGTGCCTGAAAGCATCAGGCCTTTCTTTACTAGCGCAAATACATTTATTAGCACGTTGTCATTGCCTTGGAGGCGACACACTCACAGCAGTTCTGTTGTAAATGTGTTTTGATATGAATTAACCATGTCTTATTCTGTCATGTGTGTTAGAATTAATTTAACAAAGTGCTTCTGGTTTTATGGGGCCACGTACCACCTCCACTTCTAATATGTAAGCCTGCTGTGTTGAAACGTCATACTGCAATTTGTAAGATATGTAAGTATATTTTTACAGTGTATAGTTAGTAAGTAAGTTCTTTAGAACTAAGGGGTTGACATTTCACCTCTACAAACCTGATCTCCCAGAAAAACTGATCATAGCTGTTTGCTTAAAGGAACAGTGCTGCTATTTGCCTCAAGTAAAGTGCACTAAACCAAGAGCAGGCAAACTTGGGCCTGTCAGACTACAATGGCAACAGGGTTTTGTTTAAGGTAAACTAGAACTTGTGCCTTTTTTAAACTGGGTTCATGAGCTGGAAAAGCAAAACAATTGCTTTATATCTGTATATCTTAGATATATATATATATATATATATCTCCAGGTTCAATTCCTGGCTAAGAAACTATCACAGTATGTACATATTCCTGAAATGTGTGTGCCCTGCAATGGATTGGTAGCCCATGCTAGGCCTCCTCTGCCTGCTGTCCAGTTCTTCCAGATAGAGGTAAACTTGCTGCATCTGGCACAAAAGTTTAGTTTTGGTTTCGGTCTTCTATTAAATGTTCATGCAGCTTTGCCTTATTGATAAGGCTACTGCTTTGTCACCTGTCATTGCCACTGGCATCTGTTTAACACAAGTGCTTGGCCAAAAGTGAGATCACTGAAAAAAACATAGATGTGTGCTGAGATTCTGGAGAAAGCCAGAATCACCCACACCTGGTAATGACTAAAGAGGAAGTCAGATGGCACAGCACTTTGTGTCAGGTTATTTCATATAAACTGTTGAATATAAATCGAGGAAATGTTACCTGTAGACTATGTAATGCAGTAGTGAAACTGCATTTGGAGTACTGTGTGCAGTTCTGGTCGCCATGCTACAATAAAGACATAGCAGCACTTGAAGGCTCTGCAGAGGAGAACAACCAAGTGCATGACTTGAGGACATGTCCTATTCTGACAGACTCAGAAAATTAAACCTCAAGCAGAGGAGATTGTGTAGAGACCTAAACCACGTCTTAAATATCTTCAACTTTTAAATAAATGGTGAATCACATGTGTGAGCACATCAGTGGAAATTAAGGGAAAGCGTATTTAGGGATGAAGCCAGGATTTGGGAAGCTGGAACTATCTACTGAACCATGGCATGGAATCAAAAACTTTGACAACCTTTAAGAAGTATCTGGAAGAAATATTAGGACAACTTAGCTATTAGCTAAACAGATGAGCCTGATGGACTGAATGGTCTCCTCTCGTTGGTTATATTTCTTAAGTTCATGGATCAAACATCCTAGGTTTGATTCCTGCAACTGGTCATTGACCATGTAGAGTAGTTCAGGTTGATTGCCCACTTTAAACTGACCCCATTGAGTCCAAGTGTGAATGGGTGTAAGCACTGGCCTTCTAATGGAATTAAACCGTTTTGAGTGCTGGTTCCTGCTCTGTACCCAGTGTTGCCAGAATAGGCTGTGGTCCCCCACCAACCTTTATTGGAGAGTTAGGCCCTAGTGTCACTAGCAGTCAGTGTCATTAGCATTTATCAGACTGAATCTAGCACTTCAAATCTATCCAGATTTTGAGTTTACTAGCCCTAAACCATACTGGTGTCCTCACATACCTGGCCTCCCGACATCAGTAGAAGGGAAGTCCTGGGCAGAGTGATGATATCATATCTTCCGTCACATAGGTATGTCATTTCAGTTTGCTAAGCTTTTTCCCTAGATGTAACATTGGCAGATGCAAGGGTCTGTCGATGACCAATCAGGTTTGTCTTGGTCTCTTGTGGACGTCGGCTCCTGGCCAGCTTTGTAGGCACGAGCAGCATGCACAAGCAGAACTAATCACTAGCTGATTAGCCCTTCTGAAAGAGATCCCCTTGGCTGTAATCACATTTTATACACTGAGGCACTGCAGTAATTTGCTGACAAGCATTAATTTTATATCGACTCTGTTTTCACAGAACTGAAGTCTTGGGCCGCTTCAAAATGTTTTTCTGCAGTTCTGTTTTCAATCAACACACTTTCTCAAAATAGTTTTTATCTGTTACAGTTATGAGTGCTTCCTTTCACTATAGCAACACAATCTTCAGACCTCCTATGAGAACACAGTATAACCAAGCACTCTTTATTGTTTATACTGCCTTTTGTGACTATATAGGCAGAACACATTGCAGAGGCTTGCTTTTTCGTAATTCGAGCTTAGGTGGCTTGCTAAACATCACACTGTGATAACAGACAGTGTGTAATCAAAAGGGGATAGAGATTTGCTCTTATTTAAACAGCAATGTGACTATATTGAGATCATAAGGCCTCAACTGTTGTTGGTCTCTCTCAGCCTTTCTAATTGACTTCTGGTGACAGAAAGAGACCTTCATGTGTGCTCAATCCTGGCCTTGATCTCTACCATACATCAAGAGTTTGCTGTGCAGTTGATTTGGGACACTTAAATATTTGCAGGTATGCATGAACATTTGCACTGACACCATCCTGTCTTGTGCTAGCCAAGGTGAGGGACAGATAATTGTTGACTGGCACCCTTGCTGGGGGGAAGGCTGGTACATTAGTACATTGGTGGTTTAGTTAAGGTGAAGTCACAACTGCAACACAGATTATGCTAGATTTTAATTGAGCAGGACGTCTCAGAACGGAATTAAAGGGGAGGATATGAGTCCTGTTGGGTTACCCATCTAACTGTGCTTGTCTTTATCTCATCCAAGATATCTGTCTTCAGTATTAAAGGACTTCAGCTCAGTCAGTGCACCAGTCCAGACACACAGGGCTGCAATTACCTAAGCTCCAAGCTACAGAAGAGGACTTCACCTTGGCCAGGGCAGCATTCTTGTAGAGATATGAGTTCATTGTATCTTAGGTACCAGGTGGTAGTGAGACAGGACATCATCAAGGGAAGCATAAAATTCTGTGTCTTAATCCAGATCAGAACCCTAATCCACAATGGGCAGGCATTCACATCAACTAAGGGACCAGTCTGGCACCGGGCAGGTCTTCATCCAGGACAGGATACCATTATGAAATGGGGAGGACATCACATTATGCAAGACACCACTCGACTCTGGAAGCCTAACTTCATATTGGTCAAGGTATCAGTCTGCAACAGGCTAGGTATTCATTCAGACCAGGAAATACTGTAAGTCTGCAACAGTGCAGGTGTTCATCCTGGACAAGGAGCCCATCTGTAGTGAGTCAACACTTCACATCAGCCAGCACACTGTGGATTCCTGCCCCATCCAGACTGGTGGCGTGCTGTGGATGAAACTCTTACTATACAAAAAGGATGTGGGTATAGTTGTGTAGAAGTTGCACTGACTTCACCTCACTTAGGATTTGCCTGTACACAAACTATTTCAGAATATGTATACCAGTGTATGTGTGTATATATATATATATATTTATATTTATATATATATATATATATATATATTTATATACCAGTAACGGCACACTGACACTTGACTTGAGCATTCCTAGTTTTCATACTGTTTCTCTGTTTAGCATTCATTTATTCAGAGGTTGATACACTTGCTTGCTTCCTGAGCAGTTCTTCTTTTCTCCACCCTAGCATCCCACTTCTGCTCTTCCTTCGTCGGCATCTTTTTGCAATAAAACTGATTAAGTCAGTGTTTATGTTGCAATTACTTAGTACGTTTTCTTTAATTTTTCACTTAAGCTGGCACTTAAGTCTTCAATCTGCCTCAAGAATGATTTAAGATATGAAGAGGTAGGGGAAGTGACGGCGAAGGTGGTAGGGATCACAGCACCTGTACGTATGCATCACATGGCCGCCCACTGCCAAGAGTTGATTCTACAATAAAATAAAAATAAAAAGAGGAATAACCTTGGAGGTCAATAATCACTTTGAATGTAAATAATAGACTTCACGTAGTATATGGGTACCAAATTTCAGGTCAATAGTTCAAACAGTTTGCGAGCTACAGGTGATTTAAAATCCTGGACAGACAAACTAACAGTCACGGTAGCGTATTATATATAAAGATATATACAGTGCATCCAGAAAGTATTCACAGCGCGTCACTTTTTCCACATTTTGTTATGTTACAGCCTTATTTCAAAATGGATTAAATTCATTTTTTTCCCTCAGAATTCTACACACAACACCCCATAATGACAACGTGAAAAAAGTTTACTTGAGGTTTTTGCAAATTTATTAAAAATAAAAAAACTGAGAAATCACATGTACATAAGTATTCACAGCCTTTGCTCAATACTTTGTCGATGCACCTTTGGCAGCAATTACAGCCTCGTCTTTTTGAATATGATGCCACAAGCTTGGCACACCTATCCTTGGTCAGTTTCGCCCATTCCTCTTTGCAGCACCTCTCAAGCTCCATCAGGTTGGATGGGAAGCATCGATGCACAGCCATTTTAAGATCTCTCCAGGGATGTTCAATCGGAGTTGTCCTGAAGTCACTCCTTTGATATCTTGGCTGTGTGCTTAGGGTCGTTGTCCTGCTGAAAGATGAACTGTCACCCCAGTCTGAGGGCTTTGGAGCAGGTTTTCATCCAGGATGTCTCTGTACATTGCTGCAGTCATCTTTCCCTTTATCCTGACTAGTCTCCCAGTTCCTGCAGCTGAAAAACATCCCACAGCATGATGCTGCCACCACCATGCTTCACTGTAGGGATGGTATTGGCCTGGTGATGAGCGGTGCCTGGTTTCCTCCAAACGTGACGCCTGGCATTCACACCAAAGAGTTCAATCTTTGTCTCATCAGACCAGAGAATTTTGTTTCTCATGGTCTGAGAGTCCTTCAGGTAAAGATGTCAGTTTTGGTAAGTTCAAGTCCTTTGAATATCTCGCCGTTGTTATCCAAGGAGATGCTCAAGTTCTAGTATTATCCGTGTATAGACCTCCAAAATGCAACGCGTCTTTTATTGAGGAATTCTCTGACTTAATGTCAATTTTAATTACTAACTATGACACACTCCTAATAGTTGGCGACTTTAATTTTCATATAGATAATCAGTGTGATCTAAAAGTAAAAGAATTTATGAACCTCCTGGATTCATTTGATTTGAGGCAGCTCGTAAATCAGCCTACACATAAAGCAGGTCATACGTTAGACTTAGTGATTACTAAAGGACTGAAAGTTGAGGTAAAGCAGATCATTGATATTGGTCTATCGGACCATTTTCTTCTACTTTTTAATATAGAAATAATGATAAAAAACACTCATGAGAAGCATATTGTTAAAAAACGCTTCTTTGACTCAGCAGCAGCTTTAAAACTTACAAACATTCTAAGCAATCAGTCCGTTTATAGTGCCAACTATAATAGCGAGGATAATGTAAATAGTAAGGTGGAAAAATTTAATACTAAAGTGAGAGCTGCTGTTGACATAGTTGCACCTGAAAAGACAGTAAAAAAATCCTCTAGTATTGTTATACCATGGAAGACCCAAAGAGTGTCGGACTTAAAGAGAACATGCCGCAGAGCTGAACGTAAATGGAGGAAGACTAAACTAACTATCCACTATGAAATATTAAAAGTCAAAATAACAGAATACAATAACACTGTCCGTCTTGAGAGACGCTGTTATTTCTCCAAGATTATAAATGACAATGCTAGTAATCCCAGAGTCTTATTTTCTACAATTGATCACCTACTAAACCCAGGTAACTCACAGGAATGCCTCCTAAGTACTTGCAATAACACCTGTGAGGCTATCGCTGTATTTTTCAATCAAAAAATTAATGATATTAGAAATAACATAGTATATCCCTCAAACACTAAGGATCCTCCTAAACCCCAGCATCCTGTTATAAACCAATTAAACTCTTTCACTAGGATAGATTTACCTGATTTACAAAAAATAATATCTCAATTAAAATCCTCCACCTGCGTCCTTGACCCAGTACCAACAAGGCTTTTCAAAGAAGTATCAGGCGTGCTAATTGATAATGTTCTGGACATAGTAAATTCGTCATTAGATACGGGGGTCTTCCCAGACTGTCTTAAGACTGCTGTAGTTAAACCCCTTCTTAAGAAACATAATCTTGACCCCTCGGCCCTTGAAAATTTTAGACCCATCTCTAACCTGCCTTTCTTAAGCAAAGTTCTGGAGAAAGCAGTCATTATGCAGTTAAATGACCACCTAAATAAACATGCTATTCTTGATAAATTTCAGTCGGGTTTTAGAATAAATCACAGCACAGAAACTGCACTCGTTAAAGTAGTAAATGACTTGCGGGTGAATGCAGACAGAGGCCATATATCTGTTCTCATCCTCTTAGATCTGAGTGCTGCATTTGACACTATTGATCATAATATTCTTAGAAATCGCCTTAGTCAATGGGTGGGCCTCTCTGGCAGTGTCTTAAATTGGTTTGAATCCTACCTGACAGGGAGAAAATTTTTTGTTAGTTGTGGTAATTACAACTCAAAGACACATGATATCCGATTTGGTGTTCCACAAGGCTCTATCCTGGGTCCGCTGTTATTCTCAATCTACATGCTTCCGTTAGGTCAGATTATCTCGGGGCACAACGTGAGCTACCACAGCTATGCTGATGACACACAGCTGTATTTATCAGTAGCACCTGATGACCCCGATTCTATTGACTCACTAACACAATGTCTGACTTGTATCTCAGAATGGATGAATAGTAACTTTCTCAAGTTAAATAAAGAGAAAACTGAAATCTTAGTGATTGGCAATAATGGATACAATGAGGCTATTAGAAATAAACTGGATACATTAGGATTAAAAGTCAAGACGGAGGTAAAAAGCTTAGGGGTAATTGTTGACTGTAATCTGAATTTTAAATCGCATATTAATCAGATCACTAGGACAGCATTTTTTCACTTAAGAAACATAAGTAAAGTTAGACCTCTTATATCACTGAAAGATGCTGAGAAATTAGTTCACGCGTTTGTTTTCAGTCGACTAGATTACTGTAACGCACTCCTCTCAGGACTACCCAAGAAAGACATAAATCGTTTGCAACTAGTGCAGAATGCAGCTGCTAGAATCCTAACTAGGAAAAGAAAATCCGAACACATTTCTCCAGTTCTGATGTCACTACACTGGTTACCTGTGTCATTCAGGATTGAAGTGGTGAGGCGGCCTTCTGCTGCTATGCACCTAAAATCTGGAATAGCCTGCCAATAGGAATTCGTCAGGCTGATACGGTGGAGCACTTTAAAACACTGCTGAAAACATATTACTTTAACATGGCCTTTCTATAACTTCAATTTAACTTAATTTAACTTAATCCTGATACTCTATATGTTCAATTTCCTCATAATAACTATTCAGGGTAGCTCTACAGCCCGTACTGACCCCTACTCTCTTCTCTGTTTCTTTTTCCGGTTTCTTTGTGGTGGTGGCCTGCGCCACCTCCACCTACTCAAAGCTTCATGATGCTCCAACAATGATGGATGGATTAAAAGGCAGAATTCTACGTGACCATCATCATCAAGCCTTTCCGTGAGAACCCTAAATCCATAGAGGACTGTTTCATTTATGTTAGGTAGAATGCCCAGTGGGGACTGGGCGGTCTCATGGTCTGGAATCCCTACAGATTTTATTTTTTTTTCTCCAGCCGTCTGGAGTTTTTATTTTGTTTTTTCTGTCCCCCCTGGCCATTGGACCTTACTCTTATTCGATGTTAATTAATGCTGATTTATTTTGTTTTCATATTGTGTTTATTTTTCTATTCTTTATTATGTAAAGCACTTTGAGCTACTGTTTGTATGAATATGTGCTATATAAATAAATGTTGTTGTTGTTGTTGTTGTTGTTTTGGCAAACTCCAGGCAGGCTGCCATGTGCCTTTTACTAAGGAGTTGTTTCCGTCTGGCCACTCTACCATACAGACCTGATTGGTGGATTGCTGCAGAGATGGTTGTCCTTCTGGAAGGTTCTCCTCTCTCCACAGAGGACCTCTAAAGCTCTGACAGAGTGACCATCGGGTTCTTGGTCACCTCCCTGACTAAGGCCCTTCTCCCCCGATCGCTCAGTTTAGATGGCCGGCCAGCTCTAGGAAGAGTCCTGGTGGTTTCGAACTTCTTCCACTTACGGATGATGGAGGCCACTGTGCTCATTGGGACCTTCAAAGCAGCAGAAATTTTTCTGTAACCTTCCCCAGATTTGTGTCTCAAGACAATCCTGTCTCGGAGGTCAACAGACAATTCCTTTGACTTCATGCTTGGTTTGTGCTCTGACACGAACTGTCAACTGTGGGACCTTATATAGACAGGTGTGTGCCTTTCCAAATCATGTCCAATCAACTGAATTTACCACAGGTGGACTCCAATTAAGCTGCAGAAACATCTCAAGGATGATCAGGGGAAACAGGATGCACCTGAGCTCAATTTTGAGCTTCATGGCAAAGGCTGTGAATACTTATGTACATGTGATTTCTCAGTTTTTTTATTTTTAATAAATTTGCAAAAACCTCAAGTAAACTTTTTTTACGTTGTCATTATGGGGTGTTCTGTGTAGAATTCTGAGGAAAAAATGAATTCAATCCATTTTGGAATAAGGCTGTAACATAACAAAATGTGGAAAAAATGAATTCTTTCAGGATGCACTGTATTATGATGGAGTGGCCAAAGCTCTGGGGTTTAAATCACATGGTAGCTGGTTTGGTCTCTACCTCTATAACCCTGACCTCTTCACCTAAGCTTTCTCTGCAATAATTGTGAAGAAAAAAAAAAACAAAAGAAATTTTTTTTATGTACTGTATGCTTTCTTGGAAAAAGACATCCGGAAAATGACCAAGAGAAAATACATCCCACTAGCACTGCTAATGACCTGGTGATGGCACCCTTTTGGTTCAGGATTAATTTCCACTGGACCGAGGAGAAGAAAATGGAGAGATGGAATAAAGTTTAGAATAGCCAGCAGGTAGATGGACATGAAAAGGGTTTATACAGGGGGTCCTTGAGTCCAGTCTTGGGGAGCCACAATGGCTTGCAGTTGTTCTGACCCAATATCTTAATTAGAAGCCAATTATAGTTGCTGAAGCAGTTATTGCTCAAGTGCCATTTCTGTGCTTCATTTTAACTATCTGGCTTGTTAAGACTGCCAACGGTTTGCTGCCTCTTTTCATCTAAGAAGCTGCATTCGCTGTTTTTAATTGCTTCATATTTTCTTAACCAGTGCCAATTCATGAGATACAAACGACAAAGCAAATTGCAGCTCATCCTTTAACTCTGCTGTACGTCTAAAGTATCTCATTGAATAAAATATTTGCTAAGAAATGGAAGACAAAAAAAAAAGAAAGACTGAGAATTACTCCGAGCCACAAATCATTTGAAAGGTAACCATGGGAAAGAAAAAAGTCAACATTGCAAGAATGATCTGATGTAACAGAATGAGAAGACTCTAAAACCATAAGATTAAATAATGATAATTAATACATTTTATTTAATAGTGCCTTACATGACACTCAAGATCACCTTAAAAAGTATTAATTTAACTGTAATATAAAATAGTATCACTAAGAATATAAATAATACAAAATAAAACAACATTGTAGTTTCAACAAGACAATTCAAAGTCCATGAAAAGTCCTTAAAGAAATTAGTTTTAGCAGCAGGTTTGAATTTGGTAAAGAAATTCAGTGATCTAAACTGAGGATGAAGTGGATAGTACTAATAGTGCTAAGGCTAGACATGAAGTAAACCTGCTGATGAGGATCAGGTGGGGCAGGGTATTAGTCTAAAGATCTGCTAGATACATTGAGCAATATTATGAAGAGTTTAAATCTTCCCGTTAGGGGTCGCCACAGTGGATCATCTTCTTCCATATCTTTCTGTCCTCTGCATCTTGTTCTGTTACACTCATCACCTGCATGTCCTCTCTCACCACATCCATAAACCTCCTCTTAGGCCTTCCTCTTTTCCTTTTTCCTGGCAGCTCTATCATTAACATCCTTTTCCCAATATACCCAGCATCTCTCCTCTGCACATGTCCAAACCAACACAGTCTTGCCTCCCTGACGTTGTCTCTCAACCGTCCAACTTGAGCTGACCCTCTAATGTACTCATTTCTAAATCCTATCCATCCTCGTCACACCCAAAGCAAATCTTAGCATCTTTAACTCTGCTACCTCCAGCTCTGTCTCCTGCTTTCCGGTCAGTGCCACTGTCAAAGCTGGTCTCACTACTGTCTTGTAGACCTTCCCTTTCACTCTTGCTGATGCTCGTCTGTCACAAATCACTCCTGTCACTCTTCTCCACCCATTCCACCCTGTCTGCACTCTCTTTTTTACCTCTCTTCCACAATCCCCATTACTCTGTACTGTTGATCCCAGGTATTTAAACTCATCCACCTTCGCCAACTTTACTCCCTGCATCCTCACCATTCCACTGACCTCCCTCTCATTTACACACATGTATTCTGTTATGAAGAGTTTTAAATGTTAACAGTAAAATTTTAATTTGTATCTAATGGGACACAGGAGGCCAGTGAAGCTGAAGGAGTGGAGGTGTGTCATGTTTGGTGAACTTAGGACATGTAACAAACCATGCTTCAGAGTTCTGGATGAGCTGAAGTTGATGAAGAAGTTTATTGGGAATGCCATCTAAAATTGCATTGCAGCAGTCAAGGCATTGACTAGAACTTTTGCACTGTGGTGTGGTAGAGCAGGGTGTAGCCTAGAGATGTTTCACAAATGGAAAAGGCAATCCAGAAGGTATTCTTTTTGTGAGCAGTAAAACAAAGAGTATTTTTTAGAATAACATCAAGGCTCTTGGTCTGTGTAGAAATGGGTATAGTTTATGGAGCCTTGAGAGACTGAGGTTGCATATATTTACCAGTGTTGACTTAGGCAAATAAGGAGTAGCTTAGTTTTACTGCTGTTAAGTTTGTGGGAGATGTTTATTGTCCATGTATTAATGTTATCGACCCATGCAGTAAGGGCCCTGGGGGAGAGAATGAAAGTGGGTTTAGTGGACATGCACAGCTGCCTATCATCAGCATAACAATAAAAATGACTATTATAGCGACAAAATATTTTAGAAGGGGAAATAAATTGTATTATCATCAAGGATTGGCATCTAGTTAAATAATTGAGATGTAACAAAAACCTGAAGTCACTGTAGTTCAAAAGAACCGAAACTGAAGACCCTTTTTTATAATATGGAGCCTCTAAGGAAACACGGATGAATGAAGGCTTCTAACATGACATCCAGTGACTGCACAGCCTGGTGGCCTTCTGGTAGGCATAACCACTTACTTTGATGCTTATTTCTGTGAAAACAAGGATATCACATTTCCACAGTGCTACCTCGGTAGGACAGTAGCCATTGCTCCCACCTCACCAGAGACCGCCGCTCAGTTCAAATCCTGGTCACCAACTGTGTGGAAGTGGCAGACACTCACCGGAGAGGATTATGGGTGACGCGACAGAGACAACACAGGTGGCGCTCACTGTCCGCGCTTTTAGAAGACTGACAGCTGTCTGTAGTGGCAATGTGCAAATGCCGTTGGGAAAGTTTGAGCTAATTTAGGATACTGTGTGTGACACTGGCGTAGAAATGGATTGTGCAGATTGTGCAAAGCACAAGGGCCTACGACCTTGTGGGATCCACTCCAGGCAGTATAGATTTTTTTAATTATTTTTAATAACTGAACTAAAACAGTGGTTTCACAGTCTCAATGCAGTGGCTTCAACGTTCAAGGTCTTGTTATCATCAACTCTGACCTCAATGGCTGACGACGAATTGTATGCTGCTGCCGATCTTCTCGTCGAACGTTATAGCACCGACATTTCACTGCCGTTTTCCACTCAATTGTTGTCAATTCGTGCATGTTTTATATCAATCCTGTCAACCAAGTCGACTGTTTTCGAAGTAGATGAACTGTTGCTGATAGATCACTGTGCATTGTCGTCTACTTCCAGTGACGTTTGCACGGCTTGCACGTTACCGCTGACTATACCAGTGACTGTAGCTGCGTGTTAACGATGGTTTTCCAAGTTAAACATCCTCAACAACAACCGCAGAAACACCACGTTGCAAGACAAACGTAGTGGGTTGGCTGTACGCTCAATCGTAAATAAGCATGCCAGACAACTTGACATGTCAAACATTGTTGAGACTTTTGTGCGACAAAACGCACGCAAGTGAGTATTTTAAAGTACCATCTGTGGCAACCCCTAACGGGAGCATCCGAAACAAGAAGAAGAAGTGATATTATACAAGGTGTGATCAAAAAGTACGGTGAATGCTGATGCAGAGCACCATCCAAGAGCAACGCGAAACAATTCAATGCAGGTTCTAACATAGAGCCTAGTTTGTGACAAGTGTTTGATATTGTCAGTCGTTTGTGAGCCACTGTTGAGTTCAAGTTTGTCGTTAATAATGGATATCGAGCAACGCATTAACATGAAATTTTGTTTCAAATTGCAAAAAGCTCAGATGTTAAAATCGGTTTATGATGGCACTGCACCAACAATTAAGACTGTTTATAAGTGGTTTGATCGATTTCGTAAAGGATCTGACTCGGTTGAAGATGAGAAAAGATCAGGATGTCCTTCAATATCAATAACGGAGGAAAAGGGTGAAACTGTTTCATTCTTCATCATGACACCGATCCTTGTCACACATCCCTTCTAGCATGACTATTTCTGTCAAATAAAAACATTACGCTGTGTCCGCATCCACCGTGTGACTTCTGGCTGTTCCCTATATTGAAAATGACCATGAAAGGCAAACAATTTCATTCCATTGAGGACATCCAGGCAGCCACGACAGCCCAACTAAAGACACTCTTGAAAGAAAACTTCCCGAACTGCTTCACAAAGTGGCAGGAGCACTGGGATAAGTGCACTCGAAGTGGAGGAGAGTGTTTTGAGGGTGACTAGCAGTTGTAAATCTTTTACTGCAATAAACATTTTTTTTTTAAAACATTCACTGTATTTTTTTATCACACCTTGTAATATAATTTGTGACTTGTCAGTCAGTTCCATTTTTGTAAGCTTTAACAGTTTAACAAATCTGTAATCTGTTTGTAATCTGTTTTATTGTGTACCTCAGTATAGCGTACTGTGCATTAATGTCACTACTCTGAGGATTTGTGAGCGTCACCGCTTTATGATGTCCATTTTCTCAGAACTTGGGTAAATCGGGTCGATTGTATAGTAGTATCCTGTCAGCCGGTCTTGTCATTTTAATTTGTTACAAACTGAAATGGTTTCATTTTATAGCACAGAACAGTTTCTGCTTTCTAGCTTATGTTACAGTTTAATCACCTTTCTTCGCAAAGTTGTCTTGGGAAAGTAAGCGGGTCCACATTTTACATATATTTATGTACTACTACTACTACTACTACTACCCACACCTTCCACATCCCATTCTCACAATTTATTTTTTTTATTACAGTGGCTGTAATAAAGAGATTTAAAAAGTTAATACAAATTTCATTTGGAAAGCTGGTATATTTGTCACCAGCGTGACACCCACTACCCAACAGGCCCCTAAGATTGAGTTGCGGATAAATTACTAACAGTTATGCTAGACAGGAGGAGCCCACCTCAGGGCGCTGCACAGGGGCCTTCAGCAAGCTGCTTCACCACTAGTGTGTTAGTAAGAATATGTAAGTGGTAGTTTATTTATACTTATTATTTTAAAATGTGATAACGGTAGGCATTAGCATGTTCAAAAGGATTAGTTACTAGTCGTTAAGTATTTAGCCTTAGTTGTATATTGCACAGGGCCACTGAGACAAAATCTGGGCCCCGGTGCAAAGAAGGTGTGTGGGCCCTTATACAAAATTCTACACACATGTATGTGTGTATATTATTATTTATTTCTAACAATCATAGATTACATTTGTTACACTTAGATACCCCTTCCTCTTCGTCACTTCCCACCGAGGGGGGAATACCCTTGTAGACCACGTGACTTCTCTCCCAGGGCAGCCTTCATGAATGTCTCTTACGTCGTAAACTGTTGACTGCTGCTAAGTACCCTGTGACCCACGTGCCTTTTTAATTTTTAAACTAAAGAGACTTGCAAAATTTAAAAAAATACAACAAAAATTAAATGAATTAAATAAATAAATGTTCAAATTCTAATAAAAATTATGGGATGTGTTGGGCTTCATGGGCCCCCCCTCTCCTCGGGCCTGATATTGCATTTATTCACTATCTATGAATATCCTTTCCGAACTGTTACATGTCCAGCTCCAAATAGTATATATTGTTAAGATCTTAAATGTTCAGTAAAAAGAAGACACAACAACTATCATGGTTGTTAAGTTAATGTGCCTGCCTTCCCGATGCTGGTCCGTCCATGAGGGTCTTCTCCTTGGAGTCCTCCTTGCAAGTCTCTCTATCCTCGGCAGCTATTGAGTTCCTTTTCTCCTCCCTTATCCCATTGACATGCAGGTGAGGCTGATTCACCTACTGGCCTTCCGTTAGCAGCTGAGCCCCAATTTCCATCCAGGTCTGGCAGAACTGACTCTGGTTCTCTGTGACCCAGAAAGGAAATACATTGGCACGGATAATAAATGAACTGTCTGTCTGCCTGCTCCACAGTTAGTTCAAAGGAGCTCCAGGGGCCTATACAATCCCAGGAGTTACAGCAGGTGTGATTTCTGGCATTTTGGATTCCTTAGTGAATTTCTTTTGGTTTGTTTCCATACTACAGACACAAGGAACTTATTAAAGCTGAGGGTGCCAGCTGGTGGTAATGCAGCACCCTGCCTGGCATCACTCTACAGCAGAATCACAGCTGACACCCCTCATTTACAGGAAGTCCGCTTCATATGGTAAATGGTGGCACACTGTTAATGCCTGCCACGCAAATCTTTCCAGACAGGTAAGCTAGTGAAAAATGTGCCTGGGGTACCAATGGGTAATCCTATAGTGGGGAGAACCAGGTAAACCTTTGTGGTTTCTTAGAGGCTGACTGGGCAAGCACTGTGATTTGCCACATTAATCTTTACCACACCATGCTTGGACAAAATTCACAAAAAGTGGTATCTCTAGGGGCGGCACGGTGGCGCAGTGGTAGCACTGCTGCCTCGCAGTTAGGAGACCCGGGTTCGCTTCCTGGGTCCTCCCTGCGTGGAGTTTGTATGTTCTCCCCGTGTCTGCGTGGGTTTCCTCCCACAGTCCAAAGACATGCAGGTTAGGTGGATTGGCGATTCTAAATTGGCTGTGTTTGTGTGTGTCCTGCGGTGGGTTGGCACCCTGCCCGGGATTGGTTCCTGCCTTGTGCCCTGTGTTGGCTGGGATTGGCTCCAGCAGACCCCCATGACCCTGTGTTCGGATTCAGCAGGTTAGAAAATGGATGGATGGTATCTCTAGGCTGCAGGGTCTTTCATCCAAAAGAAGATAATTAATCATTCAACACATCTTATCTGGTTTGAAATTCAGACTAGTGTTATGTTTAATTACTTGAGTACATTGCTAAAATAAATGAGTTTGAAACAGACCAGTGGGGAGATACACTGCCTCTCCTTCAAGGTGGGTATCATTTATGTCAAGCAAGTGTAACAGAGGGAAGTAAGTCTCTTACAAGGTGAATCGTCACTTCAGCAGCAGAAATTCTCCAAACTTTGAATTATATTTCTAAGAGAGGTTGCTTTTTTAATCTCTTCCAGGTTACCAAATAGACAAAATTTGTTCTACTACACATTTTCGCGATTGTTTCCTCTGGCAGGCCCTAGACATCTAACAGGTCTGAATGGTGATTTTAACTGGGGTCAGCCTATGTAAACCTTACACTTTGTAACTTGTTCCAACTCCTGCTGGTTATTTTCTTTTCTGATTCTGAACAGGATTAACTGGAAAAGAAGATAAAAGAACAGAAAAAAACAAATCTTACACTGAGAGTGAATGTAATCCCTCACAGTACTGTCTGCTGCTTCCACTTGCATTTTTTCACTGTTTGAGGACTGGTGCCGTAGATGCTGGCAGGAAAAGTTTAAGCAAGAAAAAGGATGGATAGTTTATTATTTAGTGACCTAGAGTACCTACATTTCCAACCATTCTTTAGATCATACAGGTCATCTATCACATAATACTGTCACAAGACACTTTACAAAGTGGTATAATCCAGCTATATGGTGGTTTAATAGCATTTTGCCACTTTAGTGGACTGTTAAACAAGACATACAGTACATACATGCTCAAATATGCTTATTCTAATTCTGGGTCAGAGCCTAGCCTGGCCACACTTCACTGGAAAGGGTTTGCAAGTCCTTCACAGGTCCCATTCACACACGTCTATGGTAAGGAGAACGTGGAAGGAAGGCATTCTGACACAGGGAGAACAAGTGAAAACAGCATGGACAATAACTAGGTATGAGATTCAAAACTGAGGACACTGGGTTTGTGAGGTAGCACGGAATACCAGAGGATCTCTATCCATCTATTTTCCAACCCGCTGAATCCGAACACAGGGTCACGGGGGTCTTCTGGAGCCAATCCCAGCCAACACAGGATGCAAGGCAGGAACCAATCCCGTGCAGGGCACACACACACAACCCACTGAATCCAAACACAGGGTCACGGGGGTCTTCTGGAGCCAATCCCAGCCAACACAGGACACAAGGCAGGAACCAGTCCCGCGCAGGGCACACACACACACAACAAGCACAATTTAGAATCGCCAATCCACCTAATCTGCATGTCTTTGGAGGAAACCGGAGCACCCGGAGAAAACGCACGCAGGCACGGGGAGAACATGCAAACTCCACGCAGGGAGGACCCGGGAAGCGAACCTGGGTTTCAATATTAAAAGGCAGCAGCGCTACCACTGCGCCACCCGGAGCTTTATCGTACTCTTTAAATTAAAACATTGAAAACAGGTATTAAACTAATCCTTCAATCAGCCTTCGTTTTAATAAGTCTTAATAACAAGAATGCTATTAACTGTGTATTCATTGCCAAAGTCGTACGCGACTTCAAAATGAAAAAAGTCTTATAGTGACCTCTTGTGGCCATTTTAAAATATTACAATTGCGATTCACGCATTCATTTTCGGAACGCATTTAGGCCTTCAAAGAAATTCTAGAAAGCTCTCTTCATGAAACAAACCTAGATGGGTTCTCCAGTCCAGTCCAGTCCAATCCAGTATAGTCACTTGTGAACATCCGCTCAAATTAAGCCAATATAGAATCAGTAATTTATTTTCTGGCGAAATGTAGCCCTCTTGTAGGCCTGGATTCTGCCTAAAGTTTGGGGTTGTCAGGAGAGGATTCTGCCTTCCTGTAATGCAAAAAAAAAAAAAAAAAAAAATTTAAAAAGAAAGTATGGACATTTTTGCGATGCTGAACAATGCCAGAAGTTTGGGAGAAAGACTGTCTGTGAGGTTGCTGTACTGAACACTGTGCTACCCATCTGCTAAAGAAACTATTCTATTTAAAATTACAACTAGAAATAAAAATGCATTTTATCAGGCCCCAAAAAAAACAGCATTAAATGTCATTATAAAGGCATCAGAAGTCAGGTACAGTGGTGTAGCTGGGGGGGGGGGCAAGGGGGGACATCTGTCCCCGAGCGCAGCATCCAGGGGGCGCCAAATTGATGTTACGAAATTTTACAATGAAAT